>CM022089.1:6036649-6351649 GCA_011114355.1 Carex littledalei | reverse complement strand
AGTTAGCGCTGTTCTTGCTAACCCATCCAAACGATGGTATAGCGCGAACCCCAAGTTAGCGCTATTCTTGCTATTTCTGGGGTTGCATCCAAAAAAAATGAGGTTGATTTCCAGTTTTAAAGGACTTAATTTTTTTCTGTGTTTGAAGTAAATCCGATAGTTCTACTCTATTATTTTTTTTGTATTTGAAGATTTTTTTTCAACATTTTTGAACTGTCTGAATTAATACACGAACTGAAAATATTAAATGAGGGTATGGTACTATACATAGCGCGGATTCGTCCGTACGTATTCATATGAAATGAAGATTATAATTAACAATTAAGATGAACCGTTAGAACTTTCAAACCAAAAAAAATTAATTCCATATCAAGGACCAACATGCGCTATGCGGCCTCACTCGAAAATATCGGATTTTTTTTAAAAACATAATTAAAAAAAGTATTTTACCAAACCAACATGATTACTTTTTTTTTTTTACAAAAACCATAAGAACCGAATTGCCAATTCAGTCCGCTTGGTTTTTTTTTGGGACCGAATTGACAATTCGGTCCCTGCTGATTTCACAATTCTCGCACAACAACTGTGTTGCTGTTTGTGTAATGCCTAGAGACCGAATTGACAATTCGGTCCCATTAATTTTTTTTGTCTTCTAGGATTACTGGTACTATTGTTGGACTAGGAGAGGTTGAGCCTAATGTGTGGCGCGACTCCAAATGGAGATATCTGAAGGTGCATATTTATTTGTCAATGGCCACAAGAACTTTACTCTTTTGATTGGCAATTTGGTGTATCTTTGCAATTTGGTCTGTTGTTTATTTCTTTTAAAGCATAGGGGTTCACCTCTGTTTGATTAATACTTTTTATTTGTCTGGACATTATTAGATAATTTGAATTTTTAGAAAATAAATATCCATCATTTCTGAAATCAATTGAGTATGTTATCATTTTTATGACTTAATTTACAAGAATATTATTTGGTTATAATGATATCATTTAATTAGTGGTTATCATTTTTTTTAGGGTTTGGTTGAATTTCTCACTTGTGTATCATAAATCATATCGGATGTAGGTCAAATTGAATTTGAAACCGAAAGACAATTAAATATGTCTTTTTAGCCGGATTACTTTTTTTTATCTCCCATAGAGGATATTAAATGAAATTTGATTTACTCTATTTCATTTTCAATTTTTTTGGCACAACCTAGCGAGTAAGAATTACACATCTTTGTTAATGTAAATGTTTTCTTAACTAAATTTACAATAATGCTATTTATTAAGCAAATCCTAAAAAAAAAAAAAATTGGGTTCGAAATGGCATTTCGGTCAGGAGTCTTTTTCGGATTTTCTGTGGCCGCCTTTTTGAAAATTTGTGAAACCAATATGGACCGAATTGGCAATTCGGTCCAAAGAAAAAAAACCTAGCGGACCGAATTGGCAATTCGGTTCTTATGGTTTTTGTAAAAAAAAAAGTAATCATATTGGTTTGGTAAAAATCTTTTTTTTTTTAATTATGATTTTAAAAAAAATCCGAAAATATCTGTGAACAAAAATATTGTTTCACAAAAACAGATATAATGTTATCTTGAGTAGAACTAGGGTGCTCTCGAGTTCACCAAGCCCTTCGTGAACTCAAGTCCAAAACTCATCGGATATGCTTCAAACGATGAATCCGACCGTTGAAACCCGTCTACCTTACGAGTGATGCGTCTACATGCAAAAATTTTAAATTTTGAAATTAATTTTGCATAGAGTCAAGTGGTCAAAAAACGTCAAAAAATGAATGTATTAAAATTAATTTATTAACCTTCTAATTTTGACCACTTGACTCTATGCAAAATTAATTTCAAAATTTAAATTTTTTGCATGTAGACGCATCACTCGTAAGGTAGACGGGTTTCAACGGTCGGATTCGTCGTTTTAAGCCGATCCGATGAGTTTTGGACTTGAGATCACCAAGAGCTTGGTGAACTCGAGAGCACCCTAGTTCTACTCATGTTATCTTATTTTTTAAAACAAAAATATTGTTTCCATTATTTGTAGAAAACGAGGTGTCAGAGAATGAATTTCGGTTAAGAGTCGACACCTTTCACCCAAAAGCCTCAGGCTCTAACCACACTGCACTGAAATCTTCTCCTCCGACGACAAACAACTTAGACAACCTAGCTTCAACCTAAATGGAGAACGGTACGACCAAGAAACCCCCGACGGAGGCAGTGAACAGGTGGCATTTTGGTCCGAACGATCTGCTAGCGGCGGCGGGCGGTCGGACCATCCGTGGCATAATCCACAGGATCACTAGCAGCGTGGATGAGCGGGGCCCACGGCCGTTGGTCCCACTCGGCCTTGGCGATCCTTCGGTGTTTCCTAGCTTCCGCATTAGCACCTCAGCTGAGGATGCCATTGTCGAGTCGCTCAGATCAGCTCAGCATAATCACTATCCACCTACTGTTGGCTTGCTCTCCGCCAGGCGGTGAGAGCTCTCGCCCTCTCTGTTTAATTAAACACTTTATTATTTACAAAAATAAAAAATATTATAATTAACTTTGCTAAAAAATACTAATAGGAAATACAATAGAGAAGACAGTATGTAAAGGTAATTTGTGAATATAGTGATTAAGAGTGTAGTTAAGTAGCTAGGAATAGAATATTATAGTAGTTTCGTGAGAATAAAAGAGTAGATTTAGGAATGAGGGTCATTTGACTTGTTGTAAATAAGTTTTTAACTAATGGAATTGTTAGTAGGCATTGAAAGCCACTAACTTAATAAAAAAAGAAGGTAATTTGTGATTTTCTTAATTCGTTGATTTATATAAGCATTCTGTAAATCCCATTTTGATTTTATTCCATTTCTACCGATTCTATTACTGAAAATGTTATTCCTTTGATTTCCTTGAGTGCACCTGTAGTATAATCATCATTAAACAACTCCATTGTGTGACTATAGTCTAATAAATACTAATAATGCCGCAAATAAATAGTGCTCTGAAGACATTTAGCACTCTGGCCAATTTTGTGATTTATCTTCAACTTACGGTTTAAAAAAATCAGGGCTATTGCAGAGCATCTCTCAGAGAACCTTCCATACGAGCTCTCACCTGATGATGTTTTCATCACTGCTGGTTGCAACCAGGCAATTGAACTAGTTGCAGTGTCTCTTGCACGTCCCGGGGCCAACATCTTGCTCCCCAGGCCCGGCTACCCAATGTATGAGACACATTGTGTGTATAACAACTTGGAAATCAGGCATTTTGATTTGGTTCCTGAAAGGGGATGGCAAATTGATCTTGACCAAGTGGAGCAACTTTCTGATGAGAACACTGTTGCAATGGTGGTTATTAACCCTAGTAATCCTTGTGGAAGTGTGCTTTCCTTTGAGCACATGCAGAAGGTTGGTTTGTTCTGTGCTCCTTTTGTTCATTAAATCTCTGTGTAAATATTTGATGCTCTTTTTGCTTGTTTGCTTGAGTGTTTGTTTTGCACTGTATACAGTACTTTTACCTTTGTTTGGTAGCTTCTACCAACATTTTCAAAAAAAAAAAAAAAAAAAAACTTTTACCAGTTTTGCAAGTAGTAGTCAAATTGCAACAGATACTTTGGTATTTCATTTGCTGATCTGCCTTGTAATTTTGTATAGAATAACTACGGTTAGGAGGCATTGAACATATTCTAAACATAAATAATTAAACATGCCTTGTGCAGTATTAACCAAGTCCTCAGGATAATCTCCTTTAAGTCAATCCTGGAAATTGTATGCAGATTGCAGAGACTGCAAGTAAACTAGGAATAATGCTTATTGCCGATGAAGTGTACAGCCATTCGACATTTGGCGGCACACCTTTTGTGCCAATGGGTGTTTTTGGTCTCATTGTCCCAATCCTCACTTTGGGCTCTCTCTCAAAAGGTTGGATTGTTCCAGGGTGGCGCCTCGGGTGGGTTGTCATGACCGACCCTAAAGCCATCTTGAAGGAAACCAAGGTGATATTTGAGTTTACGATTTTTCTCCTTTCATGCCTTTAAGTTGGGAATATTAGGAACTCGAAAAGCACTAGTTGAGCTTTGTACTGCCCTGTATGACTCTTTTCTCTTCTGTAACAGGTAATTGATTCGATCACAAACTTCCTTGAGATTTCAGCAGATCCCGCAACATTTATTCAGGTATATGTAATAGCAATCTTTACTTTGTCATTGATGTGGATATAGTTGACATTACCTTGGGACTGAAAGGTCTATTTGACAGGCAGCAGTTCCTCAAATTATTGAAAGAACAAAAAATGGTTACTTTGAAAGAATTGTTAACTTGTTAAGAGCGACAGCTGAGATATGCTATGACAAGATAAAGGAGATCAGCTGCATTACCTGCCCTAGCAAACCAGAGGCATCAATGTTTGTTATGGTAAGACGGAAATAATATTATAATATCTGTGCTTACCATCATCCTATTACATTAGTCACGCATAAACATTTTAGATGTTTGAACTGGATCTCATAGTGATGCATTAAATTTAGGTGAAACTGGAATTGTCACTTTTGGATGGCATACATGATGATGTGGATTTCTGCCTGAAGTTGGCCAAAGAAGAGTCGGTGGTACTTTGTCCAGGTAAAATACATGTTGATTTGGATTTCACTGCATCATCTCATTAGTAATTATGTTATTTGAAATTTAGTTCCATGTTCAAATGTTCTATTGCAGGAAGTGCCCTGGAGATGAAAAATTGGTTACGCATTACTTTTGCAGTTGAGCCATCTTCTCTTGAACTTGGTCTGGAAAGGCTCAAGTCTTTCTGCCAGAGGCACGAAAAGAAATAGAGCAACTAAATAATTGGCTGCATATCTTAACTATGAAATGTTGGGTATATGCATTTCTCTTGTTGATATTTTCTAGGTAGATGCATAACTATCTTTGTTACATTTCATGAGCGAGGGTCCTGTCCAAATCACCTCGAGCGGTATGTCGTGAATTTTGAACTCTCTTCCATTTCCATATGGAAAGTTTAGTCTGTTACCATTCACACTAGATTATGTTCTAGTGTGAATGCAGAAGTATTTTGTTGATCAATTGTTCAGTTGCTTGCTTGAACTTTGCAATTATTGGCTTTTTTTAATATCTTCTGAGCGAGCTAAGTTTACAATTTACACAAGGGCATTTCCAAAAAATTTGGAAAGTCCCAAGCAAATTTTTATTTGGATATAACATTGAAAAAAAAAAACGCAAAAGGACGTGTGTTTAGGAGCTCTCCACCATTTTATCTTTTTCCTTCTCATTGTTACTGTGTGCTTGTGTGGGTTCATGTACGATAAAATTGTGGACATTAGCCTTTAGGGGAAAGTGAATTCTGAAATGGAGATGGCCCAAAGGAATGGCTGAAAAGAATGGGTCGTACTGTACAAAACCACGTGTCTTTAAGATTCAAGGACTCGTCTTCAAACTATAAATGTTAATTTGAAAGAAATAAATTGATTATGCGATAATATTTCAAATATCATAATTTATTTAGTAAAGAAAAAACTTAGTTTTTTTTCAGAAATTTTAATTAATGTTCAATTTCGAATCTATAAATTTTTACACGGAATGCATCGTAGCCATTATTATATTTTAAATATGATACTTGTGACTTGTCTCAATATTATCCATGCCAAAGAATCTGAATTTTTATTTATACCATAATAAAAAAAATAAACTAAAACACTCATGTTTGGTGAGAATTTGAATTTTACCCATGCCTCCAAATGCCTCTGCGACTCCAAAGATTGGGGGTCGCCAATTGGCCCTGCGGCCCCTACCTAGGAGCCTCCAAATGAAATAGCAGCTCCTCTTTTTTTTTTTGGCACAGAGAACAAGGCCTATATACCTAGTCAAATATATGTAATGCGGTTCCCTTTTGTTTTTTCTGGGAATTCAAATTTTTTAGTGCATGTATCTGTAAAAAAAAAGGGGGGGCCGCTATTTCATTTGGAGGCCTCTAGGTAGGGGTTGCAGGGCCAATTGGTGGTCCCCTGTCTTTAGGGCCGCTAAACGGTTTGGCGGCTTGGATAAAATTTGAATTCCCATCTAATGAAAGTGTTTTGGTTTATTTTTTTGTGATTATGGTATAAATAAAAATTTCGGCCAAAAAACAAAAGATCTTACCTATCGTATACGAACATTCTTCTATGTTAAAAGTTTCTATTGTTGGAAATTCGCTCTCATTAAATTTTCTTTAAGGTTATCCTATCCCTACATTCAAGCAAAGTCACGAATATGTCTGACTAATAAGAATTTACAAACGTACAATCATTACTTTTGTTAGTACTAGTGGTTATATACTTTTAGCCGCTTGTGTTATTTAGAACATAATTAATTTGTAGTTTACAATATAGCCGTATGTTGTAATTAGGAAAACTAACGCAATTGGAATAAATTTAAGGATTTCAAAACATTGAAGTATACACGGAGTTGTATAACCTTTGTAGGCAAAGCATATCGTTGCCTTTGACAAACCGATGCCTTTGGTCACATCTAGGCATGTTCATCGGGTTCGGTTTAATCGGTTTTAAATCGAACTGAGAAAGTTCGGATTAAACAGTTTGCTTTTGGTTATAATACCGGTTAGATCGAACCGACCAAAATTTTTAAATCTGTCTCCCGTCTAAATCAAACATTTACAAAATTCAAAAATTATGACACAAGGTATATTGCTTGGTTCGGTTTAAAACCGGTTAGACCGAACCAAACAAAATTATAAATCCATCTTAAAAAACATAAAAAAATTAACAAAAAATGTTATTTTGGTTCAACTGAACAAACCAAAATTTAGTTCAGTTTGTTTGATTTGGTTGATAAGTTTATTTTGGTCAATTCGGTTGTATTTTTTGATATCCAATTTTTTTTATTTGCTTATTTTATTTTGAAATTAACTGAGCCGAACCAATAAACACCCCTAGTCATACACATTGACATTACGTGATCAACTTTTTCAACATTATTTTTTTATTTTAAACATGATAACCAATTTCGACACGTTCGGTTTTCTCACAAGAATATACATGCAAGTCCATACTTATTTCACGGTGGCCAACCAGTAATTCCATTTCGGAGATCGGATATTTGAACTCACGTATTGTTTTTTTTTAAAGAAAAAAAAATGGTGAAAATTTCTCCCCTCGTAAAAAGTGACCATCGTATGACATACGTATATTGGCTGTTGTCCTTCGGATATATAGGTGACAAAATAAAATTATTGCATAAAAGAAATCATGAGTCAATTTGTTTCTTTTTTTGAAGTACTAGATGAAAATATTTATTAAACAAATAAAAGAAATAGTTAAGAATATACCAAGATGAGTCATTTTCTTCATTTGTGACGTGGATGCATGGTTAATTGAAAAGATGTATTAAACAAATATAAAGTACAAAGTTAAGAACACACAAGAATGGGCCATTTTCTTTTTCTTCATATATTTGTTATGTGGATGGTTAGTTACTTAGATGCAAAGATTTATTAAACAAATATAAAGTCCAAAGTTAACAACATACAAGGATGGGTCATGCATTTTCTTGATTTGTGGTTAGATGAAAAGATTTATTAAAAAATTACGAAGTTAAGAATATACAAGGATGCATGAGTCATTTTCTTTATTTGTTATGTGGATGGTTAGTGGCAAATATTGGCAGAAATGGCACAAACAAGTTATAGAATTTACACCAACAACTTAAAAAGAACTCATTTCAATCTGCCGACAACTCCAAATGCCTCCCTCCTTAATTAGCTGTTACGTACGTACTTTAAGCACTTTTCTATATGAAACGAGACTTTAGAGAGTTGCTCCTAACCAAAAGAGCTAGCGTCGGTAGCAAAAAGAGGCAAGCTAAATCAGGGGTGAATATTTTGACGGAGCAATTTTTCATTCATGCAGTGCACGTACGGATAATATATTCAAAATAGTGTTGTATATGATTCGTGCACTGTATGTATTAATTAAAAACTGCTCTGTCAAAATGTGTATCTCAAATCAGGAAAAAGAATGTAATTAACAGGAAAAAAAATGTCGCAACTGTCATGCAAGTGTACAATATTTCTAAAGGTGGAATTAAGTTAAAAAAAAATTGATAACTGTGTAAATAAAAAAAAAACATAAAAACATATCTGATTTAGATCAGCACCTACTCGATGCGATTTGATTCTCTTAAAAATACTAAATAGAATCCGATCTGATATGAGACGTCCTAAAACTCGAGATGACTCAAAATTAGACAACTTAATTAAAATTCAAATTAATTTAATATGACCCAAACAACTAGCTTGTAATTTAAGACGATCAAAAGTTATATAACTCGACTCGATTCTTTTAGAAAGTCAAACTAAATCGAATTCGATCTTTCCAATCCGATCCAAGGCATAAAACTCGATCTAATTTGAACCAGATGAACTTGTCTAATCTGAGATGAATCAAAAGCTAGATAACAGAAACCTGACTCAACCCGGTCGGAATCAAAGACGATTGAAGAACTACTAGAGGAGATTGAGATTCAGTGGAATTGAATGAATAGAAGAGATATATCAGGTGGGAAATGAGGTCACCTCAAACAATATTTTTGTGATTAATTTAACAAAAATAAATTCAATTGTTGATTTTGTTACAATGCCGTAAAAATAGAAGAAACAATATAGTACCTGGGTTTTTTTTCTTGATTGCCTCTAACAACAGAACTATAAGAGCGTATGATCCCTCCCAACTATCAAATTGGCGGGCAATTGCCAACTCACGGCCACGCTATAGTTTGTTGTACGCCGGTATCTGACCGTTGTATCTTTCAGCAACATCGATCCTGACAGCTTGGATACTCAAATCAACATCATTTCTCATGTGAGCCGATATGCAATCGGCGACCATAGTAGCCGACAACTGTGCACGATCTATTCTTGTCGCATCCGCGTGACAATAATGTTTTGTTGGGCACTTGGAGACATGCCATTGTGTATCGTAATTAGTGGCCCTCGTGAATATGTACCAGCCACATCTACTGTCATTGCACTTGAACCTTATTCTGGTCGTGTCACTGTGCGTATTCCTTATCTCTTTGTTGCAAAGTATGTGAAACCTGGCAATTGCGCTCTTCATTTGCTCTTTTGAGTCATATGTTTGTCTCTCCGACAATTCATTCATACTCTGCTGCCCTTACAAACAAACATGCATTTGCTTCCTGAAATCCTGATGTGTCATTAAAAGTCGAAACCGGGTGCTCAAACCCGTGATTCATTATCTGAAACCCGCGATCCATCATGAAAAACCTTTGTCCAAGCACATGACTGGTATCTTCCTGGTCACTCTGATCGCTCATACCCTCAGGATCAACATCACCCCAATTTTCCTCTGCCTCTTCTAATTCCGGATACACCGTTTCATCGGTTTCATCCAGATCACAAGATTGACCCCAAGTAGCGGTCCGACTAGTAGAAGGTTGGTCAATCTGGGGTGGGGCCTGACGGGGGGGCCGACTACTAGACGGTCAGTCCCTCTGAACTGGGGCCTGACTGCTAGACGGTTGGTCAATTTGGACAGGGGATGGACTTGAGCCAGATGAGTTAACCCGACTATGGCCCTGGATTAACCTCATAACTGGGTTGGTACGCCGGACTCAGGTAACCTTCACATATAGGTCAATTATCTTGTATGCACCCCCAGAAAAACTCATGATTTGGTTGTACAATACCTGCCAGACTCCATCATTCTGAACTAAAAAGAGTTGGAACCAGGTTTGTGCTGAACTAGTGGGCATGCTAATTTTGGCTTGAGTATTAAGGTCATACTGACCCTGATCCAATCCCAAACTCTGACAAATAACTGATTTAATATCCCCACATAATCAGTACCGGTAATACCGGAATCACAGTAACATGCCCGATACTATAATAAATCCCATTAGGGTCTGTTAAAACATCACCATTAGTAAAAATGGATACCATAAGAGCCATTTTGAATCCAATACACAAGAAACCTAAAATTAAAAATTAACTAAATTAATTATTAACCTACTGAAAAATTAAAAAATTGAAAAATAAAGACAAAAAAAACTTACATATCAGCTCTTGTCCAGGAGAGAGATTTGGTGATTGTGAGAAATGAATTTCTCTCTCCTGGACAACAATATATAGAAAAACATATAGGGGCTGCAGAACCATTGGGGGGCCCTGGGGCGGCAGGGGCATTGTGCGGCCTCCTGACTGGGACCGCATCGGCATTGTGCGGGCCCCAGTATTTCGGGCCGCAGATCACCAGAGCGGCCTGGGTAGAAGTCGAAAAACTCAGAAACAATGGTGTTTTGGTTTTTTTTTTTGGAAAAATGCTATATATAAAAGTTTCGGGTGTTGGAAATTTCAGTAAATTTATAAAGCTAATTAGGCATCTTTATCTAAAAAATAAAAATAAAAGGAAAAAGATTAAAAGAAGAATCTGTCCGTCCGTACCTCTCACTTGGAATATAAATTAACCCCTCAACGAACCTAGCCCAGTCTATAGTCTATACCATTTCCCTGCAAATCTATCCAAACCTAGATTTAAGATAAAGAATAGAAACACAACAGCACCAACTTGTAGCTTAACCAACCATGCCAAGAGCGATGGAAACTTCCGTGGAAGTAACGGAGAACGGAAAGAAACCGTACCCGAAACCCGAGCCGGTACGACTGCTTGACATGAGCGAGTTGACTAAGTGGTCTCTTTACCGTGCCGTCATAGCGGAGTTCATCGCAACCCTCCTCTTCCTTTACATCACCATTGCCACTGTTATTGGCTACAAGAACCAGAGTAAGGCAGAGGCATGCACTGGTGTCGGCTTTGAGGGCGTTGCCTGGTCTTTCGGTGGATCCATCTTTGTTCTTGTCTATTGCATTGGTGGCATCTCAGGTTGATCCTTTGCAAAACTTAATTTGATGTTGCAAATATATAGTATATACATATATGTTAGTTTAATTTGTTTAACTCATCTCATTTTTTATTATTTATAAATCTATATATGTAGGAGGCCACATTAACCCAGCCGTAACATTTGGGTTTTTGGTTGGAAGAAAGATTTCTCTTGTTCGTGCTGTGCTGTACATCATAGCGCAGTGTCTTGGTGCAATATGTGGAGCTGGTATAGTGAAAGGGATCATGAAACACCCTTTCAACTCACTGGGAGGTGGGGCCAACTCTGTCGCTCATGGCTACTCCAGGGGGGCGGCACTTGGTGCAGAAATCATGGGCACGTTTTTTCTCGTTTATACCGTTTTCTCTGCCACTGATCCGAAACGCACCGCTCGTGATTCCTTCGTCCCCGTATGTTTATATATTTTACATCTTACTGCATGTGCAATTAATTAAATTGATACTTGTAATTAATGCCACCAAGATGAGTATATAGCTACATGGGTCCTGACTACCGTTAGCTAGTACGTAGTCTCAGTAATGAATATTCAACAGTTATAATTTCAGATAACAAATAAATTTATTAGATCGATGCTTTGAATTATCAGGTTTTGCTGCCTTTGCCAATTGGCTTTGCTGTGTTCGTAGTGCACCTTGCAACCATCCCGATAACGGGGACGGGTATAAACCCAGCCCGGAGTCTTGGAGCTGCACTTATTTACAACAATAAGAAAATCTGGCGCGAACATGTAAGCACTTGATGATTTATTTAATTTTCTTGTAGAAATTTTGTACTGACATTTATTATTTTTCAAAAGACTTAACTATCAATCATCTATTAATCGATCTGAATAGTTTTGTACACAAGTAGAAATCTCATGATTTTATAATATCTGTACATTTTTTCTTGCATACTAAGTTTGTTTGTCATTAATTAGTAAATGATCTCATGCTAAATCTCATAGCATGTACAACCGAGTTTTGGTGAGCCTTATAACTAATTAATATAAGCTATCAAGGAAGTATAAACTGAATCTAGATATTTTTTCCATCACTGACTCTACTCTTCAGTGCATGTTACTACTTACTAGCTAATTTTATGAGCAACATAAGATATATATGATATTTTCAGATAATAAATTAATATCCCTTTCTTTTCGTTTCTTCCAAGCCTTTGGGCTATTCCTATTACGGTATAAAAAACATTCTTTTTCTGATCTCGTGGATTGTTATAATTTGATGTGGCAGTGGATTTTTTGGGTGGGCCCACTTGTTGGAGCATTGATAGCGGCACTGTACCACAAATTAGTGCTTAAAGGGGAAGCTGTAAAAGCATTGAGTTCCTTCAGGAGCACTGGTGCAATGCACAAGTGAAATCTATATATAGAGACACTACTTGTGTTCTCTAGTGTGTTTGTGTTTTTTTTTTTATTTCAGGTTCCCATTTAATTTTCTGCTCAAGGCAATAAATTTCTTTATGGGATAGCCTAACTGCGGTGGGATTTAATTTGAATTTTAAGGGGAATGCGTTGATGCTTTGGTTTGGGTTCGGGATTGATGTAATGAGGTTGTGTGAATTTTAATTTAAGATTTGTGTAATATAAGCGGAATATTTGTTAATAAGATCTGATGCTTTTTGTTTATTTTTCTTGTCATAAATTTAGAAAGGCCATATTTTACGATAGAGAACAAAGATATATATATTGGAATGAATTATATTGAGAACAAACTCATTTAACAGTAGTAGTGATGACTTATCAAATAAGTAAAAAAAAACAAAATTTAATGTATGTTATTTATAGTTTAGATAAGTTATATATCAATTTTTCTTCAATTTAAAAATTAATTGATCTTCTATCGAGCAGTTTAAAAATTAACACTTCTTTATTATTGCATTTAATACATGAACCAGACAATTTTCAAACTGCACCTTTTTTTTCTTTTATAAATATAACCTGCTTAAACTATAAAAGTATATCTAATTTTTTTAAATAAACGTCTCATTGATATTTTTAGTTGTCAAATAAATTCGGATGTCAAATATCCCTTCCCATATATATATTATCTTTAATTTTAACTGTATGAGAGATGGAGTGAATGAATTATAAGTTACGTATCATGATTATGTACTGCTTGTCAGTACTGTACTGACAGGATGAATATTAAATTAATTATTGTCTAGACAATACAAATTAAGATGTGCAATGACTTTTAAGAACAAAAGGGGACAACTGCATGTGCGAAACTATCGTCTAATTTAGAGACGATCGAGTGTAAAATAGTAACTTTAGTTTAAATTAATGTTAATGATAGAATTACTTTTTTCGAGATCAGCATTATTAAATTACGAAAATGAAAGAGAGCTTGCTTGTAGGGGTGAAAACGAAATTGGATAATATCATTTAAAAATTAGATATGAATATCTAAACTGATATGGTTTTACGTTTCAATTATTTCTATTCAAATAGTAGATATATACCATATAATTTATGATACCGATGTTATACTAGTCAGACTCCTTTATAACTTCATCAATATTATGACTTTTAGTATTTTCTAATCAATATTTGATATGATCTAATCTGTATCCGTATATGCATCCGTCTAATATTTAATACGTATCCGTATCTCAAAAAACAAAAATGAATATAGATATGATTTTACCACTATCCGATCCGTTTTCACCGCTGCTTGTCTAGCTTGGGTAGAGAAATGAGATATTATATAGTTTTGATGGGCAAATAATAATAATGAAAGTTTTGGTGGATATGTAAATAATTATTCCTGATTGAATGAGGTGTGTATATGATCTGCAATTTGCTCAATATATAAAGCAGTATAACAAGACACTTCTTCATTTTCTGATATACAAAGTAATCAGATTCTGATTCTTAGTAGTTGAGAATCCATGTAAGCTTCAATAACTACATTAATGTAAAAATATTTCATTAAGGGAAATGTATATCATTCATATGCGGCCGCTTTTAGTATAAATTAAAGATATTCAAATATTTGCTTTCTATCAAATTAATTATCGAATTAATAAAAAAAAATATAAATCATTTTTGAAATTAAACCTACGTACTATTTGTTTTCACTTTAGCTTCGTGTGCACATATCAGATGGGGTACTCTGAGAGCACCAAGACAAAGGAAAGAATGTTTTCTTTTTGTCTCTCTAGAATCAGAGTAGAGGAAACAAAAGAATAATTAAAGATAAAAGAAAAACAGGACCAGCGGTCTGATACGATCGTTATTATATTCATGAAAACGGAACGAATATTATAATTACTAGACTGCCTTTTTGGCTTCACTGTAAAAAAAATATGGAAGAGAAAAAAATAGTTCTTAAAACAAGACAATTGTAATATAATTCATGTAACTCCTCCTAAAGAGTCCGACTAGTATAATATTAGTGTCATATGACACAAACTACAAAACTTATTGAATAGACTTCAAACGACTAATTCAAACCATTCAAACTGATTTACTTTATGGGTGATGCTTTTACATGAAAAAAATTATTTTTTCAAGTTATTTTAGTATCAAGTGAATCGGTTAAAAACATTGAAAATGAATGCATTAAAATTAACTTAAAAACTCCCACATTTGACCTCTTGACTTGATACTAAATAAATTTGAAAAATTATAAATTTTTCATGTAAACAAAAAACTAATGAAGTAGATCGATTGAACGGTTTGGATACACCGTTTGAAGTCGATTTGACAGATTTTGAATTTGATTTTATATAGGTTTAAATGACACTGATGTCAGCTAGACTATAATAAATGAAAGTTAAAAAAGTTACACACAACTAAAAATTATTTTCAAAATAAACAACATGATTAGCCGTACAATAACCCAACAAAAGTATACAAATAATATATTATTTTAAAATTTTCATTACACTTTAGACATATCAAATACATCTATTTTAAATTAAATAAAAATAATACTAGAGTCATTTGATTAAAATAATGAGAGAGAAAATCGGACACATAAAAATATAGAAAATATTAGCTAAGAAACTTAGAAGTTTAATAGTTTTTATGATGTATCCATTTCGCAATATCCTCAATTTTTAAATGCCCTCCATGCAATTTGATCTAATATTTCAAAATTACTAAAAGAGATATGTCTATATTCATTTAAAAAGTCTGTACCCTCTCTATTAATCAAAATGAATAGCTTTTAATGAAACAATTGTAAATCATTATAACATGCAAAATAACCTAGAAAACCTCACACTTGGTGCAACCATGTAAAATTTATTAATCATTAAAAATATATGTATAGCATAATTCTATGTTTTTTTTCTTGATTTATATATATATATATATATGCTCAGTTTTAAAACTTAGATCAAGTTAAAATAATTTTCAACATGTTCGTCTTTTCTTCACAAGCAAAGCAAGTTTAATTTTGAATATATTTCAAGAACATATTATAATATGTTAATACATCTTCTTTAGATTGAAAAAATATAAAAACTATACAAAAATCTATAGTTAATGAAGACTGATTTTACGTTTGTCCAATAGTAATATTTATTTTCAGAGCAAATTTGGAAAAATAGCCATAATCCATTTAACATCAGAACTACTTTCGGATTGCAATTGTTTTAGGTTAGTCAAAATTTAACATGGTTTCTATCTTTTTTCCTTTTTTCTTTCTTAGAAGAAAGTAGACGATCAAACATGGTTCCATATTTTTAGAGAAATTATTCCATGTTCTTTTTAATGCAATAAAGAAAGCAATACCCAGCTAGGTAATGCTGTTCTTTTTGCTTTTGAAATCTGAACCTCCTCTAAGGGGGGAATTTTCATAATCTCCTCTCTGAAGTAAAGCGCATCAAGCTCGTTTGTAGTAGCTGGAAATTGCTCTTTTAAGAACAAATACCATCTTCAAGTCTTCTTAGTAGGACCGTGAATCCATCTTATGGCCTGAAATAGGACATCTGGAAATTTTAATTGTGTTCCTTGAATGGTAAACAAAGGAAAAAGGGGTAAGACAGATCATATCAAGGTGAGGTCCCCTTTTGTTTTGTACAAACAGGCATATATGTGTGCTGGGCAATTTTGTTGATGCAATCTGCAACACGTGCAGTATATCTTGGAGGTCACTCAGCTGGGTAGAGGTCAAGACTCAAGAGAGGGACAAAAAAGGGTGCTGGATTGTACGCCCTTTAAAATAAAGTTTCTGGATAACCATCACTGCCGTACATAGACGCGTGCAACGTTATTCAAAATAACCACGACTAACTCTGATCTTAAAACAAATTTGTAATAGATAAACTGTAAAAATTGTGGCTGTTGCAAATGAGTAGAAGTAGAACCCTACTGCAAAAAGTTATATAGCATCCAAGGAGCTAGATTGAATTGATAATCCAGTTAGATTGAATTGAGATCAAGATTAAACACAGTACTCTTTGGGCCTAGCTATTTAAGCCCAAATAATCTTGAATCACTAGTTTTTCTTACGGGATGATAAAATCCAACAACTACTTTGCAATGCCTGACTTGCACGCAAATCAATATCTGTTATGTATGATGAATTGATGATGGAACTAATGTACAGTGTTAAGTTAAGATAATGCGTCCATGCAGGCTATACAGCAGTGAAGCGGATACTGAAAATGCTAAGAGATATGCACGAACAAATTTCGAATGGGATGAAATATGAAAATAAAATTTGTAGACTGGCATCACTGCCATGCCTAAATCCAAGCAATGTCATCCACAATGTGTACACAACTAACTCTAATCAGATAATAGTAAACTATATAACTGGTACATAGATATGCTGCCAAAATTGTCACAATTGTAAAGGAGTAGGCCCTACTGAGAAATGTATATACAGCATCCAGGGGTGCTAGATTAAATCGATTATGCGATTGACCAACTCATAGACCTATCAATTAGGAAATTCAAATGTGAGCATAATATTAGTAATATTTCTGTGAAATATTATAATTATCTAAGTTGGACCTACCTCGTGGTGGAATTTCTGAGCTACTGATTTGATTGTGCGAAAATGGTTATAAACATGGGGCAAACAAGGCCTTGATATAGAACAACCCATGAAAAATGAATCCTGCACAGTCACATCTGAAACATGCCTGAGACGGATTCGTCTAATGAACTGCAAAACCTGACATACAAATATTACAAAAATAAATTAGCAAGTTAAGGAATCAATGGACTAAAGAAGCCTGAAAAATGAAAATACTATAACATGATAAGGCTACAAAAATATCTCACCTCATGAAAACGCTCTTGTGCCACTTGACTGAATCTCAATAAGTGGTCAGAAGCATCAGAGAGGTAAGAACCTAAGGGTCCCAATAAGAATGATTCAAGCACAGTAATATCATGAATTAACTGGAGACGGATGACTTCAATGAACCGTACAACCTAATTCATTTTATATAGATATTAGAAGGATAACAAATGCTAACCAAAATACACATTGGAAAATTCACACTTTCTCTACCAATGAATTTCATCCTTTAGCAAAACAAAACCCAAGAAAAAATATACACCAAATGCCAGTTACCTTCAGGTAAGCAAGTTTGCCAAACGGGATGCTATGCAAAGTTTTTCTTCGAACACGTGATGCCATAATCTACAAGTGTTTAAGTCAGTAAATTAATGAATTGCGATCAAGTTGATAAATTAATGAACTTCCCCATTGTAATCAGATGAAATCATGTTATACCTTTGTCTGCTGAAATGCCTGCTCTAACTGTCTGATCTGAATCCATTGCTCTGAAATTATACTCTGAATCTGAACAAGTACAATTAAGTATATAAAATTGTTGGTATCAAGCTAATAAGCATCTTGTTTTGTCGCTACTATAATCAGAGATTTTTGAATGGATGGTCCCTACTAATACTGATACTCACCTAGTTCATATTATGCTCCCCAATTTTTACCAGTATTTCATGGTTTGTACCATCATAATGTTAGAAAACAGGTAGAATATTGATAAAACCACCTCAGTTAGAACTTTTGTTCGGTTTTGTGATTGAGACTTAATAGTTAAATCTTATATACGCCTTATGAAATTACTCCAAGTGTGAAATAATCTATATGGAAAAAAGCACACCAAAAGAGAACCTAACAAAAGTACTACGAATTTTAAGATAAACTTGGTTTGAATCTGAATCAATATTATGTCAAGAGAATTGTTGTGCTTATAGCAATTAAATTGAAAAATGTTTCATAGAACAAGACATACCTTTATAATTTCTGAATTTAGGGTTTCCAGCTTTTTCGCTGTGTCTTTTGCTGACAATTCTAAATGGTAAATATTGGAATTCACCTTCGTAGACTGATCCTTCAGAAGTTTTACCTGGACCATTCCAATTTGAAGTAAATTTTATGTTCACATATTACAACTTTATAATATACCATATTAAATTTGCATAACAATGTATAATTATATTATGTTCATGTTGAGAGAGAAACCTCTTGTTCCATATCTTTGTTACCATCCTGGTGGTATCTGGTACTCAAGGAACTCTGACAAGAAGAAAAACAGAAGTTAAACATCAATTATAATTCAAGCTCGAAACAGAATAATATATGCTTGTGGCAATCACAATACCTGTATTAATATTGGCCATTTCAAGAAATGATAAAAATCCTTGCAAGTAGAGATGATCATTCACCATTAAACCTTTATTTAGATACTAAAGAGCTTAATTATAACCTTAAACATAATGTCTGAATAATAATATGTACATGAAATCCTCACAAATAGATATGTCAACAATTCACCATTAAGCTTTTATTTAGATATGTACATGTTCAGCGAGACTCCCTTAGTCTCCTTTTCTCCTTATTCCGAACTAATCCGTCCAAACAGACGTGCCTTAGCAAAGATTTAGATGCCTCCTTAGCGTCAAAATTTAATCCCGATCTCCCCCATCCTTAAGATCAGAGCTCCTTAGATGCCTCCTTAAGACCTTTTTCAGCCACTTTGTAGACTACTTTACCCTCAAGACCGTACGATTCCTTAAGGAACTCTCATTTATTTACTGTTATCTATTATTTCTCTCTTCCATGAGCACAGAACCCTAGGCATTAGAAAAAATAAAGTTTTCTCATCTCTCCAACGTAGTTCATCGGTTCTCTGGCGACAACCACTTTAATCGAAGGCCACAGAGAGCTTTGAGAGATACTCTATTTATTGACATCTCATTTGATAGGTGTTCTTTCTTTCTTCTTGTTTTCGCTTCGGAAATTCTTCGTTTTGTGTTGCTGAGACATACCTCTCCGGAGAAATTGCCTTCGATAGTGGTTAAACAATTTTGGAGTTCAGATCAAATTCATATTTGATTTATTTCAATCTTATCCACTTTTCTTTATTTTTTCTGTTTAGTCATCAAACGCCTCTTGACACTTCTTTGACCCCAGCCACGCTAATCCTCCTTTTTTTTTCGAGCAATTGAAGTAAATCTGGATGGTTTGTTGGAAAAGCAAGTGCAAAATCTCAGAGTTATGGATAGAAGTATTATTAACTTATTGTGTGTTTTATTTTGCATAATTTTCAATTAATTTATAATAATTTCGGGAAACTTGCAACAATTTTGATTTCTTTTAGTTTAGGGATTTTGACAATTTTTTTTATTTTCTGAATTTTAGATACTTCACAATGAATCTGGTTTCTTTTTAATCCAAATTTCTCAATTTAATTATGTTAGTTATCTTCTTTTTAATAATGGATTTATGAAGAATTTATGTTTGTTATACTTCACAATGAATCTGGTTGATAGTCTCTATTAGGTTCTTATATTTGTGGATACTGGTACGTTTTAAAAAAAAAATAACGAGCAACATATTTTCAGGGATACTGGCACATTTTTTTATGAAAACATTCAAGGTAATTAGTGTTCTTATATTTGTGGATTAAGTATATTAAAAAACACAAAACTAATTATGAGCAGAACTTATATTATGTACAATAATACAAGGGACAATATGGTCTTTTACTTCTTCTCTAGTACTATAATAGTTTTTTATTGACACTAATCCTATATTCTTAACCCTTTATACTTTGCCAAACATGAGTTCCTTAGTAGAGCTAAAACTCTTAATCCTTAAGGGACTAAGGAGGGCTGCCAAACACCCCCAAAGAGCTTAATTATAACCTCAAACATAATGTATGACTTATAATATTTACATGACAGAACCACAAAAGGAAAAGAGAAAATAAAACATTTGTCCTCCACACTTCAGATAGATATCTGCATCATAACATCACACACTTCTCTCAAGGGTCAAGTAGTCCTGCATGTGTTAGTTCGAATAGAAGTCATTTTCGAACATATAGGAACTACCTCATCCAATTATTGGATCAACATGTATACAAAACTAAAGTTTCTTTAGTTTTATTTTATTGTATTTTATGAGTAGAACTAGGGTGTTCTTAAGCTCACCAAGCTCTTTGGTGAGCTTAACTCCAAAACCTATCCGATTGAATTCCAAAAACGAATCCAAACTGTTGAAACCGATGTACTTCACTAGTGATGCGTTTACATGTCAAATTTATAGATTTTCGAATTAATTTAGTACAAAGTCAAGCGGTAAAAAAATAATGAAAATGAACGTATTAAAATTAACTTAACCTTTTTTTTTACCGCTTGACCTTGTACTAATTAATTCGAAAATTTATAAATTTGACATGTAAACGCATGACTCGTGAAGTAGATCGATTTCAATGGTTTGAATTCGCCATTTGAATCATTTTGATAGGTTTCAAAGCTAACCTCACCAAAACTAAAGTTTCTTCAGATAGATATCTGCCCTTTGATGTTAAAAAATTATATAAATCAACAACCAAACCACATTAAGCTAATGTTCATTCGATAAGTCAGTGTTTTGTGTATTCTCCACTGATCTCCCCAATCTTTGCTAAGGCTGGGAAGCTAGCAATAACAAAACCTATTACAAACAAACCCCAATTGCAACTCATCTGACAAGTTTCAAGTCAAAGTGGAGTAAAACTGACAGTACAATTTTAACAACTTCAAATATTTCCAAAATGCACACCTTAATATTCTCTTGCTCGTCAATCAGGTGTTGGATATCACGCTCCATTGCTTCTATAAGCTTGTCATCTTCCTCCAGTAGCTCAGTCTTGACATCCAGCTTCTTTGTGTTTTCCACCAGACTAGATTCTACATATCCACCACCGAATCATTACCCGTATAAGTTTCCCTAATTTCTGAAGATTAATAATCATACGACAAGTCAACAAATTACCTAATTGAAAAACATGATCCTTGAGAGCTTGTATTTCCCTCTCCATCTCGTGCCTCATCTCCTCCACCTTTGACACTGCCTCCGCACCCCTATCAGGGGAGGCGACCGGATCAGAGAAGGCATAGATCGAGACGACTAAGGCGGCAGCGGAAACAAGTACGAGTAGAGACCGCATCGGCGTCCCATGGCGATGGACGAGGCGGTGGTCGGAGCTGGAGCGGTGGGAAAAGAAGAAGCGGAGAGAAAGCTGGAGAAAGCGGAGCGGGAGTAGTATGGAGAGGAGGAGCAGAGGTACTCCGTTTATTGTCGCCAGAGAAGGGGCCATGCCTGAAGCGATTGATTGGTCTTCCAGCGAAGGCGCAGGTTCCTTCTTTAGCAATTTTACCGAGAGACCTCGAGTTTTTGACTACTTTAATTGGGTTTATATTTAAGAGAAGTTTAGTCTTTAGAGAGGATATGCATATGCATAATTAGTATTACCAATATAACGGTACTATAGATCCGTATTTTATTTTTAAAATTCAAACGGTTGATTTTAAATATATAAATATAACCTATGAAAAATTGAAAATGCATGTGAAAATCAAATTTTATATTTCTTAAAATATATTTACTGTTTTCTAATTAGGTAAAAAATTATTTGATCTAAGGACCATTCGAATGTAATAATTTTCTATAAAAAAATAAAGAGAAAATCATTACTTAGTTTTTGTTGAGCACAATGCATTGGTGATGAAAACGATGTGGCCACATTTTTTTTTTTTTTTGCTTCAAATACGCCTCGTAGGCAATTTCCATTATTTCAAAAAAAATGTTCGGAAGAGTCATTGAAAGGTTCTACTGCGTATGTGCAATATGCCGATATTTTTATTAAAACCCCCAAAAAAAAACAAATTATCAAATCTGCTCCCACTCCAAAGTTATAATTATTTCTACCCTAACCGCCCGTGGGCTGGGTGGTCCACTTTTCCCACCTGACCGCCCAGCAGCCGGGCGGTCCACTTTTCATACCTGACCGCCCAGGCACTGGGCGGTCCACTTTTCAAACCTGACCGCCCAGGGGCTGGGCGGTCCACTGTTAATTTTTTTTTTTTTATAAGCGGTCCGCTGGGAGCAGACCGCTCCCCATCTCTCTCTCTTTCGTCTCTGCCTCCAGCCAGCCCAGCCACCACCCGAACCACCACCACCTTGAAGTCTCTTTCTCCCTCTCTCCCTCTCTTCCTCTCTCTCTAGAGCTCTCTCTCTCTCTCCCTCTCTTCCTCTCTCTCTTCCTCTCTCTCTCTCTAGAGCTTCCTCTCTCTTCAAATCTGCCATTCTCTCTCTCTCTTCCTCTCCCTCTTCCTCTCTCTCTTCCTCTCTCTCTCTCTCTCACCCGAACCCTAATTCCGGCCATCTCGGCGACAGTCCGATTATTTTCGGGTAAGTTTCTAAATAATTTTTTTAATTTATATTTTGTATCTTGTATTGGCATTGGAACGATTGGTAGAATTGAATTGTTAATTATCGTGTGCGGGTTGTTGATTTTCCCGAAACGATTGAATTGTTAAAAATTAGGGTTTCCGGTATTAGAGTTTGTAGTTTAGGGATTTAGGGTTGACAAAACTGAAGTTTATAAATTAGGGTTGAATTGTTAATTATCGTGTGCGGGTTGTTGATTTTTCTGTCGCGATTTAATTGTTAAATTAGGGTTGAATTGTTAAATTAGGTGGATGAGGTTCCCCAGAGGCGTCCACCGTCGCAGAGGGACCGCCATGCACCTACTAGGTTGGAGCTCTCTGGACCTCGCCCTCGTCATCGCCGTTAGGGTTTTTATATTTTTTTAGTTTGATAGGTTTCTAGTATTTTAGTTTGGATTATTATATTTCGTGTTTGGACTGTTATGTTTCATTTTTAGACTTATCATTTAGATTACTACTTTTGTTGTTTAGACTTACCATTTCGATTACTACTTTTGTTGTTTAGACTTACCATTTAGAAATATTTAAACATTAACAAAACTTAATATAAAACTAATCAATTATATTAAAGCTAGACAATTACATAACATATACAAATAATCGTCAATTATAAAAATATAATCGTCAACAAATAATAAATATATATCATACAATTTAATATGAAACATTCAAACAAATCATTACAACAATTTAATATAAAACATTCAAACAATTAAAACATAAAACTCTTATAAAAAAAAACAATAGCAGACCGCCCAGCCCCTGGGCGGTCAGGTTTGAAAAGTGGACCGCTCGAATGCTGGGCGGTCAGGTTGGGAAATAGGACCGCCCAGTCCACGGGCGGTTGTGGTAGAAATAAAAATAAAGTTGGGGTGGGAGCAGATTTGATAATTTGTTTTTTTTTGGGGGTTTTAATAAAAATATCGGTGCAATATGCTGCTGAGCTTTATTATATCTTTGAAAATTTGTTGCTTAGTTGTGTTGGATTGTGCCATAATCTCATAACCTGTTTAACTAGATTTGCAAAACATATATCTGTTGAATTTTATAGTTTCGTGTCTTGAGATATTGTGCAGGTTCATGACGATATAAATTGCTAAAATACACATCAAGGATACATGATAAATTGCAATTAATCAAGGATGAGTCATGAAGAACCAAACTTTGGATCTAAAAGCATCACTTCAAGATTAGGTTTAGAAATCTGTAAAATTGGTAAAGCATGCTTGAGATTGAGGTATTTGACATTAATCATTACAACGACTAATTAGCCGTTACAACGAAATAAATCAAAATTCCAAAATACAGTCAAATTGATTTATTCTGTTGTGACAGCCGGTGCAACGAAACCCCAAAAATTCCAGAGAGTTAACCGTTGTGACAACCGTTATAACGGCTAATAAGCGTTAGGGTTTCTCAGCGCAGCCAAACATGCTATCTGGGGTTAACCGTTGTAACGCTTAATCTGCCGCTACAACAGGTAAGGCCAGATATCTTATTTTGCTTCTCTCTCTATAAATAGAAGTAAAATTTAGGTTTAGATGATCTCTTCAGCCGCCACAAATTGCAATATTTCAAATTCCTTTGAGATCTAGAAAAAAACCATTGTTGCTTGTGCACATAACTTCAATATTCATACAACAATCTCAAACATACTTAACCACAATCAATCTTGTGTAAGAAGTAGAGTGATCATTTAGTGATCATCTTGTTTGTTTCATACATTTGAGCCTTTAGTGCTCTTGAGCCATTTTTGTGCTCGAGCCGTGTGATTTTCCAAGCTTTGTAAGGGCTCACCGGTTCCACCTTGTACTCTTTTCTCATTGGGTAAAGAAAAGTGCGCCATCTCGAAGGTCGCGAGCCCCTGAGACGTAGGCGTTAGTGTCGAACTCCGTAAATAACTCTCGTGTCAAGTGTCTTTTAACTCTTCTATTTATTTTATGCACACTTACTTAGTTTAAAGTTATTCTAGTTTCCGCCATGAATAACTCATACACACGTTAGTTAAAAGAACTTAGTTTTAATTTTCAAAAGGCCCCATATTCACCCCCTCTAGGTGTCTTCGGGACCAACAAGTGGTATCAGAGCAGGTAAATTCAAAATTAAGACACACTTAATTTGAATCATTTTATTATATCTATATAATGGCACAAATGACCCCTAGACATGTTAGAGAACCTCCAATGCTAACTAACACTACTAAAAACTTTAGTCATTGGAAAATGTTAATAACCAACTATCTAAACTTAATTGATGTTTGGGAGGCCATTGAAAAGGGGTACACCCCGGAATATAACAAAACCACCAATATATTGACTACCGAATCAAAACTTGCTAAGATGATAAATGACAATGCAATTAATGCAATCCTAAGGTGCAGTACATGAATCGGTAGCTTTAGTGTTGTCAAATGCTACCAATGCTAAAGAAACGTGGGAAACCCTTGTGAACAAATATGAGGGTAATGATCAAATCAAACGAACCAAACTCACGGGATTAGAAACAAAGTTTAAAATATTTAGCGTAGAAAATGGTGAGTTCATAGAAGACACATATAATAGACTTTTACAAATTCAAAATGAATTTATCGAACTTGGACAACCACTTTTTAACAATAAGATTGTAGGGAAACTCTTACATGTAATGTGTTATAATTCGTAAAACTAATTTAGTTAATTAGTTTAATAATTAAAATTTGCGACTAATTAAAACTTTAAATCAATTAGTTAGGTGAAATAATTATTTAGATAAATTGGTTATAAATTGATTAATTAAATCGATTTAATTATTTGAAATTCTAGTTTTGAAAAATTTAAAACTTAGTTAATTATGAAATTAATTAAGTAAATTACGTTGATGTATATGTTAACTCAAATTTTTACCTCGAATTATAAATAAAATAATGATGAACCGGGAATTACGTATTAAAATTTCTAAACGCCAACTTCGCCTAATTAACTTGAATTCAAAACGATTTGGTTTCTAAGTGGGCATTAAATATAACTTCTGGATTGATTGTGATTATCTCAGCCGTTAGTTTTTAATTTTCCACGGATCTTGATGCTCTCCTATATATTGCCCCTCCCTTCCTTTCTCCTCTCTCTCTGTCTACTGGGGGCCGCCCCTTTACCCTTTTATTTCTCTCCTTTCTCTGTTCTCTTCGGGGAGAAGAAAACGGAGGCGATCGCCTCCCGCGCGGTCGTCGTTCGAACTACCGCTGTTCCATCGATTGTACGATTTTGACGATTTGCGCTGAGGCGCGTGGGTTCTCACCTGCTCTCTGAGAGCATTGAATTTGGGGTTTTTTTTTCTCTCTCTCTCTCGGTTGGGTTTTTCGCTGTCACTTTTCCTTCGCTCTTGTGTTGAGAACAAAATCTCTTTCTCTCCTCTTTCCGTTTGCCTCTGTTGTGAATATCACCGAAACCCTAGGGTTTCCGGTTGCTGCCTTTGTTCTTGCGATTGATGCTTTGTCCTTGGTGTCTCTGTCTTGGTGCTTGCTATTTTTAGACGGCCGTGAGGCGAGGAAGTACCTCGGTGCCGGCCGTTCTCTTGCCTTTGCGATTTCTTCTTTCGGGTAATTAAAGCACACCCTTTTTATTTGATTCTTTTATAAGAAGACGTTTTGATTTGGGAAAATTGGATCGTCTCACACGAGTTGTTGATTTTCTCGGTGAGACGATGACATTGGATTGTGCGGTTGCCTTTTTCTTGGATTGTTGCTTGCGGGGGTGCCTTGGTGCCAATTTGCTGGTTCTGGTTTCCTTTGTGTGCTGGTTACTGGTACGCCCCGTTTTCTTTGATTCTGGTGCCTTTGTGCCGATTTGCTGATTTTGGTTTCCTTTGTGTGCTGGTTACTGGTACGCCCTGTTTTCTTGTTTCTGGTGTCTTTGTGTGCCCAGTGCCGTGATTTCTTTGATTTCCTTGTTGCTGTCTTTGCTGGCTTTACTGACACCGTACCAGTACAGGTATACAGGTACGGTGATCTATATACGGGGTTGTCCCGCTTCTATTGTCTCTGTCCTTGTTGTTTCTGTGCTATTGTGACCTCTTGTGTACTGGTACCGACTCTGATTGCTTACTCGTGCTGGTATGCACTGACAGGGGCTTTACTCATTGTATATTTTGACCAAATTTTGATCTGTGCTCGATGAAAAATTTGGGTTATGACGTAGAAATCGAATTGCTAAGTATCGCGTGCGAGTTGTTGATTTTCTCGACGCGTGTACGTAAATATTAAATATCGGGGAATTCGGGAATTTTGCGATAATGTCGTTGACTGGTACGGGTCTTGTTTTAATTGTACCACTGGTACCGGTCTTTGACACCCTTGTTCTTTGCTGTTGTGTGGTGCCGATCGGTTACTGGTAAAAAGGGGTACCATTGACCCCTGTTTTGCTTGCTGTGATGTTTTCTGTTGAACTTGCGTAAATTAGTAAAAAGAAATTGGAAATTGGAATTTTGGAAAAATTGGACTTCGGCCTAATTGTATATTGGGCCATGACTTAGTAAAATAATTGGAATATGGGCCTCTTTTATGTTGGATTGTGATATTGATTTTGGCCCAAGCTGAAAAATAGTAACTAATTGAGAATTTAATTTGGGCTTTGGAAAATTTTAAAATAAGCTTGGCCCGAATTAAGTATTTAAATTAAGTAATTAGGTTTTTAAATAAAGTAAATAATTTATAAATAAAATATGTTGTTAATTAATAAAGGACAATTAATTAACAACATATTAATAGATTCGAATAATTACGATTACAAAAGTTTAGTTAACGGGATAATTAGATAATCACGTATTATTTTATACTTATAAATTAATCGACTTGTGCAAATTATTAAAATAAATTTGTACGACTTTAGGAATAGTATAATTAAAGAGTTAACATTTATTAAGTAAGTACATAAGATTTAAATTACGTGTAGCTAAATTAATTAGGAAACACTTGTATATTACACGTAAATAGTTAGGGATCAAATAATAACAATTTAAGTTACGTAGATTATATTTTAAGTAAATAAGCAGTTTATCTTCAAATTAAAATATAACAAACGATTTAAGTACGTTAGATTAATTTAATTAGAGTTGGACCAATTTTACGCTCAATCGGAATCGAGTCAAACCGAACGAACCGATTGAGCATATTCGAACCTTAGTTAATTAATTAATTAAATACGAACACTTAGTGAAAATAATCAAACGAGGTAATAAGGGTTACGAATACTTAGTGAGCCTCTAATTAAGTTACGTCTAAATTACAGGTCAGCCGACCTACGTAGACTCCGACCCGTGGACCGATCCCGCTAACGATTGTACAGGAGCAGGCGAGGATTATGTGGATCCCGGAGGCTATTAGCGCGTTCTACCCCTACAGCCATCAGGTGTGGGATATCTGAATTATCTTTTCGTGGCGTACTTTTACCAGTCGACCACTTGACTTGTCATTCGCACCTTTAAATTTTGTAGTTTGCATTAGAGCATGTTTAATTATTTCTGAATTGTAATTAGGAAATTGCATAAGCCCTTATAAATGGAAAATTTACCGTATTCTTAGGAGTAGTGTAATCTAATATATATATTAATTTAGGATACTAGTTGTCCTCTTCTCGTAGAGGACAACATATTATCGTAGTTGAGCATGTGCATTGGTGAGTGTGAGAGAGAAGACTGAATGACTGCTTTCCGTTCTCGTAGGAATGGGCTGCGAGGCGGTTCGTGGGTCATTGGGCTGAGGGATCACTTGATCCTTTAGAGGTCTTATTAGGATTATTATTATTATATGCATTGAGTTGTTACTATATCATTTTTGTTCATTTTACCATTACGTGCGGGCCGGACTCGAGCCCCGAGGCACGGAGACGATTCGGGAGATATTCCCCCCTACATTAGGAGCTACTTGCCTAGAACGGCTGCCGAGGTTGCGGTGGCAGATATTTACTTTTATTGCATGGGCCGGACACGAGCCCTAGTCCCATTGGTCTGGCCGGACGGTGGAGTTCCGTCGTCTGCTCATGAGGAGACGGATTAACTCATTCTTACGCATTGCTTGTAGTTTTCTCCTATTAGATATGTTTGGATGATGAATCGTCTAGAGCAAGGAAAATACACTAAATTTTGGTATAACCGTCGGCTAGCGTGCACTTGCCTACGGGTTGAAGTCTTTGGGGCAAAGCTCGATGCTATTAGGCATCGGGTATCTTTGCACCCTCTGATCGCAGTCCTTGTGTTATGTCACCTTTGAGATATAAATTCAATTTGTTTTGGCACGGCACGGGGTGACACAATTATCCGTATTATTACTATATTAATTTGTACACACGGTACCTATTGTACTGGACTTCGATTAAGTATAATATTCATCCTCATATTTTATTTTGGGAAATTTCATCATTTTAGCATATTAGGATAATTATATCATGTCATCTACTATGTATGTATTTTTCTTTTGTAGTTATTATGATAGGTTTTAATTTCTGCAGTATGTGCATTAAAAGTGAATAATTACCGACTTTACGTAGATTTTAAATTAAAATGTGCTTTGACTTAAGAGGATCCCTGAAGGGATAATACTGGGTCACATACTGGGCGATCATTCGCTCATCCCCCTCCTTTTTGGATGTGGGCAGGTACGGAGTCTGACGGTCCGCAGCAGGAGACGTCAGGAGCTGTCCCCGATGGCCGCACCGCCTGATTAGATTAGGGACTTTTGTTTAGGGTTTTGCGGGTCCAATGTTTTTGTTATACGCATTGGACTCGACAGATGATGTACCTTTTTTATTAGACTATGTATATTTGATCCCGGTGGGGATTTGTATGGATGATGTGATGTATATTATGTTATGTTTATCTTATATTTATGACTTTGGCTTATTGTTTTATATTCGCTTCCGCTGTGAATGATTATTTTATTATTTAGTCTTGGGTGTCTTTCCGATCATTAGACACGAGACGAGGATTAATCACATCATAATCTGGAAATCCTGGTTTGGGGTGTGACATAATACTTAGGAAACTAAGGTGGGAGTCGATGGTAAGCGCACTAGAAGTACTCTCGGGAGTACAAACTTTCACTCTGGAGGAACTATTCGCTCATCTTCGAAGTTGCGAAGAGAAACTTCGACAAACTAATGACCTTGAACCTAAAGCCAAAGTCACTTATTCTATATGCACAAAACCAAAACTATACAAACCAAAAACCCTACAGTCCTTCACCTTCACCTTCTTCACCCATAAATGATTACAACCAAAACAAAAAAGATAATGAACCTTCCATGAAAGCCAAACGCTTAACCCATATATTTCAAGGGATGCTAGACTTCGAAAAGAAGTACAACAAAAAACGGGAAGAGAACAACAAGAAAGTCATTTTCCTTGGATGTAACAAAGAAGGACACTCTATCCAAACTTGCTTCAAACTCTTTCCTAATAAGAGAGAAGGTGGAGAGCGACAAGAGCGTCGCTTTAGACCAAGAAGAGATGGCAAGCAAGGAAACAAGAACGAAAAGGCAATGCAAGCCGAGCAACTCACTGACACTGACTACAGTAGTGGTGGAGACTCCGAACTGGAGTCGGAAAGCGATGGAGTAGTCAACTTAACATTGATGGCTACACACGACAGTGAAGCTTCGTTTAGCTTTTCAAGTAGGGTATGTCGAAAACTTGAGTTGGTTAATCATGAATGTGATATTGACTTGGACGATAACTGTGAAACTACTAGTGAGTCAAACATTTCCTTAAATGATGAGTTAACCAATAGAACCAATAATAGGTTGAGAACCTTACTTGATACATCGTATGCCGCATTGCTTAAGAAAAACGGCAAGATTCAAATTTTAAGATATGAGATTCTTGAGCTAGAGTCTAAGGTAAAAGGACCTGAGTCCGCACTGTTAGAGTCGCACACAAAACAAACACATTTAGAACAAACACACTTAGAAGAAATTAGGACTTAAAATTGAAAGAAATAATTTACAAGATGAGAATAAGAGTCATAAAGCAAATAATGTGATAAACAAAATTTTAGATTATAAAGTCAAACACTATGAGTCCAAGATCAAAGAACTAGAAGATCATGGTCAATCACACATAGGTGAGATAGGACTACTAAAAGTGAAAATTCAAAACTTAGAAACTAATAATAGGGCTTTACGATCACCTAATGAATTTGAGAGGATCATTAGGCTAGATCCACACTCATAATCAAGTGATCAAATTGGAAACCAAGGATTCAATAGACTTGGATATGGATACAAGAAGGGTAAATTCTCATTTGAATCCAATCACTTGGAAAGCCAAAACATTAAAGGGGAATAAATTCGAATTTTCAATAAACAAAAATTCCAACAACATGAATTTAATAGCAAGAAAGACACACCATATACATCTAAGAAAAGAACAACATTTAATTTGAGAAAATTCAATAAAAGTTATTTTACAAATCAAGATGGAGTATGGTGTTACAAAGGATATAAGATAATGACCCAAAATAATGGGTCAAACAGAGGCGTTCCGCAACATCCAAAGGAAATTGAACTTAATACTAATAGAAATAGGAATACAACCTATAAAGAGCTAAATAAAATTAATAACAACCTTAGGAAGTACAAAAATATCAATAGGTCAATAAACATAGGAAACACTCGACCTCAAGAGTCTAAAGGATCTTGCCACTATAATTTCAAGCAAGGATTAAACTTAGGATCAATCAATCCACCAATGACTCACAAATCATCTTTGATATTTTGCAACTATTGTTGCAAGATTGGACACACTTCGGTAGAGTATAGGTTTAGGAGGAAGAACAACACGTTGAATGTTGTTTGGATGCCTAAATCTAGAAAAGAATAAATAAATGACAAAATTATCCCCCTAATCAATACCAATTTCAAAATTATTAAGGGGGAGATAAACTCAAGGTATATGTTAGCATCCTTCACTAGTGTATATCTAAATGTATATGGTTGACAAACTATGTTCAAGGAAATGTTTGAATCATTGAGAATGATACATGCACCTCAAATTCAATTACTTGCGTTATGCTAGAAATAGATGTATAGATTAAATAGGACTAAGGTAATATTACTTTATAACGACTAGATATGGGTAGTAGGAAGCATAGCAACCATGAGAGTCGGATTCTTTACAAAATAACATTCAGAATGAACATCAAGCGTTACAACGGTCAATTAACCGTTGTAACGGAATAATAAAAGGAAATAATTTAAGAAAATCACGTCAATAAAAGAATAAAATCATATATTAAAAGCGTTATAACGGTTAACTAATCGTTGGAACGGAATAATTCAGCGTCACAATGCTCATTAAACGTTACACTACAGAATAAATCGAATTGGAGCACTTTCGAGTCAGAGAGCTTCCGTTGGGAGGAGCATTGCAATGGGCATAAGCGTTGTAGTGATTTTAACTACATTAAATGCACTAAATGCAGGAATCTGAACTGGAATTACATCAATCGTTGCAACGGTTGTCCCCAAGAAAGCAGCCGGCGCCCTAATCCTCTCCAATCAAGAATATTAGTTTCCAAGTTTAATCATATCTAATCTTAATGCCAAAAATTCTGTGGCTATTAAATATTTCCACTGTTAAAATCATCCATAGTGTCTTATCAAAATTATCAAAATTAACCACTCAATTATGGGCATCAAATCTAGAATTTAATAAAGAGATCAAAGGAAGATTTTGTTAATTAGGCCATATAAAGAGTGTTAGCATGTAATAATCTAGAAGTCAATAATACGATAAATTTATCATATAAGCTTTGTTCATAAATTGGATGATTAATAAAATGTCATTTTGTTGTCTTGAGTATTATTGCATTTATAAATCATTTCGAGTTAATGATTGGAATTGTGAAACTTCATAATATAGATGATATATACTCTTAAGAGTCTTTAACCGAGGTAATTAGCAGGAACACTAATTAATCGCTACAAGGTTAGTATGTGGATTAAAAGATGGTTAAGTTTTACAGACCATAGACAAAAAATGTCATTTTAATCACATAGATACATGTTTCTGAAACATGGTATTAGACAGACCCCGAATGAAACATTAAATGGAATTGTGTTCGTGTCATTAATGTTTTCATTCAGTGTTAACTTCTAAAGTATGAGGTATTCATCTTTCCTACATATGAGATGTATATGTGTGAGTGTTGTCTAACGCTGTCCGTAAAAGGTAGCCATAACGGTAGCACTTCGGTATATATAACTTATGCGGAGGAAGAGATGTTCACCAAAAGTACTATTGTCGCTCGTATTTCTGTACGAGTAATAGTATCACCGGGCCCCTTGATAGAGTAAGGTTATCTGCTAGCAGTATGATTACAAGAGTAATCATATTTGATAATCTACTCAGGATAAAAAAAAAAGATTAAGTTTGCAAGGATGACACACACCTACCTTGAAACTGATCTGATAGCTATGAGACAAAAGAATTAACACGAGTAAATAGTTTACTGGATCGTGATATTGTACAGTACAAAATCATCTGTGTAATTGGATGGTCATAATGCGTTTTGCCAGGTGCCTCTTATGATTAGTAGAAGTTAAAATAGTTTTAATTTCTATTTACCAACATAACACAGATCCTATCGGGTCACACCAATAGGAAAGTAATCAGAGAATTAATTTATTTGATTAATTATAAATGTTATAATTAATAAATATATGTCAATTAATTTATTTGATTAATTATAAATGTTATAATTAATAAATAAATGTCATAGAGATGACAAGTTTAAACACATTAAATTTATAAGCATGTACGACACGTTGTATAAATTTATTGCAACAACGAATCACAAGAAAATATAATTGTTCAGGATAATTATATTAATAATAAATGGATTATAAATATTAATTTTAAATTAATATTTTGGGCTAAAAGCCCATTTGAAATTTGGGCCGAAATTTAATTTTGGAATTAAATTTAAAAGCTCAAATAGTAAAGCCCAAAATCAATTCTTTAATTTTGGGCCAAAGGGCATTTTGGTCTTTTCACGCCAATGGCAATTTGGTAAATACCACATTGCTTAGAGGGCATTTTGGTCATTTACCAAGCACCTCAAAAACCCTATAAATAGAGGGGTAGGGGTAGAGAAAATGGATATCAGAAAATCTGAGTTCGATTCGAATCGATTCGGTTATCGTTCTCTTTCTCGTTTTCTCTCCCAAATAGTGTTTTCGTAAGAAAAGAAAGCTATACGCAATCCACGTATAATCTTGTGGGTTTGTTGAATAGTGTTTTCGGGATTCGTGAATAGTGTTTTTGCGAAGTACGCGGTATTTTGCCGTCGATCGTGAATCATCTTTTGCAAACTGTGAATAGTGTTTACGCCTTTCGTGAATAGTGTATTTTGCGAATAACGCGGTTATAGTATTTCTGGCAAAATAAATAACCGCTCTCTGGTTATTCCTGGTGGATAACCGATAGAGGCATCAGACGTCTGGTGCTACGAGACGCTACTTCAATCCAATTGGAATTTGGATGCACGGTATAAATGTTATCTTAATTTATTTAATTGTTACATAGATTTAAGTTTTTAGAAAAACAATCATGGAGTAGATTCTCGTAGGATTAAATTGTTACGTCAAGGGAAATGCTGGAAAATGACAAATTTCGTTTAGCTTTCCGACGTAACTCTTAATTCTCGGGTTAACTTAAAAGTAAAATTTTGTTTTACAGTCTTTCCGTATACTTAAACTAATCAAATGGTACAGCAAAACCCTACAAAGAGATCGTCTCATATCAAACATAAACACAACATAAATTATTACATATTTCCTACCCTAAATCTTCTTCATCTATTCCTAATGGCACCGAAGCCACAAAACTTAGGGAAGAGAGGTCGACAAAATCAAGGTCATATGAATCGATCTTCTCAACTGGCCCGTATGTCTCTCACGTTACGCGTCGTACGACTCTATCCTCCCGAAACAGTGCATGAGATTATGACTTCGGATGATCCAACTTCAAGGAATATTGTTTTCGAACTATTTGATGAAGACTATGATCCAACCGAATGGGCAAGGTGCATGACATGTCGCGTTAAGAGTAAAACACTTGGAATGTTCTTCTGTATCCATTGTGAAACAACAATCCATCCAACATGCTTTGATCCTCAAGCGGATTTGGCTAATGACCCACGGTTTCAACTATGGACATGCTCAGTGTGTGACGAACGTGAAGAAAACAACAAACATGCAAAAGGAGAAGGAAGCTCCAAAGACAATCACGATGAACCAAACACATAATTTCACGAAAAGTTTAACTGTCTATTAAAGGGTAAGATAATTGTTGTTAGCTCTAAGTTTTCCTTTTGGTCAATCTTGTTATTTTTGAATTATGTTTTTTTGCTCATGATATGTGATTATCAAATCGTGAATAAATCAAATAGATATTCCTATTCATAAACTTCAATATTCTTTTAGAAGCATCATGATTGAAAATCTCGTAATTCCATAATCGTTAAGCCACATAAGTAAAGTATATATTTATGATTACCCAAATTTAATAAAGAATATGAGATAAGATCAACCTTTCAAGTTCAATAATAACTAATCACTTAATTCTCAAAAAGAGAGTTAATGTGAATCACTGAAACAACGCAACCTATCGAGGTACTAACAGGTATCTATTGAACTTCCAAGGGTATAAATCAAATACAAATTTGTAAATCGTTTCTTCACAAACTCTCAATAATATGAACATGTCTCTTGAGAAGAAACTTCCAAACAAAAATCCTGATTTCGTTTACCCACTGAATGGAAATAATGCATGATTAGCCAAAAGAACAATGAAAGAAGAGGCATGTCCTACTGTGACAACTGTCATAAAGCGTGTCACCCAGTTTGCACTCCACCAGGTTGGTCATGGATAAACGACCCTAGATATCTTTCATGGATATGTCCATCATGTGCAAACAACATGGAAGAAGACACGAAAGAACCAAGAATAACACCAGAAAAGGAAGCAAAGTCAAGCAAAAGGAAAACTTGATCTACAAACAAATCTCAAAAGATTGTTGGATTGTATCTAGGGATATTAGTATTTGTTATGCAATGTAACATTGCATCTTAGATCGTCTAATTTTTAATTCTTATTATTTTTTGCTAAATTTCGCATGATGTATCTTAGGGATTAATTTACTTATTATATTTATGGTTTCTAAGAAAATATTGCGTCTTTGCTACACGTCACGTTCTTATCTCATTATTACATAATCAAACTTCAATTTAATCATTCATGATAATACGTTAATTAAAATACAACAAAATTGCCATATACTGATGCAATATTCAATTTCAATAATTAAAATTGGCATCAAATTGAAAATATATAATTTCAATATCACATTCTTAAGAGAATAATTCAATTTGGTCAATTTAAACCCTTAATCACTTAGGTAGTGTTGGGCAACTAATGAAAGCTTAAATTTTAAGCTGCACTAAGGAGCACCCGTCCGGAAATAAAGTTGAAAAGTAACTTTCTTAAGAAAGCTTTAAGCTTGACAAAATGCTTAAGCCATGTGAAACTATAGCTTAAAAACTTGGGCAAGCTTAAGAAAGGTGGGCAAAAGGAGCACTAAGGAGGTAGCATTAAGCTTGATAAAGGAGCACCCGTTCGGTGAGCTTAAGACTCCTTAGAGCACTAAGGAACACTAAGGAGCTCTAAGCCATGGTTGCCGAATACTATCTTAAATAAATTAATAACGTATCACTTCAATAAAGTTTGAGTATAAGACTCTATTTGACATATATTGCACAATATTAAATTTCGATATTCTTGTGTAGTGCATATATGCATGCTTTAATTGATATATTATTTTTATTTGTGATTTAATTGCTATATTTTATTGTTATGCCTTAATTTACAATTTTATAAAATTAAGGGAGAGTGCATGAATTGAAGGGAAGTCCTATAATATTTTCATTGTAATAATTCCTCCCTTTTGACCATTTCCAAAAAGGGGGAGAAATATTACAAGTTCGTTAAATTGGTATTCGCTAATAAACACCACACACACGAGAAAAGAAAACAAAACAAAAATTCAAAAATTTCAAATTTGCGGGAATATCTAATTTATGCACTCACTTGATATATATGTTTTGCAAATCGTCAAAAGGGGGAGATTGTTGGATTGTGCCATAATCTACTTGTCTGTTTGACTAGATTTGCAAAACATATATCGGTTGAATTTTACAGTTTCGTGTCTTGAGATATTGTGCAGGTTCATGACGATATAAATTGCTAAAATACACATCAAGGATACATGATGAATTGCAATATTAATCAAGGATGAGTCATGAAGAACCAAGCTTTAGATCTAGAAGAATCACCTCAATATTAGGTCTAGAAATCTGTAAAATTGGTAAAGCATGCTTGAGATTGAGGTATTTGACATTAGCCGTTTACAACGGAATAAATCATAATTACAAAATACAGTCAAATTGATTATTCCGTTGTGACAGCCGGTGCAACGAAACCCCGAAAATTCCAGAGAGTTAACCGTTGTGACAACCGTTATAACAGCTAATAAGCGTTAGGGTTTTCTAGCACAGCCAAACTTGCTATCTGGGGTTAACCATTGTAACGCCTAATCTATCGTTACAATGGTTAAGGCCATATACCTTATTTTGCTTCTCTCTCTATAAATAGAAGCAAAATCTAGGTTTGGATGATCTCTTCAGCCGCCACAAATTGTAATATTTCGAATTCCTTTGAGATCTAGAAAAAACTATTGTTGCTTGTGCATACAACTTCAATATTCACACAATAATCTCAAGCATACTCAATCACAATCAATCTTGTGTAAGAAGTAGAGTGATCCTTTAGTGATCATCTTGTTTGTTTCATACATTTGAGCCTTTAGTGCTCTTGAGCCATTTTCGTGCTCGGGCCGTGTGATTTCCCAAGATTTGTAAGGGCTCACTGGTTTCACCTTGTACTCCTTTCTCATTGGGTAAAGAAAGGTGCGCCATCTCGAAGGTCGCGAGCCCCGGAGATGTAGGCATTAGTGCCTGTCACACCCCAAACCAGGATTTTCGGATTAGGGCGTGATCAGTCCCCGCCTCGTGTCAATTAATCGAGATGACACGCAAGGCTAAACATAAATAATAATCACACAGCGGAAGCAATAATAAAATGATCAAGCAAAAGTCATAAATATCAAATAAACATACATGCATACATAATATCCATACAATCCACCTTGAGATAAAATAAACACGACTAGTCAAAGGGATACATAATCTATCGAGTCCAATGTGTATAACAAAAACATCGGACTCGCAAAACCCTAAACAAAAGTCCCTAATCTATATCAGGCGATATGGCCATCGAGGACAGCTCCTGACGCCTCCTGCTGCGGACCGTCAGACTCTGTACCTACCCACATCAAAAGGAGGTGGGTGAGCGAATGATCACCCAGTATGTGACCCAGTAGTATTCCTTCAGGGATCCTCTTAAGTCAAATCACATTTTAAATTTTGAAATCTACGTAAAGTCAAATTATTCACTTTTAATGCATATGTTGCGGAAATTAAAACCTATCATAGTAACTACAAAAGAAAAATATATATATAGTAGATGACATGATGTGATTATCCTATTATGCCAATATGATGAAATTTCCCAAAGTAAAATAAGAGGATGAATATATTATACTCAATCGGTGTCCAGTACAATAGGTACCGGGTGTACAAATTGATATAATAATAATACGGATAATTTTGTCACCCCGTGCTGTGCCAATTTAATCAAAATGCGGTATAATCCAAACTGATATAACATAAGGACTGCGATCAGGGGAGCAAAGATGCCCGATGCCTAACAGCATCGAGCTTTGCCCCAAAGACTTCAACCCATAGGCTGGTGCACGCTAGCCGACGGTTATACCCAAAAATTTGTATATTTTCCTTACTCTAAGACGATTCATCATCCAAACATATAAAATAGGAGAAAACTACAAGCAAGGCGTAAAATAAGTTAATCCGTCTCCTCATGAGCAGACGACGGAACTCCACCGTCCGGCCAGACTAATGGGACTAGGGCTCGTGTCCGGCCCGTGCAATAAAAGTAAATATCTGCCACTGCAACCTTGGCAGCCGTTCTAGGCAAGTAGCTCATAATGTAGGGGGATAACTCCCGAATCGTCTCTGTGCCTCGGGGCTCGTGTCCGGCCCGCACGTAATGGTAAAATGAACAAAAAATGATATAGTAACAGCTCAATGCATATAATAATAATAATCCTAATAAGACCTCTGAGGGGTCAAGTGATCCCTCAGCCCAATGACCCGCGAACCGCCTCGCAGCCCACTCTACGAGGACGGAAAGCAGTCATTCGGTCTTCTATCTCACACTCACCAATGCACTGCCTAACTACGATAATATGTTGTCCTCTACGAGAAGAGGACAACTAATATCCTAATATATTATTAAATTAATTTACGCTACTCCTAAGAAAGCAATAAATTTTCAATTTAGAAGGGGTTATGCAAATCCTAAATTACAGTTCAGAAAGGATTAAATATGCTCTAATGCAACTATAAAATTTAAAGTGCGGATGACAGGTCAAGTGGTCGACTGGTAAGAGTACGCCACGAAAGAATAATGCAGATATCCCACACCTGATGGCTGTAGGGGTAGAACGCGCTAATAGTCTCCGGGATCCACGTAATCCTCTCCTGCTCCTGTACAAGCGTCAGCGGGATCGGTCCACGGGTCGGAATCTACGTAGGTCGACTGACCTGTAATTTAGGTGTAACTTAATTAGAGTCTAAACTAAGTACTCGTCACCCTTATTACCTCGTTTGATTATTTTCACTAAGTGTTCGTATTTAATTACTTAATTAAATAGGGTTCCAATCTAATTATTAATTTAACTATCTACGTACTTTAAATTGTTATTATTTGATCCCTAACTATTTACGTGTAATATAAAGGTGTTTCTTAATTAATTTAGCTACACGTAATTTAAATCCTAAGTACTTAATAAACGTTAGAGCTGTAGTTATACTATTTCTAAAGTCGTACGAATTTATCTTAATAATTTGCACAAGTCGATTAATGTATACTACAAAATAATACGTGATTTTCTAATCCTATTAACTAAACTTTTGTAATCGTAATGATTCGAAAATACTAATATGTTGTTAATTAATTGTCCTTTATTAATTAACAACATATTTTATTTGAGAATCATTTTCTTTAATTAAAAATCCTATTTACTTAATTTATAAAATTCTAATTACTAAATTTCAAAAATCTAATTACTTAATTTAAACACTTAATTAATTAAAATCCTAATTAATCTACAATGTGTTAAATTATTTTAAATCCTTTCTCTTTTAAATTAGATTTGGGTCAAGTCTATTATTTAAATTACCAAAGCCTAATTTGAATTTCCAAAACCATTAGATTAATTAGCTCATTTTCGGATTGGCCTAAGCCCACAATCAAATGGCCCAATATTTATTTCAAGGCCCAATCCGAAATTGAAAGAGGCCAAGCCTCTTTTAATTAATTATTCACGGCCCAACAGTAAAAGAGGCCCAAGCCCCAAATAATTAGCCAAGGCCCAAACTGAAATTCAATATAATAATCCTATATTTGCATTTTAGTCCCCGATTTAATTTAATTTACGCAAGGGCTTAAATCTTACAATTTCATCCCTTAAATTTCAAAAATTCACAATAAGGTCCCTATCAATTCAAATTCGGTACCAGTTGGTAATACTGGGCTAGTACCGCTGATACCAGTCACACCATTATATCACAGAACAATCGCAACCAACACGGACAGTAACAAGGAACAGAAAAGGCACACACAGGAAAAATAACAAACCAGCACCTAAATAGGAAGGGCAGGTACCAGTAGCATATCGCATAAACAACCAAGTAACAGAGGTCAAATCAAGCAACAAGGCCAGTACAAGGTTCACACACAACGCAGAGGCAAAACAAACCAAAAACCAGCAAAAGCAACAGCAAAGCCAGCAAGCAAGAAAAAGGCACAGCCTTGCAAAATCAGAAGGCCAACAAGTCACAGAAACAGCCAAGCCAGCGCCAACCAAGCAAAAAGGGTCGGTACTGGTGTGGTACTAGTATAGGAAAGCACAGCACCAGTACTGGTACGGGTGTACCAGTGGTGCCAGAAAAATCAACCGCGTAGCAAGCAAAAGAAACCGGTCACAGCTACGCAACGAAAATACCACAAAGCACCGGATCAAAGGGAAAAATAGCAAAAGTGTTGTTGCACTAGATAACCAAATCGCAAATCCGCAAGTCCCAAATTCATCTCTTAATTGAGTCAGGAAAATCAACAACCCGCACTCAATTGATCAAAGCCCCATTGTCACCGTCTCACCGAGAAAATCAACAACTCGCGTGAGACAATTTAATCTTCCCAAATCGAAACATCATCTCACAGACATCAAAATAAAAGGGTGTGCTTTAGTTACCCGAAAGAAGGAATCGCAAGGCAAGAAAACGGCCGGCACCAAGGAAAGCCTCGCCTCACAGCCATCAAAGGGAAAAACGGCAAGCACCAAGATAGCACCTGCCAACACCAGAAAAATCACACAAAAGCACCAAAGGCAACGATCGCGACACAAGAACACGAAAATCAAATTTTTATGGTTTCGGTTATCACAGTAACAAGGCAAACAGAAAGAGCGAGAGAGAGATTTTTCTCAGCACATGAGCGAAGGAAAAGAGACAGTGAAAACAAAACCGAGAGAGAGGGAGAAGGGTTTATAATACCCGAGAGAGAGAAAACCCAAAATTCAACGCTCTCAGAGAGCAGGTAAGAACCCACGCGCCTCAGCGCAAATTGTCAAAGCCGTACCAGTGATGGAACAGGGGTAGTTCGAACGACGACCACGCGGGAGGGAGGCGATCGCCTCCATTTCCCTTCTCACAGAAAGCACAACGAAAGAGAGAGACCAAGTGAAAGGGGCGGCCCCCATTTTATAGAGGGAAGAGAGAAAAGGAGAGGGATATAAGAAAATATAGCGTCAAGATTCGTGCTATCTCTAATTTGGATGGTCAAGATAATTCATGATAAATCAAGGAAGTTAGTTCTAAAATTTTATTTGAGTTAACCTATAATCAACATAATCTATTTAGCTAAACCAATTAAATTTTATTTGCTTAATTACTTTCAAATTTCGTTATGTTGTTAAGTTTAAGTTCCTAATTTCTTAAAACTATAATTTTAATTAAATAAATTTTTCACAACGTCTATCCATTTATTTAATTACTTCATCCTTGTTTAACCTAATTAATTAGTTTCAAAATATATTTTAACTTAAATTAATGGGATTTGCGTTCAGAAATTTATACGAAATTTTATCGAAGGTTAGCCGTGTTAATTTATAAAAATTAAATTATAATCTCATCTAGTAGAAAGATCTCAAATTCAAAAATTAAATATCACGATTGAATGAAACCAATAATTCTTGATCAATCAATTAAATTCTCAACGAGAATTTACGTTTAAAATCACTACAATTATTCACTGATGTTATTTTATGATTTTATTTAATTCTTTTCAATACATTAATTATAATGGGCATTAATATGATTATTCTCAATTAGAAAATCGTAATTACGAAATTTAATTTAGAATTCGTAATTCCTTAATTGATTCAACATGCAATTCAATATAATCTAATTTCAAATTTGTTAAGTTTTAGATTTAAATTTAAGATTGGTAAAATTACAAATTGATTTAAATAATCAATTTTATAAAAACTTCATCATCAGGTTAATTATTTAATCTTCGCTTTGGGTTAATTAATTAACCCAAGTTTTAATTGGTTGCAAAACTCGATCATTAGACTAATTAATTAGGTTTAAATTTACGGGTTATAACAGTGCCGAACTCCGTAAATAACTCTCGTGTCAAGTGTCTCTTAACTCTTCTATTTATTTTATGCACACTTGCTTAGTTTAAAGTTATTCTAGTTTCCGCCAAGAATAATATGCATAAGGAAAATCATCTTTCAAAAATATTTCTTTCCTAATCGGTATGTTGTTAGCCTTAGCCTTTTCATGTTTAAAATTTCAATCAAGTGTCTTGGAGACTATGCTACCTTTTCAGGAACTGGTTTAAACAAAATTTGCATACATAAAATACTTTCAAAAAAGTTCAAAATTTCGGGTGTTTTCATGTGTTGGACTCTACCTAACCTAACAACTTTATCTAACCTAATCCTATACTTGATGCAATCTCAAACAATTAAGTCCAATGATTTTTGCTATATGTTTTGGCCCGATCAATTGACGGATAAACATATTGAGCTGTTGCTTAGGACTCCCTTTCTCCATCTATTTGTTATTCCAAAGGGAGTCATTGCCAACAATGGCTTACTGCAAGAAATTGTTGAAATATGGGATAGTAAGGATTGTTTTTTCAAATACGGTCCTAAAAAATTGAATTTCACTGCCAAAGAGGTATCATTGGTGGTTCCTGCCCAGCTCAGGCAAGAATGTCTCTCATGTGAAGATAGCAACCAAGAAATCAGTTCTGAGGAACCGACATTTTCCCAATACGACAACAATTAAGAGAAGCACTCTTGAGAATGCCATTGAAGCTGCACTAGCTGATGTTGGTTGCCCAGCAGAAGAAGTTGTAGGTTTGTTGATCATGTACATTTTCACCACCATAATGTTCCCTCAGGCTGGTGGCAATGTCCTTATGCACCTTTTTTTATATTTAGATAATGTGTATGATCTCCACTTATACAACTGGGGGCAAGCTATTTTTGATTTATTGATGATGCACATCCCAACTGTGTCTAAGTGGTGCTTAGACAAAAAAGGTACTGAAGATCATGAACAAGAGGTACGGACAAGTGGTGGAAAGGGTGTGAAGAGGAAGAAGGGGGATAAACAAGAGAAGGGACAGAAGTATCCATCAGGATATTTTTCAGGGTGTGCATTGGCACTCATTGTAGGTTAATTTACATAATTCATACATTTGAATGAATATTTTTTTTTAATTTCTTTTTGTGTTTTATAGGTGTGGTTCCTTGAACATGCACAAATGTCAAGTTTAGAACCTAACACTGGAAGGGTACCAAGGTATCTGAGTTGGCTGACAGCTTTAAGTAAAATTACCAGAGAAGAGATTTCAACAGTGAATTGAAGAAACACAATGTAGCACTGGTAAATGAAGCAACACTTGAGCCTAATTATAATGAGAAGAAGATGATTCAAGCAGGATTTATTACTTCATCTCACATGTTTATCATTCGTCATGAAGAGGAAATGAAGGCAAGAAGTGAAAAGTCAATTTATTCCTGGCTGTTAGAAATGGTACCCGTATACATGAAATTCGGGGTTGAAGCCATGCGAATTTCTCAGAGTTAAATTTGAAGGGGTCATGGATAATTATGTTTATGTTGACAAAAGTTTTCCAACACGAGGTTATTTATCGTCAGACAGCTTACAAAATATGATTGTACAATTTGGCAATGATTCATCAAGGAATGTGTCTTTGCACATGCTGTCACAGAAGAAGTCACCACGTCAGATGTCGAAGAAGAAGTCGCCAATAACAGGAAGTAAGTTGTCTTATGTTTTACTGATAAGTTTTGTAGTATTCAGATAGTATGTTTACAATATTTAACCCTTATGTTCACAGGAAAAATTGACCTTTCTTCGAAGAAAGATATGACGCAACGTGAAGCAGGTAAGTTGTTTTTATGCACGACCTCTTTTGTCAAAAATTTAACTAGAATGTTTATGGTGTTCAGCTGTTATTCTTATAGGACTAGTCGACAATGCTGTAAACATTCCAAATCAAACATGTTATATGTTTTATGTTTTAAATAATTAATATTTAAATTTTGTAGATTTTTGCAGTGTTGATCTACTATGTTTACAATATTAAACTGTTATGTTTATAGGAGCAACACTGGATGATTCTGTTGATGCAGAGATACCTCTCTTTGCTATGAAGCGTAAGCGTGTCTTTAGAGAAATGAAAGCAGTTCGTAAAATAGCTCAAAAGGATGAAATAAGTGAGGAGAAAAATGTTGGTGTAACCAGGGGCGGAACCAGAATTTGAGTATAGAGGGGGCTAATTAATAATATCATTAATTTTTTTAATAAAAAAATCCATAACAAAATATAACTCAAGATAAGAAGATCCTTCACAATTTGATTTCACAAAATGATACAATAAATAACTAACACCAACAAAGTGTCATGTCTATGAAAATCAAACTAAAAACATAATATTCATATATTTTTATTTAAATTTCGCCCTATGATTTCCTGAAAAATCAAATGCAGTAATAATCTTATCTAAAGTAATTTCGCCCTATTATTTAAATTTCGTCCAAAGATTTCCTTGAAATAAGTGTCTAATGTGAACGTCTTTCTCTAAGACATAATATTATCTGTCTACAAATTACACACAAAGAAAGAAATCACTTCATCCTTAATTCCCTTAATTCCATACACAAATAATTCTTAACATAACTTAATTTTTTACACAGATTCAATAATTTAATAGATGAAGATGTAATTTTTTTACACAAACCTATTGAGAATCAATGATCTGAAATAAAATAAAGAGAGACTAAGAGAGTAAATTATATATTCTTACAATTCACTGAGGTGTTGTACCTGCTCCTGAGAACTAAAGAAGTGAAATTTGGTGGAGACGATCTAGACGGAGACGCTAAGTCGCTAAGTAGTTGCCTAGTTGGAGTCGTGGAGAACAGAGAGTCGGAGACACTTCAATTTTATAGGATCAGACGATCGGTGCTATAATTTATAATTTGAAATTGTCTTCTTCATTTGTCTATTTCAGAGAGACAGATACTTAGTGCTATAAAGGATTTTAATTTAATTTGTTCTTCTCCAGCGCAAACACATAGAAATAGAAATAAATCTATTTTTGTAATCAGAAGGCCCATTGACATGGCTGGCCCAAATATAAATAAATCTAACTTTGTTTTTTAAATTTTACATTGAAGTCCTATAACTTTGTATATTATTATTAGGGGGGGCTTATACATGTAAAACAAATCATATAGTATTGTTTTTATATACTTAGCAATAAAAAATTTCAAACCTTGGGTGGCTTAGAACCCCCCAGCCATACCTATGTTCCGCCACTGGGTGTAACTGAAATGGAAGGACAACAGAAAGAGGGTACAAAAGTAGATGGGCAAGACATATCTCAGGTAATAGCATACAACTAAAACTAGTTCAAGAATCCTATAGAATCCTATAGAACTAGTTCAATAATCTTATATAACTGGTTGAAGAATTTTGTAAAGTAATTTTGTAAAGCTATTTTAAGATTCCTATACAACTGGTTGAAGAATTCTGTTAAGTAATTGGAAATATCCTGTAAACTAATTAGAAAATTACAATTTTGATGTGATGAATTTGGTAAACTTACAACGAAAACTCTGCAAACCTCAATCTAATTATGTTATTCTTAGTAATGTATTTTCTTGTTGTACATAGTATAATGCATATGTATGATCATGAGACTGCTCTGAAAAACCTACCACAATTGTTCTCAGACCAATTTGAGAAAATCGAATGGCTATTTGTTCCTATGTGTGCAAAGGAGCATTGGGTCCTCACTGCATTTGATTTGAAGTGTAAAAGAGTTCTTTATTTCACTTCTGCTGGTGAAACTAATTCAGCATACGTACAGTGTCACTGGCATGCATACAACTAATTGGCTCGAGGCATTTATCGCGTGGCTCCTTCGTGAGTATTGTTTTAAAATTATTTCATTGTGTTTACAGTATTACTAAGTATTGCAACCTGAAAGTCTCATCAATAATTAAAACAATGCTCTGAAAAACCTGAAAGTCTCATCAACCTGAGTTATTGTCTTACATGTATAGAAATTGCAATCCCAAACTATTATTAATCTTTATTTGAAATTTTATATCATGTGATAAATTCTGGAAGACAGTTCTATTTGATTACCAGCAATACCCTAAACAGTATGGTTCACGGGATTGTGCAATTTTTGTTTTGCGATACACGTACAACTTAATTACCAAGAGTGAAATGGATTTCTGCCAGGTCACTTGTTTCTATTGTTCTTATTTTATAATTTAAAGTTTTTTTTATTTATATATTATTGATAATATTTTGGATTTTTTTGCAGAGGACATCACTAGAGAAATAATTATTCTGGCAATGAGACTTCTGTCTCATCCTCAGAATATTCTACAAAGGGTGCGCAAGTAGATTTTGTCAGGAGGACAATACATTTTCTCTTTTTTTTGTTATGTTTACTGGATGATGGTAATGTATGCACAGAATGATTGTAATGTGTTTACATGAATATGGTTATGTTTGTACAGAATAATTGTGATGTGTTTACAGGATTATGGCGATGTTTACAGTACCTTTTCTCATTTTTTTTGTTTTGTTTCCTAGATGATGGTAATGTGTGCACATAATTGTAATGTGTTTACAGGAATATGGTTATGTTTTTACAGAATAATTGCTATGTCTTTACAGGATTATGGCGATGTGTTGTCAGAATAATATAACATTTCCTTTACATATTGTCATATTTGTACACAATTCTTGACAACTGAAAATAGTATATAATTGGCATTTGCAAATCTAAAATTATCATTAATAAAATTAATTAAAAAATTTCTTCAAAAAAAAAGTTTACAAAATTATTCAAAACAGTTTACAATATAAATGACATTTGTATACCGTATTAGAATACAATGTGTACATAATTACAAAGCTTTGAATGAACCTTTGATATATAGAACAAAAAAAAATTAAAAAAAAATTTCTCTATTTTTTTTATGTTAATAGAACTTAAGGCATAGATATACATAATTTAAAAGTGGTCCCGGTTCGTAAGATACCCTTCTATTTTGTAATATGAATAAAGTTAGATACCTTCTAGAAGGTGGTCCCAATTTTTAACTGTCAATTCGGTTACTAAGGAGGACCACGCGGATATATAACTGTTTTTGAGTATTCACTACTAGTTCGACATCCACTGTATTAGTTTATAGGTTTACTGCAAAAGGTTTACCGAATTAGCTTCATTAATTTACAGGGACTTTAAGTTATATCCGGAAATTTTCCGGGGATTGGGGTCCGAGGACTATTAGCTGCTTCCTAATAATATATTATTTATCGAATCCTTAACATATTTTTATTCAGATCATGCAAAATTCAAATGGGAGTCAAATAAGGTGGATCCTGTTTCAAGATCCATATGCATATCTATTAAACTGGATACATTGTTTTAGATCCATATACGGATTCATTCATACGTTTTCAGATTATATTATCGGATTATAGGTATCCATTAACAATCCTTGAGTACTCCTAGCCAAAGGTTTGCAGGAGTATATACTTGGATATTGACCTTCTTGATATAAATGAAACTATATTGTGGTTATTTTTGTAAATTTATCAATCTTTGCTTCATTGCATGTAATCTGTCGACCAATATATTTTCCCACAGAAAATACACAATTTTACTAATTAGAAAAATGTTTTAGATGCCCGAAATAAAGGAGATACAGTAACAATTTTCCTCTTATATATATGTCCTATTTATCATCTGTGCTGGAACATTTTATGTTGAAAAATAATTAAACTTACTTCCATATGTAAGTATGTAACATGCATCTCAGTTAAGTATATATATATATATGCATATATATTCCATGAAAAAGGAAAGGAATGTAGCCGAATGCCAGCTCAATCCACAGGGGTTTCTCTCTATAACAACAATACTAGGAAAAATTGCAATAAAAAAGGTACAACTCGGTGTTAATTCGACAAATTTTCCTTGGAATAATATACAAAGCAATGGAGCCATCATGACCATTGCAAAATTAACAGTTGGATGGTGGTACTTTCGATATGCCTTGCCGTTGTAGCTCCACCATAACGCTCTCTGTAGAAGGCGCCTTCAAGCCGAGAGGAAGTGGCAACCATGGTTTGTCTAAAACATCCCCAATGACTGCGTCTATACTATCCTTTGACTGCACAAATTAAAAATAAAAAATAGATTCAAATACTGTTTATTTAAAAATTGACACCACCACCAACAATAACAACAGCAAGGAACAATAATATTGAATGCGTCAAAAAGAGCAAACTAGTTTGTGAATAATGAACTGTGTATAAATTAATTTACCAGATAGGTAAACCACAAATTTTCAGTTTTCAAATTATGTATTGACTATCTGTTTTGATAATACAATCAAAGTTGCCTTCTGGTAAAATATTGATCTACCCTTCAGGAACTAAGCAACCAAATTTTAGCCCTTAATTGATAAATACTGAATATTTACACCTGCAACCCCAATAGAACGACAATTTGAATAAGAATATATAAGTGAGCTTACAGGATGTGCACTATCAGGAACTTGTGGACTTGTACTTTTGCTCGCTGATGCCGGAGGAGGAATTGGTCTGTACATCGGATGCGCCATAACACTTGGAACCATTGGAGCATGAAACCTCTGCATTATAAAATCAGTTAGAAAATTTCTCACTTGAAGTTTCTTTTCTTCTGTAAAAAATGGAAGAATCAATTGTTACTGGCACATACTGGGACAGCAACACAGGGAGATCCTTGCGTAACTGCATGTGGTTGGCCCTGGGAAAAAAAAAAAGAAATGAAATGTTGTTACAGATAGAAAAGCAGAGAGCCCATTACATACAAGCACATGTTCGTAGTATATAATCCTAAGTTTATGTCTAACAAAAGAAGTCCATATAGTAAAAAATTGGCACAAAACTAAATTCGGATAAGAAAATGAGCATAAATAATTTTCAATTGAACTAATGAAGAATGAGTAAAATAAAGTTAGTCCTGTGCATGTCTGCTTGCTTCTGTGTGTGTTTGTGTGCATGTGTTATTTGTGAGAGAGACAGAGATAGATAGATAGATAGATAGATAGAGAGAGAGAGAGAGAGAGAGACCCTAGGATAGTGGGGCCAAAAGGGAGGATTTGCAGCTTGCGGGATAGGTGGATGAGGAGGCCAAGTCGGAGTGGGCGATTGTGGAGCCTGCCACATAGGCACCATTGGAGGATCCACACTCGGGTGGCCCCAAACATGCAAAGGCCGATAAGGTTGCATAGGGGGAGGCGGAAAAACTACGGTCGGTGGGAACCATGTGTTAATGACCCTCTTAGCGCCACATCCGGCTGCTGCGTATATTTGCCTCCTCTGGCTCCAATTCGTCGCTTCTGCTTCTCTTGCTAGTAGATGCTTCCTATGAGACCGATATTTCTGCAAGTTATAGAATCGTATCTGTTAGAAATTCTGACAAATTTTACTAAAGAAAAGAAAATGCAATTAGAACATATATATATATATATATATATAGAATTTGGCTAATATGCTACGCGTAGCATAGAGCCCCTCCGTGCTATGGCTCAATTTTTGAGTTTTCAAAATCCTAACGGTCGATCTGAACCGTTCAACATGATCTCCATATGAATATGTACTTGCAAACCAAATTTTACATTTTTTAGAATTTTTTTACTATTTATTAAGCCACTTTGAAAATCGCTGATCCAATGGTCCAGAAAAGTTTACTGTTGTGTACAAATTAGTGTTTTTTCAAAGTGGCTTAATAAATAGTAAAAAAATTCTAAAAAATGTAAAATTTGGTTTGCAAGTACATATTCATATGGAGATCATGTTGAACGGTTCGGATCGACCGTTAGGATTTTGAAAACTCAAAAAGTGAGCCGTAGCACGGAGGGACCTTATATATGCGTAGCACCGTAGCACTGTCCTATATATATATATTGTCATCAAATTGGTTACACGAACCAACTATCTGTGTATTAATTAGAAAGGCAGTTTAGACATGTTTGTTGAACAGTTTTAAATTGAAATATTGGAAGTGTTATAGGTGGGAGCTTCCATGCAAGGAAGAAACAAGCAAAACAAACTAAAAGTTAAAAAGTAAAAAGAAAAGTATCAGATGTTTGCAAAGAACCAAAGTGTCTGTCTCTACATAATTTTAATTCTTTTCCCCCAGTGTCCATATCTCTTCCTTTTTTTTTATTATTTTAGGCTGATAGCCGGTAGTTACATATCTCTCCATTGCTACCCATACGATTGCATTGTAAGAAAAATATTAATTCTATGTCTGCTAGTATGTAAAACTGCCAATCGACCAACTATTAATTTGTACTCAAACTTTTGTCGTCAACTACAATCTTTTTTTACTATAGGGTTTACTTTCAGCTCCCTTCCAAGCAATTGAAGAGATTAAAGGTATAACAAGGGAATTGCATTATGCCACAACTTAAAATCAGCGAGAAAGAATTTAGTTGGGCCAGAGGTCAATACTCAATCCATATATAGACCATGCATGAATGATAAATTTTAAAAATCGGATAAGTTTTGTATTCTTTGTTCTGTCCTATCGATTCCGATTCAACCGCCGATTCATCCGATTCTGATTCTATGGTCAACTTTATCGATTCCATTTGCTATTCCAATTTTCAGAGCCTATAACTAAGGGAAAAATAAGAAGTCTTAATTTAGTATTATACAAACCTGTAAGTGGCTAGCAATGTTATGTCGAGTTAGTGAGTCGATCCCCATGAGCTCTAATATCCTCGAAGGAACCGCCTTGTCGACTCCGAGCTGTTCTACAGCCTGAACAAATCTCCGATGCAGCTCTGGTGTCCAATCCACCTGAAAAAGTCATTGCACAACCAAGAGCAGAAGCCTTAATTAATTTAATATATATTTCTATTACACAGCAATAGAAGACCAAAAGACTGCTGTTCAATTACTTGAAACAAATGACATATACATGATTGATTTTTAATGATGATGTACAACTGGAACAATCACAAGAAGAAAAAGCCTATATAGTTCATATTGTTTTTACTCTATTCAATACTCAGTAATCAGTACAGATGTGCAGTGATATGTAGTTCACATTTATCAAGTTATTCCTGACGAGTCCAATGCTAGGTGAAACATGCCACTCAGAAAAAAACAAAGCTTATTGCTAAAACGAAAGTATCGTATCTATCTTAATTTATTATTCAAATAAAAGTGGCTTCAACACCACTAGCTCATATTTTTCATCTGAGAAACTATCAGGTTAAAACCGAAACAAAATACGAAGAATAATAAAGAGAAAGATTCAAAAGGTCATCAAACTGGAGTGCTTCTTGTTCCATCAGGGCTTTTACTTATCAATTATTAGCGCTTTTGAAAGGGCGTGCTTGAAACATTGTTTCTTTCTTTTTGATTTCTCTAATAATGAAATAGAGGTTCCAAACTGAATCATATAGCTAGTGCTGCAGAATTGCAGAAGAACATATAAGAAATACAAAAAAAAAAAAACCAAGAGAGGTCAAACAAAAAATATCAATAAATAATTTAAATCTGAAGCTGCACCAGAACCACAACCATTACCTTAGCTTTCTTCTTTCCTTGTGAGCTCTTTGCTGCTCCTCCGGACTTCTGCTTGCTCTCAGCCTCCCCGGATGAAGACGATGATGACTTGTCATCTCCAGCATGACATGCCACATCATCATCCTTCACAATATCTATTAAATCTACATTATTCTCATTTGCCTTATTGCAACTCTCCTCATTTGTTACCAAAATCGTCTCCTCATAACAATCCACCAGTGTTGTTTCTTCTCGATCGACAGAGAACTCAGCCAAGATGTCAGCTGGATCAACCTCGAGGTCAGGCAGAGATTCATCATCAAACTTTTGAAAAATATCACTAAAATCTATGTCGTCAAGCAAATCGCCATCTATGGTGAAATCAAAATCATCCATGAAACAACTAGGTTGGGCCTCGACTTGTCGTGATTCATCAGTTGTGCATGGCAATGAAGAAACAGCAAGCATTGCACTCCTTTCTTCCTAGCCCTCTCTTTTGATACTTGAGATGGTCAGAGATTTGTAAAACTAAATGTGTACTGAGAGTAGGTTTCTATTTTTGTTATGAAGAGAAGAAAGAAGGACAGTGGGGGAGCAGTGGAATTGGATGGAATAGTTCGGTTGAAATTTTGGAGTACGAGAGAGACAGAAAACGAGAGGAAATATGCATGTACACCACAACTTTAGACAGATTTCTTTTGAAGTGTGTTTTATGAGCGTTTGTCTTGAAGTGCTGTTGTGCTCTCTCTCTCTAGCCTAGTATAATTGAGGGGTCTTGTGGATGAGTAATTTTTAGGGTTTTATATAACTGTGGGCGCACAGACTGAGACAGACAGACAGAGAGAGAAGGGGGAGAGCGAGAGCATATATACAAAAGGGGTCAGATATCACAGCAGCTCTCTGTATATCAGCTGCAGCCTGTCTGTTCGGCCTCCGATAAGAGGGAGAGATGTAGCTTTGGTTTTCTGCAGTTTTTCCTATGTTATACTGCATATAGTTTTCTTTTTCTTTAGGAAATATATATACTGCATATTTATTTGTCTAATCATGCAAAATCACAAGTTCATAACAACATGCATCACAGATTTAAACTTAGTGAAAGTAAGTTCTGATCTGATGTAAAAGACTTGTTTGATTTGATTCTGATGTAGTTAATCTGATCCTTATCTAATCGATCCTTAATTTAAGATGTACCCGACCTAAGATGATGTTCAATTTCAAATGATATGAAATCTGACTTGACTTTTTAAACCCAAAAAAGTCAATCTGACCTCAACATTATTAGTAACTTTAAATGACCAAACTTGATATTTTCTTAACAAGTTCAATATTAATTGATCCATGTGATTCACAATAACTCGAATATAAGCATGGTTTGGAAAATCGGCCGATTCCGAGTCAACTCAGTATTAGCCGTGTCCGATCCGATTTTCACCCGAGTCTCGCGTTCATGCGAGTTTTTCAGCAAAACTCAGTTGAACAGTGTTTGACTCGGCCGAGTTAGCTGATTTTCAGGCCGAGTCAGACCGAGTCTGACTGAGTTTTGGCTGAGTCAGCCATTAAAACTGTGATTAAAATTATTTTATATAAAAAGATATTTGTAAAATGACCGAGTCATACAGCTGGAGAGTTGCATACAAGCTGGAGTCATACAAATCTAAGTTAATTACTAATTTTGTTAGAATAGTACATATTAATGTTAGAATAGTACGTACATATTTTTTGTTAGTTAAATATTAGTATACAAATCTAAGTTAATTACTAATTTTGTTCTCCATTATTTTATTCGACATTATAATTAATTTATAATATCTTGTTACTTAATTTGAAATAGACACAACAATATCCCCATTTGTATTTTAATACAGAGGACGATGAGATGATCCAGCCAGCTCAGCATAACTTCTGGCAATGAAAAATTTGTTCTATTTGTAATGCTTGTATTACATTATATAATTAGTGGATTATTTGAGTGTAATATTTTGTGTTAACATAGTTTTTCTACAAATTATTTTTTTACCAATTTTTTCCTACCTTTTGGCTACAAAACAAGCTTCAGCCAAAAAAATCCGAGTTTCCGAATCAGCTCGGCCGATTCATCCGATTCCGATTCCACGGTCAAGAACCCGATTCTGATTCCGAGTTTCAGAACCATGAATATAAGCAACATCTCAGCCTAAAATTAATATTAACCCAAACTAAATTTGTCGTTTTACTTCAATAATTGATAACATATCGATCTAACATTCTAACTATAACATGATTACATAAACCACCTAACATTAACTTGGGCACACAAGACTCAAATTCGATTGATTTGTTATCTGAAATAATCAAAACCTAATTGACTGAAGTCTGACTTTCCATCAAATTAAACGGAACACGAGAGATCCCTACTTTAAGATGACCTGACATCAAATATTATACTGATAAAAAAAAAATCCAAACCTAGCAAGCATGATCTAATTTGAATCAAATACAGGGGCTAAACTGAATTCAAATTATAATTTGTTTATGTAGAATTGAAAATGACCAAATTGGATAGAGTTTTTGAGAGTATTAGTATTGTATGCCAATCTTCTTTTCCAGCAACTGTGAAATTATATATTTTATTCTGGAAAGTGTAACGATACTAATTTATAAAGACCACAATACAATAAAAATTATAAACTAGAAGATCATATCACACGATTAACTCTATATTAAAGTTATAATCTTTCAAAAAAAAAGTGCTAAATATTTTTTAAGTTAAAACAAGATAAACTATATATATATAGAGAGAGAGAATGGCTAATATACAAACGTTTGTTCCTGGACTCAGGAACAAACAGTTCGGTTCTCTGATTTTCAAAGTCCAAACAGTCGATCCAAACCGTTAGATATTCAATCTATATTAAAATGTGCTTGGAGACCAAATTTTACATTTTTTAGAATTTTTTTACTATTTATTAAGCTGGTTTGAAAACTGCTGTTTTTCAATGGTGCATGAGTTTAATAAAATCAGCGGTTTTCAAACCAGCTTAATAAATAGTAAAAAAATTCTAAAAAATGTAAAATTTGGTCTCCAAGCACATTTTAATATAGATTAAATATCTAATGGTTTGGATCGATTGTTTGGATTTTGAAAATCTGAGAACCGAACCGTTTGTTCCTGAGTCTAGGAACAAACGTTTGTATATTAGCCATTCTCTCTCTCTCTCTCTCTCTCTATATATATATATATATATATATATATTTAAACTGCAAATTAAGTGGTTGGTACACTTGCCATTTATTTCTTAACTCGCCAATTAAATTACTGACTTGAACGCTCTATGAGAAAGCCTAAACTAAATGCACAAAAGATCCAAGAGAAGTGGGGAAAAGAGAGAGGGCTTCCGCCTTCCAGTGATGATGCGGACACTGAAATTGTCCTTGGATTTATATTCCAAGTGTTATTTTCTTCTTTTTGCATGGTGGTCCTTTTTTCCCTTTTTATTTTTTTATACAAAATGGAAATTAGTTTTTAAATGTTATTTTGTTCTGTTGATATGTGTGATTTTTTTTAATACTTCCATTGCACAAGTCAGTCCAATGTTTTCTTTTTTCACATGGGTCTACAGCCATAAACCAGAACTGTCAAATATATTCGACTTGATAAAAACAAAAGTCGTACGTGTCAGATGTTTACGCAAAGAGGTTACATAATGAAGTAATGAACTATTGAGATGCTTATATAGCTAAACTATGAAATAAAGCATCCACTAACAGTGAAAAAAATATATATAAAAAAGTCTACAAAAATATTTTGGATAACTTACTACACAAAATTGGAAAAGAAAATTAAATAACAAATTGAGGTTAATGGTAGTAAAAACTTGCAGTAATATTGTTGCAAGTATTATCTGTCTGGTTACATGCTTGATAGTTTAAAAGCTTTACACGAATAGCATAATAAATTAGAATATTCTTACATTTAATTTGAACCACAAGTGCTTGAATGTCCTAATCACGCCAGGTAGGTCATTTTCACCTCAAGAGTAGCGCCAACGTGGCTGTTTTCACTGATAGAATGCACCACAAATTAATAAATCTAGACAAATACTAGAGGGGGAAGAGATCTAGAGAGAAATACCATCAGGACAAATTAGGCTGTTTGAATTATTGTTACCCATTTGTCTCTTGTTCATTAATAGATCCAAGTTGGATATTGTACTGTGGGGTACTTCAGTCCCAATTATATCATACTTAAAACGAAAAAATAATAATATAAGAACAGTAAGATAAATTTGGTGAAACAGGATCGAAAAGCCTTTCAGTTCAATAAGCATTAATTATAGTTTGGCATCTCTCTAAATTCCGTTCAAATAAGTTTTCTCTTCTTGTCGCTCATTTGAAAGAAGAAAGGAAGATAAAGAGCAATTAAGTAGGAAGAGACGGAAAGAGACCAAGGAAAAATAAATCTCAAATAAAGGACTCAATGATTCAAAGGAGAAAAACTTATTTAAATAGAAAATTAAAAGGTGAACGCAAAAAATTCAAATGGATAATGTACACCATATTATAGTTATAACAATAAGAAGTTCATCACTACATGATATATATATATATATATAGAGATGGGCTATTGTACTTCGCGAAGTAAAACCCCCGTTTACTTCGGGTCATATTTTGTCATTTTCAAAATCCAAACAACCGATCCGAACCGTTCAACATGTTCTAAATATTGAAATGTGCTTGGAGACCAAATTTTACATTTTTTGGAATTTTTTTACTATTTATTAAGCCACTTTGAAAATCGCTGATCCGGTGGTCCAGAAAATTTTACTGTTTTTTACTGTTCACAGTGGATCAGCGATTTTCAAAGTGGCTTAATAAATAGTAAAAAAATTCCAAAAAATGTAAAATTTAGTCTCCAAGCACATTTTAATATTTAGAACATGTTGAACGGTTCGGATCGGTTGTTTGGATTTTCAAAATGACAAAATATGACCCGAAGTAAACGGGGGTTTTACTTCGCGAAGTACAATAGCCCATCTCTCTATATATATATATAGAGAGAGAGAGAGAGTGTGGCTAAGATCAAAGTGGTATGACCAAGGCCTTTGGTGCTACCAAGTCGATTTTGGATTTTCAAAGTCCAAACGGTCAATCTAAACCGTTAGATGTGATCTCTATATTAAAATCTGCTTGGAGACCAAATTTTACATTTTTTGAAATTTTTTTACTATTTTTTAAGCCACTTTGAAAATTGCTGATCACATGGTCCAGAATTTGGTTGCACTGTTTTTACTGTTCACCCGGATCTGCCATTTTCAAAGTGGCTTAGAAAATAGTAAAAAAATTCCAAAAAACTGTAAAATTTGGTCTCCAAGCAGATTTAATATAGATTGAACATCTAACGGTTTGAATCGACTATTTGAACTTTAAAATTGCAAAAACTAATTGGTAGCACCAAGGCCTTGGTCATACCACTTTGACCTTAGCCACTCTATATATATATGATAGACTATGGTGAGTTGTCAAGTAAAACAACGTTTTACTTCACGCCATATTTTCATTTTAAAAATTCAAACAATCGATCCGGACCGTTCAACATGTTCTAAATATTGAAATGTGCTTGGAGACTAAATTTTACATTTTTTGGAATTTTTTTACTATTTATTAAGCCACTTTGAAATTGCTGATCCACTGTGAACAGTAAAAATTTCTGGACCACCGGATCAGCGATTTTCAAAGTGGCTTAATAAATAGTAAAAAAATTCCAAAAAATGTAAACTTTAGTCTCCAAGCACATTTCAATATAGAGAACATGTTGAGCTGTTCGGATCGATTGTTTGGATTTTCAAAATGAAAATATGAGCGTGAAGTAAAAATGACCTCTTACTTCACAACTCACCATAGCCCAGCTCTATATATATAGAGAGAGAGAGAGAGAGTGGCTAATATCAAAACGTTTGTACCAAGCCCCTCGTGCAACCAAGTTGTTTTCGGATTTTCAAAGTCCAAACGGTCGATCGGCCCGTTAGATGTTCAATCTATATTAAAATCTGCTTGGAGACCAAATTTTACATTTTTTGAAATTTTTTTACTATTTATTAAGCCACATTGAAAATTGCTGATCCGGGTGAACCGTAAAAATAGTGCAACTAAATTCTGGACCATGTGATCAGCAATTTTCAAAGTGGCTTAATAAATAGTAAAAAAATTCCAAAAAATATAAAATTTGGTCTCCAAGCAGATTTTAATATAGAGATCACATCTAACGGCTCGGATCGACCGTTTGGACTTTGAAAATCTGAAAACGACTTGGTTGCACGAGAGGCTTGGTGCAAACGTTTTGATATTAGCCACTCTCTCTCTCTCTATATATATATATATAGGAGGGATCTAGTTACCACAATTTTGAGTTACAACAAAATTACCACAACTATTTTCTACATTTTCAAATTTCAAATCGTCGATCCAAACAGTTCAACATAATCTCCACAATAAAATGTGCTTCCAGATCAAATTTTACATTTTTTTGAATTTTTTTACTATTTATTAAGTATTTTACAAAAACTAGTCAAATTCAGACCATTGAATTTTGTACCCATCTTAATAAATAGTAAAAAAATTCAAAAAAATGTAAAATTTGATCTGGAAGCACATTTTATTGTGGAGATCATGTTGAATGGTTTGGATCGACGATTTGGAATTTGAAAATGTAGAAAATAGTTGTGGTAACTCAAAATTGTGGTAACTAGATCCCTCCTCATATATATATATATAGAGATGAGCCATGCTACTACGTGAAGTAAAACGCGTTTGTACTTCACGCCGTATTTTTATTTTGAAAGTCCAAACGACCGATCCGAACCGCTCAACATGATCTTCATATTGAAATGTGCTTGGAGACCAAATTTTACATTTTTTAGAATTTTTTTACTATTTATTAAGCCACTTTGAAAATCTGAAAATCCGGGTGAACAGTGAAAAACAGTAAAAAATTCTGGACTGCCGGATCAGTGATTTTCAAAGTGGCTTAATAAATAGTAAAAAAATTCTAAAAAATGTAAAATTTGGTCTCCAAGTACATTTCAATATGGAGATCATGTTGAACGGTTCGGATCGGTCGTTTGGACTTTCAAAATAAAAATATAGCGGCGTGGAGCACCAACGCGTTTTACTTCACGTAGTAGCATAGCTCAATTCTATATATATATATATATATATATATCCAGTGAAAATATAGAATCATATTTCCTAATTAAGGATTGGTATATGAATGAAAAATTAGGTTGGATACCTATTCATTAAAGAGGCATAACCCTATTCAAAGCTCCTTTAAGTTCTTAATCTTAGGGAATAAATATTGCTTAGTTGAGATTAAATGGTCTCCTTAGCAACATATGTTAAGTCTCTCTCTCCCTTCTTAAGAATCAAACTTCATTTGCTTCTCCTTAGATATCAAAATTGTATATTTTCAGACAAATTTATCCTAAAAAAATTGAGCTCAAATATTCTTTTTATTCTTTTTCATTCTTCTTCTCTCATGGGGAACGGTTCCCTAGACGCGGAAAAGAAAAAAAACCTTTTTTGCTGGCAAAAATTTGTAACGATCTAATGACCAACACTATGCTGTCAGAACGTTCGAAGTGAGAAGCTCTCTTTAATAACTATTAATTTTCATTTCTTTATGTATTAACTATTAACTTTAGATAATTTATATTATTTAAACTCAAATGTGTGTATTCTTTAGATGGAATATAATATATGAAGAAGACATTTAAATCTTCACATATTTACAATGTATATTTAATTAAGTCTTCATTCTTATGTATTAACTATTAACTATTAACTTTAGATAATTTATATTATGTAAACTCAAATGTGTGTATTCTTTCGAAGAAAAGATAATAATATTAGATGGAATATAATATATGAAGAAGACATTTAAATCTTCACATATTTACAATATATATTTAAGTCGTCATTCTTATATTATTATTTCTCAATAAGAATTATTTTTTAGTTCTAACACTCAGGTTGCCGAACACGAATCCGTATATCTCCAGATACCTGAAATGCAAGTGTTAAATCTGAATCGTTCTTTTAACTTGGCACGAATCTCAAAACAATCCTCCTACAGTCACGTGCTTTATGTCATCCGAACTTGATAATGGACGAGATGGGTTATTACTTATTCGAAGCAAATTATATGCATCTTGAAACAAACATGTATTGTCGGCATCATTCACGAGACATATACCTACACTGCATGAAACTGGATCTAGATGTTCCTCAAGATATAATATAGCGGTATTGACAAAATGTACTATCACGGTAAAAATAACAAGTGATAACTCATAAATTACGAAGAGTACATTATCGGGAATGTTTTTTTCTATAGAAATTAATAAAAAGAAAGAGATAGAAATAAAAATAGTACATTAGATTTTTAATTAGTAGAAAGATTGGTAGGAAGTCTACAGATTTTAATTATTCAAAAGTTTGGATTGGTAGAATTTTTACCGATCCAAACCAGCTTTATTTTTAATTTTAATTTTTTAGTAAAATATAAAAATATTGTAAGAAAATAGATAAAATATCTTAAAATTTAGATTAATAGAAAATTTTCATCTATTTAAAAAAAATTTAGTAGAGATGTAATAGAAGAATTCTATCCATCTATGTGTTAGATTTAAAAAAAAAACTGAGTTAGAATCTGTAGGAATTCTACCTATTCTAACTTTTGAATTTTTATAATCGATAGAATTCATACCGATCTTTCTACCAATTAAAAATTTGATATACTTTTTATATTTCCCTCTCTTCCTTTTTATTAATTTCTATAAAAAAAATTCTCTACATTGTCGGAAGACAAAAGTTCTTTATAATGGTACTTTTTTTAATATATATTGAAGGACTTGAAAATTTTCAAAACGTTTTTTTTTCAGAAAAATATTTTCATCAATTTATTTGTAAAATATATTTTATTTGATGCTATCTTGAAAAAAAAAAAATTCTGCTCTTTAAGAATCAATAGTTAATATTCTGAATATATGTTAATGTACAGGGACGGATTCAAGATTTTAGTTTCAAACCCATTAGTTTATCGGATACTAGATAAAAAATAATGCACTAACTTTTAATTCTAATTACTAATCCGAATTCAAGAAATTATTTAATTATAACTCTAAATTTAATTCAAATTACATATCAGAATTTCAAACAGAGGTAAAAAAACTTCTAGAAAGGGACAAAGTTGGTTTAGACTTATAGATTTTCATAAAATTACAAAATCCAAAGGGGCACTCGCAAACTTGTCGTTGTGCAAACTTGAATATGTACACGCATGAGAGATGCATTTTGTTAGGTTCGGCAGCAGTTTGAATTTGCAATATGAAACAAAACTTGGCAATTACAGAGTGTAAGATAAACTATACCCTTATTCGAAACGTCAAGATAAACATTGAAAAACAGTAACTTTCCTATCGCAATTTGAAGTGGCATTCTCCTGTCTGTCAAAAAACACAATTAGAAATTTGATTTACAATGACAAAAAAAAAAAATTGATTTAGACCATGCACCGGACAAATGATGCGCCGCGTCAGTGAATTAGGCCAGTCGGCAAGTCTCTTATTTTGGGCCCAATATATAATTGTGAGCCCAACGAAAGCCCAATTACAGGAAACGCACTTGAGAGTTGGATACGATTTATCTGTGAGCCCAATTTCCAATAATTAGCAATATTACGGATAAAAAATGAATTCATATTTCTATTTCAAATATGATTGTTATCTAAATCGTTAAATATGATCTTCTACTTGAAAATTAAATTTTATATTTTTTTCAAAACCTCTTTCTATCTTTTAGATAGATAAAAATCATTAGTTTTGAATGATCAAGAATTTTTAAATCCAGTAATTTCCTACTTATCTAAAGATAGTAACAAAAAAAAAAAAATCAAAAATAGAATTTTTTTTCAAAATTTGAGTGGTTCATATTGATTATTTAGACTTTAAATATGGAGATATAAAATCTATATTACCAACCGCTACATATGTTGCATATTACCGTAGCCTCACTGCAAATACCTCAAATATATTTTCTCTTAAAATTTTCAAGTTCATTTTCGTGTTTTTAAATCGAGGGAAGACCTTTTTCAGGTTAAATAAAAACTCGAAAGATTCGAGTATTGCGCCGATGATTCTCATGTATTTTTAAAAGATAGTTTAAAATTAAACACATGTTGATCCCTGTCAACGCTAACAGGTATAAAATGTTGTCAAATAAAATAATCAACAATTATACACTGGAATCCATTAGAATATTTTTAAGAGATATGCTTGTGCCAAAAAGAAAAGAAAAAAGAAGACACGAATGCCACGCAGCAGTAGTAAGTAGTAACAGTAATAATTAATTTCCCCATAAATTAGTAGAAAAATACAACAATGAATAGCTTAAATGATAAACCCTATCCTTACTCCCGCACGGCACCTGGTTCGAGAACCTTCTGTAGCTTCAATCACCACCGTTGGATTCGCTCTTTTCTTCATTTCCCCCTTTGAAATAGCTTTACTCCTCTTTCTCTCTCTTTTATTTGCCATCCTCCCTGACAACACAGCACCCCACCAATCAGAGCCCCAACCCGACCGCTCCAGAAAGGCCCCTCGTACGATAACAAAAGTTACGAACGGGTCCCCCACGCCACCGCCAAGATTAGAGAAGGCGAGCGAAAGCGCAAGCGCGCGACAGGCGGGCGCCCCGAGCCGCAGAAGCAGCCGAGGAAGGAGATGGGGGTGGATTACTACAAGGTGCTGCAGGTCGACCGGAGCGCGTCTGATGACGACCTCAAAAAGGCCTATCGCAAGCTCGCCATGAAGTGGCATCCCGATAAGAACCCCTCCAACAAGAAGGAGGCCGAGGCCAAGTTCAAGCAGATCGCCGAGGCCTACGATGTATGTGTCGTGCTTTTTTTTTTTCTGTTTATAGAATTTCCAAGTTTTTTCAGCTGCCTCGTTATTTGTTTGATGAGATGGACATGTACAGCTATTCTGGATCGGTGCTTGGTTGGTGGTGGTGATTCCTTGCTCTTGTGCTGTTGCTAATTTTGATTTTGTGATCGCATGCAAAAGCAGCTCTTTTCATATTATTTTTATTAGTTTAATGCCGTTTTGGATTGGTAATAGAATGGAGAACTTGAATTCTACTGCTTCTGCCAATACAAATGATTCTTAATGCTTTTGTTTAATACAAATCACTAATCTACTCAAGAAAAATAAATAAATTTAGATTAATCTCAAACTATGTAAAATTTATTTTTGTAGGTTTTAAGTGATCCGCAGAAGCGTGCAGTTTATGACCAATATGGCGAGGATGGGCTCAAGGGAGTACCACCTCCCAGCCCGGCAGGACCGTCAGGGTCTGCTGGTGGGCACCCATTCTTCAATGGGGATGGACCCGCCTCATTCCGGTTTAACCCTAGAAGTGCTGACGACATATTCGCTGAATTCTTTGGTTTTTCCAGCCCGTTTAACATGGGAATGGGTGGGGGACAGGGTGGAGGACCCCGATTTGGGATGTTTCCTAATGAGATATTTAGTCAACCCTCTTACACTGGTGGTGAAGGATCAGCTAATCCTCCACGTCCCCAGAAGGCAGCCCCAATTGAGAACAGGTTGCTGTGCAGCTTAGAAGACCTTTATAAAGGGGCCACTAAGAAGATGAAGATCTCAAGGGAGATACTGGATTCGAATGGGTAAGAAAATCATCTTTGGCACGTGGCATTATTTTTATCAGTTCATTGCGTAAACAATGTCATTCTTTCCTTAATTTAAATAATTTATAGATATAAACAGCATTGAATTTTCAATTAGATTGTACCACGTAAGACACAATATTTGATGTTAACCACTGAACCTCTATGCCGGTGTTAACAATACTGTTAATTAAAAATATTTTCTTTGTACTGTTGCTGTTGCTGATTTTGATACTTTGTTTATTTAATAAATCATAGTACAAAATTTAGGAGACAGTGATATGAAATAAAAAATAATTGAAAAATGGGAATCCCGCAAACAGAGTCTGCGATCCATAAAAGGGCTCGGTTGACAGTATTTGTGTCTAAGTTCCTATTAAAATTTCAGATGACAAAAGAGTTAGAAAATTGAGAAGTGGATTATTTGGAAACTGAAAGTGCCTGTGCAAACTCATGCATGCGCTTGTTGAGTTGAATATGACGTGAGCATTACTGGTTATTCAATCTCAAATGTGTATTGATGTTATACTTTATGTCTTTGGTTAAAATTTAAAACATTATAATTTTGTGCTGCGCTTATTCCTTGAGTATCGATTCCTCGGTTGTCTTTTCCCACTCATATTTGCTCCCAGTGCTCTGTTTTAATCTTTTGTCTTCTTTCCTTAATTCCTATCATTTTGCAGCCAGTGCATGTTAAACTCTTCCCTCTTCAATTTTTTTTTTCTCTCTTTCTCTTCCTAACAAAGGAATCATAGGAAAGAGGGTTTTACATGTTCGCAAACAAAGTCTGCGGACCTAGTTCTCTTCTGGATCGCAGGCTTTGAGTGCGATTTTCCTAGTTCAGAAATTTCTTTGATTCGAATTTCTGTCTCTTAAAATTACCAATTTTGGATTACTGAATGAAAAGATGTCTGATTTTAGTGTTAAGGGGTCAATGTTTACATAATGTCAAAAATTGCTGGGTGTTTCCTAAGCGGAAGCAGTTTGATGTATTGGCTGTTGGAAGCTTGCATGCTTGCATGCTTGGTGACCATATTTCTGGTTATAAACTGCCGTCACCGGTCACCTTGCATGCTTGCTTTATTACGATCATTCATGTTTTGGTCAAGTACAGGAAGTGTCGTCATAATTAAGACTGTAATTTATGCATGGGCATTAAAGAGTTGGCATGTTTGCATTGTCTGGTACTGAAGATTGGGTTTGTATAATATATAAATATAGAAAGCGCCTATTTATTTGGGCTATTTGTGTCTAGAAATTTTAGGTGTTGACGGTGTTATTTCCTTTTTTATTATATTTTATTTTGTTTTAGGGTGTTTCTAGAGGGCCGGGAATGGGTTTGGGGGGTAACCTTTGACTAGATTCCATTTATTCAGAGTTATACATGCTAGGTGCAGGTCCAGAAAAATTGGCATGCGCTAGCAGCTATGGTTGGAGTTGGTCTTCGACTTGCTCAGGATACCAAAATGGGTGAAATTGATTGGTCTGGGTTGCATGCTTAGATTTTTAATCTTTTATTTTTGTAATCTTTTTGGTTAATAATGGCTGATTGTGATGGTTAACATCTTGTTAACTGAAAATTATTATTAAGTGTGAATTAAAGCCAGGTTGGGTCAGACCGAGGTGACCTACCAACTGGTCAACCTTGATCTATACTTACTGATCAACCCCTCAGTTTATTGTTTGTTATGCAAGGTGTGCCTGGTACATTCTAAATATGTGGTTTGTTTGCAGGGTAGGTAAGTAAACCAATACTTTTTATTGGAAACGTAATCAAAATTTATGTGGAGATTATGTGGTATATTTTAAATGCAATTTTCATAAATTTGATAGTTGCAATAGATCAGAAAAGCTTGTCGCCCTAATTTTGAGTGGATCATGAGTTGACGAGCATATGAGGCGTGGTTAAATTCATGGTGGGGGTATGATAGTTAAATACTGGAAACTGTGTTCTGGGGATGCATTGTAGTAAGTTTGCAACTTAAGTTATACCCCCATTGAACTATTGTACCTGTTCGGGAAGATGGATTAAGGCTCCTTAGCCTTCCTTAAGACCTTAAGTCAACCGAACAGCAGTGCCTTAGTTGAGATTAGTGACCTTCTTAACTAAGGAGGCCTCCTCCTCTCCTTAAGAAAAACGGTTCCTTAAAGGCCTCCCTAGAGCATATTTTGACCTTTTATTTCCGATCTTACCCATGTTCCTTAAGAAGCTCTCATTTTTTAATATTTTTTTATATCCCACTCTTTCTCTCTCACCTGCACAGAATCCCATCTTCCAAAAAACGCTTCCTCCTTTCTCTGGCCTAAATCCATGGTTGTCGGACGGTTATCTCGAAAACTAATACCACAGGAAGCTTTCCCTTGAGATGCTCTATCTTTTGAGATCCATTTTGATAAGTATAATCCATTATTTCTCTTCATGAATTTTCATGGTACCTATTCTTGCAAGTTCTTGAATATTACTCAAATTTCCTTTTTTTTGTGTGCTAGAACTGATTTTCCTCTTGTGTGTCGTTGTCTCTGTCATTGGTACCAGTTGGTACCAAAGTATTTGTTTAGACATTCAAATTTTTAGCTAATGAAATTTAATATTTAGATATTCCCTTTGCAAACTTTTCTTTTTGAACTACAATTTTTGCAATTCTCGCAAGAACAATTTTCTTTGACACACTTTGATGTTCTTTTCTCAATTTCTGAATTTTGTCTGGTGGAAGCACACTTTCTCTTGTCCAATTTGAAATTTGCTTAACTTTTTTTCATTCCGGTTAATATGGTACTAGTAATCTAGTATATATGTTAACCACAATTGTTATATCCAGGAAACACTTCTTAATTAGATTCTGAGAGTTAAATTGATAGTACGTGAGTGCTCAATTATTTGTACTAGCACCTCTGCTTCTAACTTGTTCTTGTAATTTACCCGTAAATCAAATTATTTGTAATTTGTTGGAGAGGATAACTACATTAGATGATAAGAAAAATATTTGAGAAAGAAGAGTATTTAAGTCTTTACATACTATAACATTAATTTAATCATGCTAAGTCTTCATTCTTAATCCGATCACTCTACCGAACAAGTACTCCTTAGCAAGGATTAAATTTTTAATCCTCACCCTCTTAAGGAGGGCTGCCGAACACCCTCATTGTTATTTATTACCATTTTTAGGTATTATGAAGAACATCTAATTTTCCGTTCTCTTTATGCCATTGTAATTAACTCATTATTAATGCTTCAGAACTAAAATTCCTTCCACTTGTGCCCCATAGATTTTCTTTTTTTCTTTTTCCTGTATTTCTGACTTGACTTTTGATCTTTACCAGGAGAACAGCGTCAGTGGAGGAGATCCTCACAATTAATATAAAGCCGGGCTGGAAAAAGGGCACCAAAATAACCTTTCCTGAGAAAGGCAACGAGGCTCCAGGCATCATCGCCGCTGATATCGTGTTCATTGTTGACGAGAAGCCGCATGAGGTCTTCACGCGCGAAGGCAACGACCTCATCATGACACAGAAGATCTCTCTGGCCGAGGCCCTGACTGGCTATAATGCGCAGGTGACCACACTAGATGGCCGACATCTCTCCATTTCTATCAACTCTGTAATTCATCCAGGTTATGAGGAGGTGGTTCCTAAAGAGGGAATGCCAATACCAAAGGAGCCCTCCAAAAAAGGTAATTTGAGAATTAAGTTTAACATTAAGTTCCCCTCCAGACTGACAGCTGAGCAGAGGGCAGGGATGAAGAAGCTGTTGGGTTCTTAGGAGGGGGTTGAGCTAAAGGAGCAAGCTGGTGAATTGGATGAATAGTATGGCTGCTGTTGTGCATATTTATAGTTAGGTTTCTGCTCAGTGGTAGAGAGAGAAGTTTTAGGCTGGATATGCCTGTTTTAAGTTAAATTGGGATTTTATTTTTATTTTTCAGATAATAGAATCGAGATCAACAGGGTCTTTATATGCATCTCTTGAGCATTTTGTGAGAATTGTTTGTTCTGGCAAGAGAATATTTTGTGGAATAGCATGCTTTGCTAATTGGTAATCTGCTGTCGTAAGAGTTAGAATTAAAATTGTGAAGTTCTTTTCTTTGCTGTTCTCCTTGAATTCCTTCATGAGGCATAAAATGGAGTGTCAACTTGTAGCCTAAAATGCGAAGTATTTGAGGCTTGGTATGGTTACTTTTTTATTCCGCCGACTCTAGGGGATCCAAGTATCTGCTGTTTGGCAAATTTTCAGTGAAGATCGGACAGCGAGCTTTGATTAAGATCTGTGCACCTATGTTGAGATGAATTATTTTGTTCTCTTGGGTCCAAGCAAAGTTCCAGCGCATGGGAAGCCATAGGTATCTTACAATATTTATGCTAGAATGAATCTCAAGGATCAGAATCTGCTGTTCTTCTTCTATAAAAACATGAACTTGTTTTTCTTCATCTCAACTGATCAAATTATTTTCATTAGTTCAGATTTGATGCTTCTCTTTTGAAATCTGAATTTGCTATTTTTTAAAGATCTACACCTCAAATCTGAAGTGTTGAAAGTATTTGAACAGTTGGAACGAAGAAAAACAGGTTATGTGCGTGTTCCGACTTCGTTTTTCCTGTAGCATTAAAATACTAATTTTATGGCATCAGAATCTTCGTATAGGCAAAAATAGCCGTCCTTGGAGTTTGGAGGGCTTCAGCCTTCAGAGCTAAGGTTGTAAAATGCGGTTTCTATGCGGTATGCGGTGGCTTTCTGCATACCGCATATACGGTATGCGGCCGCATATGCGGATTTTCATGCGGACTTGTATATGCGGGTTTTAAAATGAAAATTGATATATATATAAACAAGTATGCGGTAATATGCGGTGATATGCAGTAATATGCGGTATGCGGTAATATACGGTATGCAGTAATATGCAGTAATATGCGGTAATATGCGGTATATGCGGTATGCAGTAATATGCGATATGCGGTAATATGCGATAATATGCGGTAGTATGCAGTCGAATATGCGGTAGAAATATGCGGCCGAATATGCGGCCCCATATGCGGAACTGCATATTGGGATCGCATATTGATTTTTCATGCGGTTGCCAACCGCATATGCATATGCAGCCGCATGAACCGCATTTTACAACACTGTTCAGAGCAGCTCCAGATTGCAACGATTCGTTGTTTGATTGTTGACTGCGGCAAATCAAATCCGGAAATAAATTTGCTGTAATTCCTTATTTCCTTTGGAATAACAAGGACCTGTTGGTCTTTGTTGAGATTCCTTTGAGATTCGTGAATGAAAACTTGTTGAGATTCGCACATGAAAAGTAAATGGTTGGGATTGGAATAACAGGTTTCTGTTATTTCCAGAGAATAACAGCAGATTTATTTCCATCAAATCCTAGCTGTTTCATACAAAACTGGAGGGACTTTGTGTGATTTTTCATCTATATATTATATAAGATTACATCATTTCCCGAAGACATAATATCTATTATCATTATGATATAATTTAAAAGAGGATTCAAATGCCTCTATTTTTTGTGCCTTCATTATGCCTCTGTTTTTAAAAACTTTAATAACGCAAAATTTAAAACTTAAAAGTCAAAATAAAACTGTTGGATATGATCAACATCATTTTATCTATGCATGTACGAAAAATTATGACATTTCAACTTTGTTTTGATTGTCATCAAGAGCTTGTAAAAACGTACTAACGTGGATAATTTCTAAATGTTGATTTTTCAACTTATTGATTCACATAAAAACAAAATCGAAATTTGCTATTTTATATGAGCACAGAGAGAAAATAATATATATCACATCTAACAGTTTTATTTTTGACATTTATGATTTAAATTTTGAGTTATTAACGTTTTAAAAATGGAGGCACGGTGAATGCACAAAAAATGAAGGTATTTGAACACTCCTCAATTTAAAATATCTTTTGTAAATAACATCTTAGTAAACAATATATTTTAAATTAAATTTGTATAAGTAAATTAATTTAAATAAAATATACTCTTCTTTCATTTGTTTAAAAGATATTTAATATGATAGCATTTAATATGATAATATATATACATGTTTAGAAAAATAAAGATGAACTAATCGGTTAATTTACTGAATAATATAAAAGCATATCTATAATTCTTTTAGTTTTGTAGATTGTCATTAAATTTTTCTTGTAATCATCACGCGAAGTTCCAAAGATTACGCCAACATAATTTATTTAACTTCCTCGTGACATAAACTTAAAAATTCTAAATGCATTCTTGGGGTTAGACAGCTGCTGCTGGGTAGCTGGGGTAGTGTTTGGCTACTTTGGTGCTTCTGGTGATACAGCATGAACATATTTAATTAACAAAGTAAATCAAGGGGAAATATGTGTTATATATGTTTGCTTAGAACTTTACCAAAAGGAGATTCTGTCTAATGAATATTTTAGGTCGATTAGCACGTTCCAAACGGAAATAAATAAGGTTGATGCTTTGAGCATATATAGTAGCATACGGTATCAATTACTTTTGTGATACACAAGCTATCCCTATCAGCAGTGTTAATTTCAATGAGAACCCGGCAGCTAGCTAGTCACATGATTTTTCTTAGTAAGCTAATGACGTCCAGGACCCTATGCAACAAATTAATTCTGAGATCTATATATGCAGAATCAATACCACCTAGACCTAATTATGAATCGTTGCAAAACCACCAACAAAAATCTATGCATCGACTCAATTAAAAATTATATTAAGAATAAGAATCATTTTCTTGATATAGACAGCCACCTTTTGAGGAGTCCATAACTTCTCCGGCTCCTTTTGCCGCTTATATGTAGTTTTAATTTCAAACTTGTATTACCAAACATTTTCCTTTTTTTTAGGATTATGGTGTAAAACTAGAAAATGTACAATAACAAGGACAGAGTTAGGTAGTGGAATAAAATAAAGTAACATTTTTAAAATGAAACATAATTTTATAATTATTTTGAATATAAGTATAATTTTATAATTTAAAATAAATAAATATATATATATACAAGGAAGCATATTAAAAAATATATATATCGATCTGAGTAGGGGGGCGGATCCAAGATTTTGGTCAGGGGTAGGCACAAAATATTGACAATAGTATAATTTTTTTCTCCTGACGAATCAGAGCGGAATGGTGTATAGGGATCTAAAAAAGTCACGGCACGACCGGATACGTCACGACACGACACAGTTCTATCATGACACGTGTGCCGGTTACGTGTCGTGACCATCCACATGACGTGACCATATTTCAAAAATTTGGCACGACAAGGCACGTCACGCAAAAGATTTGGTCACGGCACGGCACATGATCATGTGTAATTAGGACCGTTAGATCTTGATCGAATGGTGAATCTCAAATAAACTAACCTAAATTATGAAAAAAAATAGTTAAACGTGACCAAACGTGACCGGTCACGTTTGGACACGTCACGTGTGGTCATGGCGTGATTAACGTGTTGTGACCATTCACGTGCCATGACCATCTTTCCAAATTTGATCACAGCACGACACGGCACGTGATCAAGTTACAGCGTGACTAGTTATGTCACGGTACATATTTATATCCTTGATAACGAACCTCATTTTCTCCTAATAAATCAACGATTCTTCTAAGTGGAGTAGCGAATCAGACTGCGTCTTTTTTTTTCTTTCTTTTACGTGAATCAGTCTGGGCTGACTTTCTTTTCCGCACAATTTTCTTCTACCAAACTGTGAATTAAATCCAGGGGTAAGCATTATATCCATTAGGGGTAGACACAAGTATAAAATATCACTGAATCTATAAAAAAAATTGAATCCAGGAGTAAGCACTTGTCTACCCTTGATCCTTCTTGGGTCCGCCACTGGATCTGAGGGTGACAAGCTAGTGTCACCTCTTGAGTTTACGTGGTTCGGATACTGTACAATAAATAAATGGAACTGGAGAAGTCCAATGTTTGATATGAGCCGTCGATCTGCTTTAAGATTAGTACAGACAAATTTTTTGAAATCCGCTTCGTAAATATATATTAATGGGCCGCACAAATCATAAAGTGGACTAAGAAAGCATTATGAGGTACGTTTTGTAAGTTAGAATTATAGAGTAAATTATGAAGTGTAAGCAAGCTTTCCAATATATTGTTTTCCCCATTGTCGTAGATTATCATATCAAGTATTTCAATATATTGTGGTCTACATTAATTGTTATAAGATCTTATCAGATATTCCTTTAGAATGCATCTATTGCTTTATGAAAGTACAATTGCTGTTAGGAAATGATGTGAATTTTGTTTGTGTTAACTCCGTCAAAGGATCGAATGCAAGTGCACCTTATTATTTTCTCAATGTGCACAAGGAAAAGACATGCTAATTAACTATAGAGTAAGAGCCTATATATTTTTTTTCGCAACAAATGCAAAAAAGAAAATTTGGTTTCAATCTCAAACATAAAATAAAACGATAAAAAGAAAGACAAAATCCATTTTATCTAATATTCTTGTTGGTTCTTGTAGCTTGAAAATGCTTTCCTTAATGCACAATTAATCATCGCACTTCTTTCTGTGCATATAAAAATTAAAGTCGATAAATTCGAGATAATTTAAAAATACATAACAATTTATATTTAATAATTTTAAACACAAATTAAAAAATTAACATCGATCATTTATCATCAATATTAAGGAACATTAAATCTCTCCTCAAATAAACTTTATATATATATATATGCTCCTAGTCATTGGTAGAGTAGTAGAGTAACAAGCACACATGAAACCATGGACAACATTAAGCCACGTTGCCAGTTACCAATATAAATTCCTAAACCATTCTAAGGCTTTCCATATATAATTCCATAATTTCCATTAACACATGCACCAGTCGATCGACATGTCTAACTCCAAGCGCAGAAACAGATCCATATGTCAAAAATCAACCATCATAGCTGCAAATCTTATAAGAGCATCATCCTTTGTGCTAGCTAAGATGGCTCTTGGCTCACCACAAGTCAACTCTGGCATTAGCCGAAGTACTCCTGCTCATAGCCCGGTCCCGGGTTCCGTTGGGGGACCGACAAATATGTTATACACCGAGGCGGAAGGACCTCATGTTACTTCCTATGTGAAGGAGCCTGAGAAAGGCAAAGGTGTCGATGCACGGGCCAAGAAATACATAGAGAAGGTTCGCATGAAGAACCGTTCTGATCTATCGGCCCAGGATTACATGGCGAACTGTATCCCTCCGCCACCTGTCAGAAAGTCGGCTGCTTACTATGCGTACCATCCATAATTAGCTTTTAGAAGGTTGATACTTAATTAAACAGTAAATTTGCTAATCAAATAATTAAGAAGTTGGTTTGTTCAGAATTAAGTGTGGGAGATGTGTGATATATATATATAATTAATTATTCTGTAACAACTGGAATGACTTGTTCCATTCCTTTTATGGGCCATAGATTATGCTTGATTAGAAATAAAGGTCCTTCAAATCTGGAGAAAGAATGGATTTTGTGGCCCTTATCGGATTTTTCAATTGTACTACTACACAAAACAAAAGTAAAAGAGTAAAATAGTATTTTTCGATGCATATATTGAACCTTTTATGTTTCCAAAGCAATGTATTATATTTATTTATATTTGTTTTGCGAGGCAAAAATTGCAGGTGCAAGATTTTGGTCTCAAATTAAGACAATTAGCCAAATATATGTGTCAAACATTTTATAAAATGGAGAGGCAATACCATCATCCCAGAAAACTTCTCAATTTTGATAATTATCTCTATTACGTTTTTTATTAATTTTTTCAAAATCAACACCACAAATCATGTAAAAAAAAAAATTATGCACACTACTTATTTTAACCATTAATTTATTCCCCAAACCGAAGTTTCATTAATTGCACCTCAATACTATTTTTTTTTTCCCTAAACAACTTTATCATATTTTATTCGGACGACAGCACTTAGGCACACTTAAACATCACCTAAGTTTCTAGTTTATTGTTAATTATGATAAAAAAAAAATATCTGTATTTGATGATTTATAGCATTATTTAAGCAGCAAGAGGAGTTACTGGATGTCATGATCTGGTACTACAAGCGGAAAAGATGGAATTTCCAAACAATTTGATTTGTATGTATATAATCTGAAGGAAATAAGTAATTAACTACTTAAAAATAAAAAAATTGTTTTATATTAAGTTTTATTTCTCGAAAAGATATATATTGCCAATCATACCACCACAGCCAGGGCAGATTAATTTAATTGTTGGGAAGGAGGGTCATTTGACCTCAATTCTTTTTTTATTTTTTAAAAAATAAACTTGTTTAAATGATATTTTCTTAATGCAAATTTTAAAAGAAACTAAAATTAACCTCCATATTATTTACAAGAATTGATCACTGTGACCCCATACTTTATAAATTGTTAAGCTGAAGTAAGAATGCCTCTATTGAAAAATATTCTGCCTACAAATCAAACCGAAATAAGCTTATATATCAACCGAATTAAAACCAAAGCGAACAAACCAAACTAAATTTCGATTAGTTTGGTTGAAACAAAATAAGAAGATTCATCATAAAAATAAAAATAAAAATTGATAATTTTTTTAATATTTTAAGATGGATTAAAAAAATTATTTTGTTCAGTCTAACTGGTGTAAATTAAACCAAGCAATACATTATATCGAATTCTTTGATTTTTTTTTTTTTAAATGTTTAGTTCGGATGGGCTTAAAAATTTTGGTCCGTTCAGTCTAATCGGTTTTAAAATTTTCAACTGAACCGAACCAAACAATTAAACTGGTTTTAAAAAATGAATCAAACCAATCCATTAAATCTGAACTCTCGGACCCGATAAACACCCGTACTTGAGTTGACAACCAATAAATTTTTATCATTATAAAAAAATTATGGATATGTTTCGTATAATTTTGAATATTAATGGATTAATTTGATGCAACGTAAAAATCGTTTGGTTACTGATCAAGTACTGAATAACTAAGACATTATTTTTGTTTACCGTTTGGTGAATGGATCCGTATCCTCTCAGGTACCTAACTCAAGCAAACTGAAATGGACAGCCCAGATTAATTTTATCTGGGTCAAAATCAATCCAGTGTCTATGGAAACTGTAGGGGTCTGTTTTGAGATTCGTGTCATGTTAAAATAACTATCCGATCATGTTTGCTTGAGTCAAGTAACCTGAGGTGATGTGAATTCTTGGTGAATGGCCAATTCATTTTTGAGTTGTATAATTTAATAAACAACTTATTGTACTATATAGATAATATTTTTTTTAATTTTATCGCTATTTAATCAGTAATCATGATGGTCAATATATCTAAGCCGAGAGGTCGTACTCATTTCAAGCGTTTCAGATTTTGTTATTTGGAGCCGAGAAAAATTAAATTAAATTTATAATCTTGTCTGATCTAAGAAAAACAAATATGAAACGTGTTCTGGGTCTAGAGGTGAAAACGGAGTGGATAATATACGATATGTATTTGAAAAATTAAATATGGACATTCGATATTTGAATATCCGTGTAGATATTGATACATATATAATTTTACATATTAATTATCTGTAATTAAATAGTAAATATATATTAAAAGAATATTATTCATTATTATAATTAGATAAATATTATAAACTTTCATATTTTTTAATAATATTTGTATATTTTTAAAAAAATATTAATCTGTATTTGTGTAATATCTTCTATGTATTCGTATTAGAAAATAAAAACAGATATGAATATAATTTTATCGCCACCCTTATCTGGGTCCCATTCTTTACTATCAATCTGTTTTGTTTCTTATCTTTTCATTCTTTTTTCTTCCGAACCATCTGGAAATTGCGATCTGAACACTAGACTTACTTTTTGATATTCATGGCATTAGCCCGTAGGAAAAGAAGACTAATAGTCAAAATAGCATCCCATTTGCTTTCAAGCCGAACTTTTTTTTGTTTAAGAAAATGTCAAGGAAAAGTTGAGATATTGGACGACTGGAAAAATAGAAATCTGACCCCAACTCCACATTTTTTTACATGTGCAAATTCTAATTTATATTTCTCTTAAATGAAAAAAATTGTGCTTTCGGGTATTTGAATTTAGACGAGAAACAGGAGAGTAAAAGCCACAAGTTCTGACATTGTCTAAACTCTAAAGATGTATTTTAACTATCACCTCTCAAAACTTTCAATTTGTTATTAATATTTCAACTTTTTTTTAAATATATTAATTTTAGAAAATGAAATTAAAAAAAAGTACAAAACATAATTAATCACAATTTATTATTTCATGTCAATTTATATAGATCATGCACAAGTTTGTGAAGTATATATAAGTTTTTTTTATTTTGGAAAAAAGATAACAATTAGACCTTCATGGAGTAAATAGATGTACATGTATCAATAAATAGCAAAAAAATCATAAAATTTTATATACAAACATCTCTTATGAAAAATGAAAAATATTAATAGTTTGAATTCCACAATTCTGTTTCAAATTTTAAAATACTGGTTTTTTTTTTCAAATTCCCAAAGGAGAATTCAACATTTCATTTATATTTGTTTTTAACAACGTTCATAATTCTCCTTTGGAATCCTGCCTTTTAATATTCAATGGAATATATATAGCAGGAAAATTATTTTTGATAATTAAGGTCCTTAGTAGTCTGATAAATTGACAGAATTTATGATTAATTTGGTGCCTAAAACAAAAATAAATTATCATTTAAAATTTTCCAGTCACATATACCTGCTGATTTACATTCGTCATTAGTGTGAATGAGCATAATAACACGACTTATGAAGTATTCCAAAAAAATATATAGATATTATGTTAATTCTAAAATTACTCTTCGATCTTCGTGAATGATGAGTCATGACTTGAGTATTTCCAGTGAAATAGCAGGTGCTGACGTCATGTTTTGTTCCCCACCAAGGCACCAACGACTTGAGTATCACGAAAACGAAGCCGACGGGCTGTCAAATCACCAAAAAAAAAAATAATAATAATAATTGCTAAAACCGACACGGAAGTCGAAAGTAAAATTTGGAATTTTTTTTAAAACAGTAATTAAAATAATAAAAGTTTGATTGCGGGGATTGTTACAAAAAGAGCACAAACTGAATAGCCTATTCGGTTAAGGGGTTTTTTTTTTGCTTCACCGAATAGGCTATTCGGTTTACCCTATTTTCACAAAACGAACTCCCCGACCTATGTAACCATTCGTGTAACACCCCCTAAACCGAATAGCCAATTCGGTTTGGAGTTTTTTTTTTTTTTTAATGTAAACCGAATTGGCTATTCGGTTTTGGTATTTTTTTTTTAAACCGAATAGGCTATTCGGTTTGGGGCATTTTGTTAATTTTTAATTGTAAACCGAATTGGCTATTCGGTTATACGAAGTTCTGTCAAAATTATTCCTTCTCCTCTCTCTCTCCTCTCTACTCATTTATTTCCAGAGACAGAGAGAACTTCCGAGACAGAGAAAACTTCATTTCTTTCCGAGACCTTCGTGCTTCTTCAGTGTGAACAGTTTCAGTTTTCCAAATTACAGATCGGCCTCTCCATTGTGTTTCTAGCGTTCGTCTGAAGATTGTAGTAAGTTTTTTTTTTCAATTATGATCATATTTTTTGCTGTAAAATTAAAAATTATCGAAGGTTGATCGTGAAAATTTTTGTTCAGGAAATGTCTCAAGTATTAATAAATGTGTACCACAGACGCGAAATTACAGACGCACCGACCTGTACATTTCCTGTTACTAACTCAACTAGTCTTCATGAGCTAAGAAGACAGATATATGTTGGCATTCGTTTGCTCCCTAGCCGGTACGATCTGACAATCAGCGCACGTTTGAACACGGCACCACCTGGCTCAGCAGAAAAATACCAGTTGTTCAACATAGACCACGAAACGATCTGGTATATGATGCTTGAGAATGCCACTCTGGTACTGAATTTTAAACTTTTTGAATTAGTGGTTGAGTCAGTACCAGTTGTTAGTCAGATCAATTATGACCCATACCCGGGTAGTGTACCCGGAACTAGCAGAGACATATCGATGAATGATTCACCGGCACATTGTGATGAAACCACCAACACACCCCCCGTTGATTTGCATAATTATTTTGACCAGCTGAATAATGATACTGACTCAGACACAAGCTCTGACTCTGGTGACTCGGTTGTCGGGGAAGATGGTATGGCCGAAATTGAGGATCAGATTAGGATGGAAGAAGTAAGAAAGGAGTGGCAATCGTCTATTTCTTTTATTAATCGGGAATTGCAGCATCCTTGTTCGGCATTTCATGATGATGTGCCGATGCCGTACAAGGATGAAACATTTTTTGGTTATCCACCCAGAATCGACGGTCCATTTTCAGTGGGACAGATATTTGAATCCAAAGCTGATCTTAAATCGAAGTTGAGTGGATTTGCCATAGATAATAACTTAGAATTACAACAAACACATAGCAATCGTAACAGATATGTGGTTGTATGTAAAGCGGAGGGGTGTCCTTGGAGGTTATACGTAAAAATCACTAAGATGGGTAATTGGACAATTGCAACAAACTCATACGCGCACAATTGTTAGAGTACTGCTTGTACAACAGACAGTCGTCAGATGACTGCTAGGATGATTGCAGATATAATCAAACCGGGTCTCAAGGAGGACCTGGAGATGTCAATAAAAGCATGTCGAATTGCAGTTAGACAGGAGTACAAAACGGTTCAGCCTTCATATAGCAAGATTTGGAGAGGGAGGGAGCTGGCTATTGCCGATTTATTTGGTTCTTGGAAAAAAGCTTACGAACTGCTACCTTCTAAGCTCGGTGCAATCCAGAGGTCTAACCCAGGTACAAAATACAGAATTGAGCACGAACCATCTAGAACGATGGGCGAACATATTTTCACCCGTGTGGCATGGGCTTTAAATCCAAGTTTATTTTAAAATTTAAATCCAAACCGGTATTAAATAAATACCTTCGTTGAATTCGCCCTCCATATCTTGTGTTCATCATTACTCAATTGCAACAATGGTTGTTCATCAGACATTTTGCACTACAATATAAATAAAATTACAACATAAGAAAACTCCAATTAGTTAACACATAAAAAATTCCATTAGCTAATTTACTCTACATACAAAATTTAAAAAATCTACAAAGTTAAATTATACTAAAAAAGTCTAAATTACACTAAAAAACCTAAATTATTCTACATTTATTTAAAAAAATAATTATGAGCAAGATTACCCTACATGCAAACCAAATCATTCTACAAAATCTAAAATTACACTAAATACACTAAACTTATACACTAAATTACTCTACATATTTACACAATTTATTTACACTAAATATTTATAAAATTTATATACAATTTATTTGCACTAAATATTTATTTATTCTAAATTTCTTTACACTAAATATATTTACCCTAAATTTATTACACTAAATTTATTTCACTAAATTAATTTACAATTTATTTACACTAAATTACTCACAAAATTACTCTAATTACTCTAACTATTTATACAAATTTACATGATATATTTATACAATCTATTTACAATACAATACACTAAATACACTACAATACACTAAATTTACACTACAATACCCTAAAAATAAGCTAATTTACTCTACATAAAAACTAAACTAAATAATTCTACAAAAATAATATAAAATTCGGATTTTTTTTCAAATTAATAATTTACACTACAATATATCAAATTTACACCACAATATACGAAATTACACTACAATACACTAAAAAAAAAATTTACTCTAAATACAAACTAAACTAAATAATTCTACAAAAAAATTGTAAAATTCGGATTTTTTTTTCAAATAAAAAATTTAACTACATACCTAACGAAACTTGTAGATCTGAAGTTCTTCTTGTTCTTCTCTCAAAATTATACTCAAATATGTAATTAGAATTAAAAATGACGAAGATTTGAGGTGGTTAAAATTCGGAATTTTTGTTCTCTCGGGTAGGGGAAAGAAAGGGAAGAACGAAGGAAGAATGAAGAAGGGGAAGAAGAGGAGGGCTGGGGTTGGACAAAATGGCTCGGGTTTTTTACCCAAACCGAATAGGCTGTTCGGTTAAGTTGAATTTTTTGGCTTAACCGAAATCCCTATTCGGTGAAGCCCAAAAAATAGCTTCACCGAATAGCCTATTCGGTTTGGCCAAAAAGTTTGCTTCATCGGATCTTCTGTGGCAATGTTCGTATGACCCCCATCAGAGCCGACTGCTTAACCGAATAGCCTATTCGGTTAAGCAAAAAAAAACCTTAACCGAATAGACTATTCGGTTTGTGCTCTTTTTGTAACAATCCCTGCAATCATGCCGTTTCTTTAACTTTTATTATTTTAATTACTGTTTTTAAAAAAAATCCTAAAATTTGGTATTACGATTCCACCAACAAGATTTGTGAAACGACGCGTTCCTCCAGCATCTGTACACGTGTTTGCACTGCAAGTTAACAAATACAATTGAAACGGACGGTCCAGGATCAGTCTTTTAACTTGATACAAATCTTAAAGCACAAATAAAACTTACCTCCTATGCCATCCCAAATAGGCACCGACTAATAGTAAATCTGGACCGTCTGTTTCAATTGTGTTGAATCAAGTATCTAGAAAGATATGGATCCAATTGCAAGTTCAAGAGCCACCTCCAAGGAAAGGAGGTCAAATGACCTCAATTTTTTTGTATTTATACATGATTTTTCATATAATTAAGAGTAATATACTATGAACTGTGTAAAATTAATTCTCATTATAATATAAAAATATTATATATTTAACTCCATTCACGTTAACCTCCACAGTCTAAAAGTCTGACTCCTCAATCTTGATCTTGACTTGATTGCATGTATTTGCATAAACATTAGTATTGATTCCTATTTCTCTTTATCATATTTTCAAACAGAATTTGTTAGTGGACTTCTCGTAATCCACCGTCTTTCTTGTCCATCCATTTTTCACCACTTTTATCTATTAATTTCCTTATTTGTGAATTGAAACTTCATAATTGAATAACGGTTATATATTAAACGAAATTATTTATTTGTATAGAATTACATAAATTCATAGTATTTTTATCGTGACTAACATATAATTTTAGTCGGCGACATTCATATTGAATTTATGTATATAATTACAAAATATATATATATAGATAGAGGTTGGCTATTCTACTTACATAAGCATATGATGGCATATGCTTATAAGTCATTTTTGTATTTTTAATGTCCAAATGGTCGATCTAAAACGCTCAACATGTTCTCCATACTAATAAGTGTTTGGAAACGAAATTTTACATTTTTTTTGAATTTTTTACTATTTTTCTAGAATTTTTCAAAACAGTGGTTTAATATGGTAAAAATAATAATAAAAAAAATCTTAAAAATGCTATTTTGAAAAATTCTAAACAAATAGTAATAAAATTCCAAAAAATATAAAATTTCGTTTCCAAACACATATTACTATGGAGAACATGTTGAGCGCTTTAGATCGACCATTTAGACATTGAAAATGCAAAAATGACTTATAAACATATGCTCTCATATGCTTATGGAAGTAGAGTAGGCACTCACTATATATATATATATATATATATAATCTGGCTAATATGCTACGCGTAGCATAGAGGGCCTCCGTGCTACGGCTCAATTTTTGAGTTTTCAAAATCCTAACGGTCGATCCGAACCGTTCAACATGATCTCCATATGAATATGTACTTGCAAACCAAATTTTACATTTTTTAGAATTTTTTACTATTTATTAAGCCACTTTGAAAATTGCTGATCCAATGGTCCAGAAGATTTTACTGTTGTGTACAAATTACTGTTTTTTCAAAGTGGCTTAATAAATAGTAAAAAAATTCTAAAAAATGTAAAATTTGGTTTGCAAGTACATATTCATATGGAGATCATGTTGAACGGTTCGGATCGACCGTTAGGATTTTGAAAACTCAAAAATTGAGCCATAGCACGGAGGCCTCTATGCTATGCATAGCACCGTAGACACTTCCTATATATATATATACTAGTATTGTGCCCGTGCGTTGCAACGGAGACATATTATAAAATTGAATAGAATATGAAGAGACCTTTTTGTTTGACATTCACACAAAATTAAGAAAAAATATATTTAAATGAAAATAAAAGACACAAATGAAAAAAAAATGGAGATCCAAATAATAAATAACAATAAGAGAAACAACAACAATAAAAAAAACGGATCAAATATAACATGAAAAAATTTCTTGAAGTATCATTGTACGATTTAATATCTAATTTTCGCCACAAACAAGACATGTCATTAAACGATTTAGAGGAGAAATGATTTGTAAGGAAACAAAATTGGGAAAGATATAATTAAATGATTCAAATAAGGAATTTCTCTACAGATATATTTTTGATGAAAATTATTTTAATAATGAAAATTTCTCTACAGATTATTTCTCTACACGAAAATTCTTGATATTCTTCATTTTTTCCCCAAATCGGAAAGATATGATTGTTTTCATCAACACAAGATCTGCTCTTCATCTATTCACAAAGATACAGTAGCCCTAAACAAAATTCGGAAAGATATGATTGTTTCCATTTTCATTGTCGAAAATATAGAAGAAGAGGAGAAATGAAACGGAGGAAACGGATAAATAAAGAAATAAGGAAACGGATCGCGAGGGATTCATTCAATTTTAATTGTGACAAACCATGTAGCAGTCTGTGTGGCAAGTATGTTTTTAACTAAATTTAGGCTTCTACACATAAAATAGATGTATTTAATCAAAAGAAGACAGATTATGTGATTGGAGGACAGATATTCAATTAGAAAATTCATCGTTCAATCTTAGCCGTTGACGGATAAGGACAACTACGTGCATAATATAAGAATGGAGATGTATGTATATAATCTAGGGCTGCAAACGAACCGAACCGAATCGAACTTACCCCCAGTTTGAGTTTGGTTTGAATTAATTTCGAACTAAGTTTGGTTTGAATTAATTTCGAACGAACTCAATTTCAAACGAACTCAATTTCAAATCGAATTTTTTACAAACTCAATTTCGAACTTTTACGAACTTTGTTATCACTTATGGCTGGGTCATAGTTCGAAATTACAGCACTTCAATAAAAACTCAGGCATTCTGAATTCTAATTACACAGTACACCAAAGTTTATATCAAAGTTCATTACAAATACCAAAATTTATATCAAATACCAAAGTTTAGTACAATCAATCAAAATTCAGTACAATCACAGAATCCAAAATTTTCCAAATAACCAACAGGAGCAACATCATCAAAGTTTTCAAATATCCAAAGTATTCAAAATACAATTTAAATATTAATAGAAGTACAGAACAATCACCAAAGTTTTAGAATTATTACAAACTCAAATATTATCCTAAATAAAACATTAAAGTTCATTATCAGCGGAAATGAACGGTTCATGTTTGAGTTAATTTCGAACTAAGTTTGGTTTGCGAACCTATTTCGAACGAACTAGATCCAGTTTGAGTTTGGTTTGAATTAATTTCAAACTAAGTTTGGTTTGAATTAATTTCGAACGAACTCAATTTCGAATTGAATTTTTTACGAACGTTTTCGAATCAAACTCGAATCGAATAACAAACTATGCATTTTTGTGCAGCCCTAATATAATCTGAAGGAAATAAATATTTAACTACTTAAAAATAAAAAAATTGTTTTATATTAAGTTTTATTTCTCGGAAAGAAATATATTGCCAATCATACCACCACAGCCAGGGCAGATTAATTTAATTGTTGGGAAGGAGGGTCATTTGACCTCAATTCTTTTTTTATTTTTAAAAAATAAACTTGTTTAAATGATATTTTCTTAATGCAAATTTTAAAAGAAACTAAAATTAACCTCCATATTATTTGCAAGAATTGGTCACTGTGACCCCATACTTTATAAATTGTTAAGCTGAAGTAAGAATGCTTCTATTGAAAAATATTCTGCCTACAAATCAAACCGAAATAAACTTATCAACTGAATTAAAACCGAAGCGAACAAATCGAACTAAATTTCGATTAGTTTGGTTGAAAAAAAATAAGAAGATTCATCATAAAAATAAAAATAAAAATTGGTAATTTTTTGAATTTTTTAAGATGGATTAAAAAATTTATTTTGTTCAGTCTAACTGGTTTTAAATTAAACCAAGCAATACATTATATCGAATTCTTTGATTTTTTTTTAAATGTTTAGTTCAGACAGGGATGGGTTTAAAAAATTTGGTCCGTTCAGTCTAATCAGTTTTAAAATTTTCAACTGAACCGAACAAAACAATTAAACCGGTTTTAAAAAATGAATCAAACCAATCCATTTAATCCGAACTCTCTCGGTTTGGTTTAAAACCGATTAAACCGGACCCGATAAACACCCCTACTTGAGTTGACAACCAATAAATTTTTATCATTATAAAAAAATTATGGATATGTTTCGTATAATTTTGAATATTAATGGATTAAATTTGATGCAACGTAAAAATCGTTTGGTTACTGATCAAGTACTGAATAACTAAGACATTATTTTTTGTATACCGTTTGGTGAATGGCCAATTCATTTTAGAGTTGTATCTAATTTAATAAACAACTTATTGTACTATATAGATAATACTTTTTAAAATTTTATCGCTATTTAATCAGTAATCATGATGGTCAATATATCTAAGCCGAGAGGTCGTACTCATTTCAAGCGTTTCAGCTTTTGTTATTTGGAGCCGAGAAAAATTAAATTTTATAATCTTGTCTGATCTAAGAAAAACAAATATGAAACATGTTCTGGGTCAAGGGGTGAAAACGGAGTGGATAATATTCGATATGTATTTGAAAAAATTAAATATGGATATTCGATATTTGAATATCCGTGTAGATATTAAAACATATATAATTTTATATATTAATTATTTGTATCCAAATAGTAAATATATATTAAAAAAATATTATTCATTATTATAATTAGATAAATATTATAAATTTTCATATTTTTTAATAATATTTGTATATTTAAAAAAAAATTAATCTGTATCTGTGTAATATCTTATATGTATTTATATTAAAAAATAAAAACAGATACAGATACGAATATAATTTTATCGCCACCCATTCTTTACTATCAATCTGTTTCGTTTCTTATCTTTTCATTTTTTTTCTTCCGAACCATCTGGAAATTGCGATCTGAACACTAGACTTACTTTTTTATATTCATGGCATTGGCCCGTAGGAAAAGAAGACTAATAGTCAAAATAGCATCCCATTTGCTTTCAGGCCGAACTTTTTTTTATTTAAGAAAAGAATAAATTATATTTATAATTTTACAAAAATGTCAACGAAAAGTTGAGATATTGGACGACTGGAAAAATAGAAATCTGACCCCAACTCCACATTTTTTTACATGTGCAAATTCTAATTTATATTTCTCTTAAATGAAAAAATTTGTGCTTTCGGGTATTTGAATTTAGACGAGAAACAGGAGAGTAAAAGCCACAAGTTCTGACATTGTATTATACAAGGTCTAAACTCTAAAGATGTATTTTAACTATCACCTCTCAAAACTTTCAATTTGTTATTAATATTTCAACTTTTTTTAAATATATTAATTTAAAAAAATGAAATTAAAAAAAAGTACAAAACATAATTAATCACAATTTATTATTTCATGTCAATTTATATAGATCATGCACAAGTTTGTGAAGTATATATAAGTTTTTTTATTTTGGAAAAAAGATAACAATTAGACCTTCATGGAGTAAATAGATGTACATGTATCAATAAATAGCAAAAAAATCATAAAATTTTATATACAAACATCTCTTATGAAAAATGAAAAATATTAATAGTTTGAATTCCACAATTCTGTTTCAAATTTTAAAATACTGGTTTTTTTTTTTCAAATTCCCAAAGGAGAATTCAACATTTCATTTATATTTGTTTTTAACAATTAACGTTCATAATTCTCCTTTGGAATCCTGCCTTTTAATATTCAATGGAATATATATAGCAGGAAAATTATTTTTGATAATTAAGGTCCTTAGTAGTCTGATAAATTGATAGAATTTATGATTAATTTGGTGCCTAAAACAAAAATAAATTATCATTTAAAATTTTCCAGTCACATATACCTGCTGATTTACATTCGTCATTAGTGTGAATGAGCATAATAACACGACTTATGAAGTATTCCAAAAAAATATATAGATATTATGTTAATTCTAAAATTACTCTTCGATCTTCGTGAATGATGAGTCATGACTCGAGTATTTCCAGTGAAATAGCAGGTGCTGACGTCATGTTTTGTTCCCCACCAACGACTCGTCTAGGATATTTTTTAAAAACCGTAAATAAAAAAAAGTTTTCTACGAAACCAACATGATGACCTCAAATTTTACAAAAACCATCAGAACCGAGATGCCAATTCGGTCCCAAGAATTTTTTTTTCTCCGGACCGAATTGGCATCTCGGTCCCCCTTTATTTTTAATATTGGCGCACCTCAGGCCACAGAAAATCCGCAAATCCCTCTGGACCGAGATGGCAACTCGGTCCCATTATTTTTTCCTCCGGACCGAGAAGCCAACTCGGTCCCAGTGTTTTTTCCTCCGGACCGAGAAGCCAACTCGGTCCCAGTGTTTTCTTTTACTCGGGACCGAGAACCAACTCCCTTCTTCTTTCTCCCATGCTCCTTCACCCGAGAGCTTCTTCCTCTTCCTCTACCCGAAACCAAACCAAAAAAATTTAATTTTAACCCCTCAAATTTTCAGCCATTTTGTATTCTAATTACATATTTGAATATAGTTTTGAGAGAAGAACAAGAAAAGCTTCAGATCTACAAGTTTCATTGGGTATGTGATTAAATTTATTTTTTGAAAAAAATATCCGAAATTTATAATTATTTAGTTTAGTTATAGAATTAATTAGTTTTTTGTAGTGTATTGTAGTGTAATTTAATGTATTATAGTGTGAATTTTTAATTTAGGAAAAAAATCCGAATTTTAATTTTTTTTGTAAAATTATTTAGTTTAGTTTGTATGTAGTGTAAATTAGTTTATTTTAGTGTATTGTAGTGTAAATTAGTTTATTTTAGTGTTATTTATTTAGTGATTGTAGTGTATTTTAATGTATTGTAGTATAAATAAAATGTATAAGTAGTTAAAGTAATTAGAGTAATTAGAGTAATTTAGTGTAAATAAATTTAGTGTAAATAAATTTAAGTGTGAATAAATATTTAGTGTAAATAAATTGTATATAAATTGTATAATTTTTTAGTGCAAATAAATTTAGTGTGAATAAATATTTAGTGTAAATAAATTGTATATAAATTGTATAATTTTTTAGTGCAAATAAATTTAGTGTGAATAAATATTTAGTGTAAGTAAGTTGTATAAAAATTGTATAAATATTTAGTGTAAATAAATTTTATAAATATTTAGAGTAATTTAGTGTATAAATTTATTGTATATAGTGTTTAGTAATTGTATAATGATTTGGTTTGCATGTAGAGTAATCTTGGTCATAGTTTTTTTTAAAAATAAATGTAGAATAATTTAGGCTTATTTTAGTGTAATTTAGGCTTTTTTTAGTATAATTTAACTAATTGTAGGTTTTTTTAATTTTGTATGTAGAGTAAATTAGCTAAAGGAATTTTTGATTTGTTAACTAACTGGAGTTTTTTTATGTTGTAATTTTATTTATATTGTAGTGCAAAATGGCTGCTGAACAACGCTTGTTGCAATTGCCTCCTGAGCAACACAAGATATCGTTGGTGAATACAACGGTATTTGTTTAATATCGTGTTGGTTTTAAATTTCAAAATAAACTTGGAAGTTTAAATTAATTTTTGTTCTTTACATTATTCTGCATGAAATTATCGTTCCAGCCGATTCGTTCACTGCGTCCTGGTCCTCGGCAAATGGCCATTCATTACCAGCCTCGAATGAAAGAAGGTTTGATTTATTTAGGCCTGTACCAGATGACGGATGTGACGCATTGTCAGATCGATAAAGCGTTGATCACTGCGCTCGTCGAGAGGTGGAGGCCCGAGACGAATAGTTTTCATCTTCCGGTGGGGGAGTGCACAGTGACACTGGAAGATGTCAGCTGTCTGTGGGGCTTACCTGTTCAAGGTAAAATATTTTTTCTTACTAATTTATACTTTTGTGAGTAATTTATATTTAGTGCAGGTAATTTAGTGTAAATAAATGTAGTGTAAATAAATTTAGGAATAAATTAATTTAGTGTAAATAAATTTAGGAATAAATTAATTTAGTGTAAATAAATTTAGGAATAAATTAATTTAGTGTAAATAAATTTAGGAATAAATTAATTTAGTGTAAATAAATTTAGGAATAAATTAATTTAGTGTAAATAAATTTAGGAATAAATTAATTTAGGAATAAATTAATTTAGTGTAAATAAATCCTATTAATATTTAGAGTAATTTAGTGTAAATATTTAGAGTAATTTAGTGTAAATAAATCCTATTAATATTTAGTGTAAATAAATTGTATAAATATTTAGAGTAATGTATCTTTTTTTTAGCGTATTGTAGTGTATTAAATTGTATTGTAAGTATCGAGTATATCTTTATCTCTAACATCTATGTTTACAGGGAAGGCAATTGCTGGACATACAGATGATAATTGGTCACTACTGATCGAAGAGTGCCTAGGGCATGAGGTCTATGACGGCAATGAAGACAGTGATGATGAATTTTTTTATTCAAAGGTGGCCGACAATGGCGAAGTTAGGAGATCCAAATACCATATGAGACTAAAATGGTTGAAGGACCGCTTTAACGGAAACTTGGCACATGACACTCCCCAGGAGATCGTCGACCGACACACACGGGCATACTGCATGGACTTGTTTGGAAAGATTATGTTTCCCGATGCGAACTCAAGTTCTGTCCCGATCATGTACTTGCAGTTCTTAGAGAATTTGGGTCCCCTGGAAGAGGACTACAATTGGGGAGGTGCTGTACTTGCCTGCCTGTATCGTGAGTTGTCTCGGGCTTGCAGAAAGAATACAGTTTCGATTAATGGTCCATTACTGCTGCTGCAGATGTGGTGTTGGACTCGGTTTCCTATAGGCCGGCCCAGAGGCAGGCACGATTTACCATTTGGCGGTGAAAACCTATTGGAGAGGCTGGCTTTTGGCGCAAGATGGACTATTCCGCATCAATGGGATGGCAACCCTATTAGAGGTACATTTATTTAAACATGTATTTAAATTATATTTCTCAATATAATTTAGTGTTAATTCAATATTTATTTGTAATGTGTTCACAACTTAGGTGTATCGCAATATCGAGGCCAGTTTGAGCGTCTGAATGTAAATGTTGTCAACTGGATGCCGTATACGACTTACTACCACCAACAACCTTCGCGCGGGATTAGAGATGGGCCCATATTTAGATATCGCGTGTGGTTGGTCCATTTCTGGGAGTGTGAGATTCATCTTCCTGAGAGGGTTTACCGGCAGTTCGGATTATTTCAGCTAGTTCCTCCGGCGGCTCCACTGCCCTTTGATTATCTGGAAGGCCTCCGCGGTATGAACCGCAAGCAGGGTTTAGACAGAGGCGACGAATTGAGTGCAGACTGGAACACTCACTGGGCGGAATTTATCGCTCAACCACCCTGGGCAATTGCAGAGCCGGGACCTTACGATGTGGATAGGTACGTTTTTTTTTTAATTTTGAATTCGGTTCTAGTGATGAGTTAATTTATTCTAATTGGTCGTTACAGGTATCCCGAGTATATGGATTGGTTCCTCCGGAACGGCATGCCATCGATTTATCAAATACGCTCACCAGCAGTTCTGAGCCAGCCATTGCCAGAACCAGAAGTAGAAGTAGACCGTCTCGGGTATGTCTCGGATGCCGAGGTGCAAGCGCGTACCGTAAGTATTTTAATTTTAATTTTTAATATATCTGCTCATTTTATTTACGAACTATCTTTCATTTTATTTAACTATTCTTTTTTTTTCAGAGATGTCGCCTCATGAATATGGTTGCAGAAGGAATATGGTTGGTGAAGACATCTGGGCAAATGGCTTTTGGACTCCAATTGCTAGAGCATAGTCGTGATTTTTTACGGGATATTGGGCATATCGCAATGTTCAGAGCCATGGTCGAGCAAGCCGGACTTCCATTTGACCTAAACCACATCGATGTCAGCGGTGATATTCGAGACATGAGAGCGAGACGTGTAGATGTCCAAGTTCCTCCAACGACGCATGACGATATTATGCAGGGAGTTTACAGCTCGCTTCGATCCATAGTAATAGACGGGCGCCCTCTAGCAGATGATGCGGGGCCATCAGCAGCGGCTCCTACAAGACGCCAGACAAGGCCAACTCGCAGATTTAGCCACTCGAATTACCCTGATCCTAGGGGCAGGGAAGACATGGATTGATTTAGTGTAGTTTTTGTTTAGTGTATGTACTGTTTAGTGTAAACATGAACTAATTTAGTGGTTCCTCTTCTTCGACGTCTAATCCGTGCTTCCTTCTACATCTCTGACATACCAAATCTTCTTCGCATTTGAAATTCCAAAATTCCGATAACATTCAAAATTAATAACAACAAAAATGCAGAAATTCGTCCATATTCCATCTAATTCGGCCAAGGTCAGAAATTCAGAAAAATAGAAATGCAGAAAATTTACAGCTCAGAAATTCGACTAGTTTGGAAATTTGATTATGATTAAATGGCTACATGGAATTTTAGGTTCTTTATATGGAAAGAAAGGCATCGAAGTCTAGTTTTCAGATAATATAACTTGTACATACAAAAATATTACGGTTTGCTACAGTTCTGACGATTTGTCGACGGAGGTCAGAAATTCAGAAAAACAGAAAAACAGAAATTCCAAAAAAACAGAACAGAAATTCGACTAGATTGGAAATTCAATTATGATTAAATGGCTACATGGAATTTTAGGTTCTTTATATGGAAAGAAAGGCGTCGAAGTCTAGTTTTCAGATAATATAACTTGTACATACAAAAATATTACGGTTTGCTACAGTTCTGACGATTTGTCGACGGATGTCAGAAATTCAGAAAAACAGAAAAACAGAAATTCCAAAAAAATAGACTAGCATAGTCTTATATAAAACATGGTCTTGCATTACACAATATTCATCGTTCCTTACGTCTCAAGAATTTGTTCACCAAACGACTAGCCGTCCGACCAATAGATGGTCGGCTACCAGATGGTCCTGCTTGACTACCAGTTGTTTGTACATGTGGAGCAGATGCAGATGCCTCTGTATACCTAGCAGATGCAGATGCCTCTGGCCGGGTGCCAGATACGCTTCTCCGTCTTTCTTGTGGAGCAGATGCCTCTGTATACCTAGCAGATGCAGATGCTTCTGGCCGGATGCCAGATACGCTTCTCCGTCTTTCAACAGTTGCCCCTGCACAATGAGGATATAAATATAATTGAGTGTGTAAAATCTTAATTTAATTAAAAATATGTACTACTTCACAATTACGATTTCTAACCTGACGGTCTTCTTCTGCCGGACCCCTCTGGACGTTGTACTCCACTGCGTGGCCTACATTGAGCTTCCATAACATCCATAGCATTAGGAATTCGCTTGTGCTTCCTCCTACCCTTGTTAATTTTATTTCTGTCCGGCTTGATTTTAGGTGCTCCCAACTCGTATATCCAATTGGGGTGGCTGCCGAAGCTGTGAAACTCACCTCTCCATGTGTTCACATAATTTTCAACGCTATAATAGTGACTTACATATCTCATCGGATCTAGATGTCTCTTACAGCACACCGCCAAGACGTGGTTGCAGGGAATGCCAGTAAATTGCGGTTTCTGGCAGTCACAAACCGGCATTCTCTGCTCCCCTTCTGGAAATCTAACTTCGTACTTCATGTCTCCCAGTTGCCCCTGTACAATCAATAAATCATGTTATTTAAATATTACAAATTGAGAAAGTTATACTAAATTTAAGTAAATTTCGGACATACCGTTCTTTGGGTTCCATCATGATCGACGACCTCGTAGACGGGAAATTCACCACCCATTGGTATCACTCGGTGCTCCTTTGCTTTGGCAATCCGTTTTTCTAACGCTGACATGATTTTTCCTGATAATCTCATTCCATTTCGATGCCAATTTCGAGCAACCGCACCTCTTCTGACATACCAATCCACAACTTTATAGAATGTGCGATCAACTATTGCCGTTACAGGCAGTTGGCGAGCCACTCGGAAAACATTGTTCAATGATTCTGATCCGTTCGTAGTCATAATACCCCACCTATTTGGGCCTCCGTCATGACATTGTGCCCATTTATGGAGTTGCAGAGGCTCTTCTTCGAGATTTTGCAACCTTTTACCACACCACATGATGTACTGGTGAGTAGTAATGCTCCTACCTTCTATCATTTCCATACCCTCATCAAACCTCCAAGGTTTCATCTTACCCACAAACACAGTGAAAATTTGTTCAATTACTCTGTCCTTGCACAACTTGTACACATTCGCCGCAATATGGTGAGCACATAATCGATGAACTGCTTCACCCCTCTCCTCGCACCACCCTAAATCAGGTCGATCAAACACTGAACGGATTGCAGCATGCTGGTCTGATATAACACATATCCGACCGGGGCCGACAACATCTTCGCGTACAAATTGCATAAACCAGCCCCAATTATCTGAAGTCTCCTCTTCCGCAATTCCGAATGCTATTGGCAGTAATTGTTGTTCTGCATCATAAGCGCATGCCATGAATAGTTTTCCTTTGTACCTGCCGGATAGGTGTCCTGCATCTACACTTATAACTGGTCGGAGATATTGCCATGATTGAATGCATGGACCGAAAGCCCATGCCACACGGATGAAAATATGTTCGCCCAACGTGCTAGATGGTCTGTGATCAATTCTGTATCTTGTACCTGGGTTAGACCTCTGGATTGCACCGAGCATAGAAGGTAGCAGTTCGTAAGCTTTCTCCCAAGAACCAAATAAATCGGCAATAGCCAGCTCCCTCCCTCTCCAAATCTTGCTGTATGAAGGCTCAACCGTTTTGTACTCCTGCCTAACTGCAATTCGACATGCTTTTATTGACATCTCCAGGTCCTCCTTGAGACCCGGTTTGATTATATCTGCAATCATCCTGACAGTCATCTGACGACTGTCTGCTGTACATGAAGTACTGTAACAATTGTGCTCGTATGGGTTTGTTGCAATTGTCCAATTGCCCATCGCAGTGGTTTTTGCGTATACCCTCCACGGACACCCCTCCACTGTACATACAACCACATATCTGTTACGACTTGTCTGGGTTTGTTGTATTTCTAAGTTACTATCCATGGCATATTTATTCAACTTCGATTTAAGATCAGCTTTGGATTCAAATATCTGTCCCACCGAAAATGGACCGTCGATTCTGGGTGGATGACCAAAAAATGCTTCATCCTTGTACGGCATCGGCACATCGTCATGAAATGCCGAACAAGGATGCTGCAATCCCCGATTAATAAAAGGAATAGACGATTGCCACTCATTCCTTACTTCTTCCATCCTAATCTGATCCTCAATTTCGGCCATTTCCTCTTCCCCGACAACCGTGTCATCAGGGTCAGAGCTTGTTTCTGAGTCAGTATCATTATTCAGCTGGTCAAAATAATCATGCAAATCAACGGGGGGTATTTCGGTGGTTTCATCACAATGTATGGGTGGGTCATTCACCGGTATGTCTCTGCTAGTTCCGGGTACACTACCCGGGTATGGGTCATAATTGGTCTGACTAACAACTGGTACTGACTCAACCACTAATTCAAGAAGTTTAAAATTCAATACCGGAGTGGCATTCGCAAGCACCATATACCAAGTCGCTTCGTGGTCTATGTTGAACAACTGGTATTTTTCTGCTGAGCCAGGTGGTGCCGTGTTCAAACGTGCGCTGATTGTCAGATCGAACCGGCTAGGGAGCAACCGAATGCCAACATATATCTGTCTTCTTAGCTCATCAAGACTAGTTGAGTTAGTAACAGGAAATGTACAGGTCGGTGCGTCTGTAATTTCGCGTCTGTGATACACATTTATTAATACTTGAGACATTTCCTGAACAAAAAATTTCACGATTAACCTTTGATAATTTTCAATTTTACAGCAAAAAATACGATCATAATTGAAAAAAAAAACTTACTACAGTATTCAGACGAACGCTAGAGGCACAATGCAGGAGCCGATCTGTAATTTGGAGGCATGAAGGTCTCTGAAAGAGAGGAAGAAGAAGGTCTCGGAAAGAAGGTGTCAGAAAGGAAGAAGAAGCTCTCTGTCTGTGTCTCTGTCTGTCTGGCAAAAAAATAATGAAGAGAGGAGATAGCAGAATGAATATTATTGGACAGAACTTCTGGACCGAGATGGCTACTCGGTCCAGAGGCAGCTAAAATAATAAAATAATAACAAAGAGAATAAAATAATGCCGAAAAATTCACTGAAATTCTCGGGACCGAAATGGCTACTCGGTCCGGCCAAAAAATTCTCTGGACCGAAATGCCATTTCGGTCCACAGGCAGCAACACCATCGGCCGCACAACCCTGCTCTCTTTTGCTGTGAAAAAGTTAGGGACCGAGATGCCAATTCGGTCCGGAGAAAAAAAAATCGTTGGGACCGAATTGGCATCTCGGTTCTGATGGTTTTTGTAAAATTTGGGGTCATCATGTTGGTTTCGTAGAAAACTTTTTTTATTTACGGTTTTTAAAAAAAATCCACTCGTGTATCACGAAAACGAAGCCGACGGGCTGTCAAATCACCAAAAAAAAAAATAATAATAATAATAATTGCTAAAACCGACACGGAAATCAAAAGTAAAATTTGGTATGACGATTCCACCAACAAGGTTTGTGAAACGACGCGTTCCTCTAGCATCTGTATACGTGTTTGCACTGCAAGTTAACAAATACAATTGAAACGGACGGTCCAAGATCACTCTTTTAACTTGATACAAATCTTGAAGCACAAGTAATACTGACCTCCTGTGCCATCCCAAATAGGCACCGACTAATAGTAAATTTGGACCGTCTGTTTCAATTGTGTTGAATCAAGTACCTCCTCGAAAGATATTGATCCAATTGCAAATTCAAGAGCCTCAAATGACCTTCATTTATTTATTTATTTTTCAATTTTTTGTATTTATACATGATTTTTTATATAGTTAAGTGTAATATACTATGGTCTGTGTAAAATTAATTCTCATTTATAATATAAAAATATTATATATTTAATTCCATTCACGTTAACCTCTACAGTCTAAAAGTCTGACTCTCACTCTTGATCTTGACTTTGATTGCAAGTATTTGGATAAACATTAGTATTGATTCCTATTTCTCTTTGTCATATTTTCAAACAGAATTTGTTAGTGGACTTCTCGTAATCCACCGTCTTTCTTGTCCATCCATTTTTCACCACTTTTATCTATTAATTTGCTTATTTGTGAATTGAAACTTCATAATTGAATAACGGTTATATATTAAACGAAATTATTTATTTGTATAGAATCACATAAATTCATAGTATTTTTATCGTGACTAACATATAATTTTAGTCGGCGACATTCATATGAATTTATGTATACAATTACAATACACACACACTAGTATCGTGCCCGTGCGTTGCAACGGAGACATATTATAAAATTGAATAGAATATGAAGACACTTTTTTGTTTGACATTCACACAAAATTAAGAAAAAATATATTTAAATGAAAATAAAAGACAAATGAAAAAAAAACGGAGATCCAAATAATAAATAACAATAAAAGAAACAACAACAAATAAAAAAACGGATCAAATATAACATGAAAAAATTTCTTGAAGTATCATTGTACGATTTAATATCTAATTTTTCACAAACAAGACATGTCATTAAATGATTTACAGGATAAATGATTTGTAAAGAAACAAAATTGGGAAAGATATAATTAAATGATTCAAATAAGATAATTTTACAAATATATTTTTGATGAAATTATTTTTATAATGGAAATTTCTCTACAGATTATTTCTCTACACGAAAATTCTTGATATTCTTCATTTTCTCTCCAGATCGGAAAGATATGATTGTTGCCATCAACACAATATCTGCTCTTCATCTATTCACAAAGATACAGTAGCCCTAAACAAAATTCAGAAAGATATGATTGTTTCCATTTTCATTGTCGAAAATATAGAGGAAGAGGATAAATGAAACGGAGGAAACTGAGAAATAAGAAATAATTTAATTGCAGAAATTAGAGATAGCTGTAAGGAGAAATAAGAAAACGGATCGCTTTGGATTCATTCAATTTTAATTGTGACAAACCATGTAGCAGTCTGTGTGGTAAGTATGTTTTTAACTAAATTTAGGCTTCTACACATTTAATAAAAAGAAGACAGATTATGTGATTGGAGGACCGATATTCAATTCAAAAATTCATCTTTCAATCTCAGCCGTTGGTGGATAAGGACAACTACGTACATAATATAAGAATGGAGATGTATATATGGTGTGTGTGTGTGTGTGTGTGTGCGCGTGTGTGTGCGAGTGTGTGTACGAGTGTGTGTACGTGTGTGCGTGCGTGTGTGTGTGTGGGCGGGTGTGTGTGGGCGGGCGCGTGCGCGTGTGCGTGAGTGTTCGTGTGTGTGCGTGGGTGTGCGGGTGTGTCTGTGTGTGTGCGTGTGTCTGTGTGCTTGTGTGCGTGTCTGTGTGCGTGTGTGTCTGTGTGTGTTATTTTTTATGTAATTTAGAATAAAATGTTATGAGTACTGTAAAATTGATTATCATTCTTAGTATGAAAATTTTATATAATTGATATTCATTGTGTGTTTGACTTTCATAGTTCGAAAGGTTAGCATGCTCTTGATTTTAGTTAGCTAATAGAGAGACAACTGTGATTAAAATAAAAGAGTAAAATAATGGACGTCTACGATTTTATATTTGTTATTGGAATTTTTTTTTTTTTTTGAGAAAGAGCTTGAAAGTGGCTACAAAAGTAATCTGTTATAGGATTTTTAGCGTGTTAGATTGTCAATCTCAACTGTCTTTATTTCTCAGAAATTCCTCATTTGAGCTTATAAAGCCAATTTATGGTATAATTAAGCCAAGTTAGCCTAGAACTGGGTCTAAATAGTAATTGAAAACTCTGTTGCACGCACCACATTTGAACTTTCCCAATTTTTAATTCGGTTTAAACTTTAAACGGTTTAAACTGGTTCAATCAAATAAATCAAAATTTACTTCAGTTTAAATAGTTCGGTTCTTATTTGATTAGTCATTTTAATTCAATTGGTATGGTTTTTAAAAATCGAAAGAAAAGTTTGATTTATCTATTTTATTTCGGTTTCAACCGAACCAACCGTTTGAACACCCCTAACCATTTCTGGTTCAAGCATTACATAATAGAGTTTTCCAAAAATAAATTTCAGACTCGTATAACTAATTTAAAAAATATTAAAAGTTCGAAGGGTTGATCCCATTTTTATTAAAAATAGTTAAAATAATTAATTTGTATTATGTCCTTATAATATAATTTTCTTCGTCATCATTTAATTATCTGATTATCTCTGAGGTTGTATCAGTATTAACCGGTACTCTTCTGTTTCGAAAATAACCACTCCACTAATATAATAATATTTAGTACTCACACGTGAAACACCTAGGAATTATTCCCGCCTAATTTAAAAAATAAACAATTAAATAGAAACAATACATGACTAATGAAATTTCGAGGTAATTAAAGTTGAGAGCGACAGCGATACCATAATGCGAAACACAAATGTTAAGATAAAACAACAAAAGATCTCATTAACAGCCCCACCACATTCTTGACCCCGACATTTTTATTAATATCCAAAATAAAATAAAAATTATCAAATGTATTCAGATTTCTGAGTATTTTTAAAAATGTCCAAACCAACCGGTTGGAACTTTAATTAGGACCGGCCAAAAAATAGATGGTCAGGATTTTTTTTTTCTGTTTACCATATAAATATTACATTTCTCTCTCCTCCCACTCACAACTCACTCAAACTCACTAGAAGAGAAAGAGAGAAAGAGAAGAAGAGAAAGAGAATGGCGATTTCGGAGGCGAAAAGAGCGAAATTTGAGGCGATTTTCCGAGGGCGAAAAGGATGAACAGTATCAACCGAGGTAAGTTGTCTAATCATAAGGTAACGAGAGGAGGATCAATTAGTAGTCGAGGTAGAAATGAGAGACAAAAAAATAACTGTCAAATATGTTTTAGTGATAAAAGAAATGTCAAGTATGTCAGATGGAGGAATTTCTTAGACGGCCTATTCAGTATGAAATTTCAAACGATGACTTTGTGGAAAACTCCTATGGTTACGGTTTGAAAAAAAATAAGGTTGATCCAGAGCCTCCAACATCGGACGATGAGTTTGTTCCTGTACTTATACTGGTAAGGCTAGCACTTCGTCTGCTGTCACTGATCCAGAGCCGCCTACTAAGGAGTAGGATTACTAGTTTGATGAATTCGGGTTTTAAGTTTGATGAATTAGACTTTTACCATGTTGTACCGGAGGTTTAATTTCATCAATTTAATTTTTCTGTAGGTTGGATGTAAAATTGTAACTGAATCTTAATGTATTTTGAAAGTTCATCTATTAAAAATCTCAGAATTAATTTTTCAATATGGAAAAAAAAACAGTAAAGTTATAAAAACTGACATTCAACTTACTCATAACTTAGTTGACATAAAATAGTTCGAACCATACAAATAAGGTTCACACAAATTGCAAATAAAATAGTTTCTCAAAGATCGATGCATCTAATTAAATAAGTTCACAGCATGCATACAACTTAATTTAAATCACCCACTACGCCTAAAATTAATTCTAAACCATCGACCATTTCTAGAAGATGGCCTACCTGATGCCCCTGCTTAGCTTACAGATGCCTCTCATTCCATGGCAAATGCTTCTCCCGTTGCCCCTACATATATAACAGATGCATCTAAGTGACTTGTAGCCGTGACTCTTGTGACCCAAATGCCTCTGCATTGCATTTGTTACTTAGTAAGCTAGTCAAAATTGGAATGAATATAATTTTTGATGAAAGTCACATACCTCTTCTATTCCTGTCGAAAGTGGAATGGCGAGCCTGATGCCTCTTTCGCCTACCTTGCATTTCATCCATGGTCATTACATGACGGGTGCGTTTTTTCCTTCCAACCCTAATCCAAGCCTTGCTAGGAAGAATTCTAGGAGACTGGCAAACTGGCCATTCCTCCATATTGCTATAAGGAACAAACATCATATTCCAAGTACTTTCAAGATAGGTGACACTATAGTAATTTGCAACAAATTGGTTCTCACTCCAGTTTCGTTCACGACAAATCACTAAGACATGAACGCACAAAATAGATATTAATTTGATATCTCTGCATGTACATTTCATTTTGTTGCTAGGCCCGAGTGTCACAACGCACTTGAACTTCTTACGAATAATGTCCATATTTTCATTGGAGCCGCAGGTGACTGGACCGTACTCATTTGAGGATGAAACTTAGTACTGACTTTCGCCATGCGTATATAGTACCAAATTCATGGATGCAGCTTTGATCCGCCATTTTTTGAGCTTGAGCCCCACCCGTTCCGAAAATTGCTGATTTGCATTGGCTAAATCCATGGCTCGCTTCCGCCACTCACTCAACAAACCATATGTTGCACTTATAGAACGTATCCTCCACAATGGCAGTCATGGACAATCTCCAGCTCATCCGAAAGACATTGTTCAACTACTCAGAAACCGTTTGTTGTCATGATACAGGCACTTCATTCCTCAACCACTACAAGAAATAACCCAAATTCTCACCGTTCTCCTTATGCACAATTGCAAATGCTATATGCATCAATTGGTTCTCGGCATCATAGCCGCAAGCTATCAAAAGTCTCCCCTCATACCGCCCTAACATAAAGCATGCATCTATACTGATCACTGGTCTCAAGTACTGAACCACTGCAATGCATAGACCAAAGGCTTAGGCTACCGCCCTAAATTGAGCAACTCCTTCAATAAGCTCTCCGTGTTTATCTCGTACAGGACATGTCAGAAATTGGTACTTAGAGCCAGAATTCTTGTCGCAGATTCCCATAAGCAATGGTTCTAGCAAACTATATGAACCTCTCCAACTCTCAAATTGTCGGGCTATTGCAAGCTCAAGATCCCTCCACAGTCAGTTATATTTCGGGGTTACATTGCCATACTTAATCCTCACACAGTTTGCCACCACTGGATGCTAATACAGGGGTCATCTTTAATGGTGGTCTCAATGATATCGGCAATGATTGATGCCGTGAGTTGTGCATGGTCTTTCCTTGATGCCTTAGACCTGCATGTGTGAGGCTTGTCTTGCTTCGTTATAACCCATGCATCTTCAAAACCCGATACTTTCCTCCTAAGTTCGTACTCATAACACGGAGTCTTGCACACCACCTGAATCCGATCCCTGTCACTTTTCTTCATTATGATCTCCGTATTCTTATCAATATGGTACTCTCTAATCTTCTTTAACAGCTCTTATTTGCTTTGAAAATATTGTTCTGGCGCCAACTCACCTTTGTACTCAATCCGTCTCCCATAGTAAGCAACATCTGCTTCTTTAAAAGCAGATATATCATTGAAGTATGTGAACGGGTGCGTACCAGTCCAGCTACTAAGCAGCATATTCACATATTCTCTGCGAATGGGCACTGGATCATCAAATTCATTCCCAGTTTGCAGATCTTCCTCCGGAATTGCGTTAATATTTTCAAAATCCGGTCTGGGGTGAGGTGATGGTTTAGGTAATGATAAACGCGCCACAGGCACATGAGACACGTGCACGGGTCTAGGTGGGACTCTTGTATGAGGTCGTGGTTGGGGTGCTGGTGGAGTGAAGTGGTTGTATGGTTCTGGGTCAAGTAAGAGTAAATGAGCCATGAGAGTGTATGATTCTGGTTGTGGTTCATAATTTGGCGCAACCGAATTTTGGTCACAACTTCCAACCTCGGACTCTGTCAGAACTCTCCTAGCGTAGATTTTCATGATAAAATTTTCATTGGACTTTAACTGTCTGTACATGCCTCTCCATGCAGCATCACTTAATATCGTCACTCTGGTATAGGTTGGGGGTGTTCCAGAGTTTATTCGGGTTGCTAATTCTAAATTCCACCTTTCAGGGTCATAACCAGTGCATTCGTAAATCATAGACTTCAAGTCCCAAATTGAGGTATCATCATCAACCATGAATGAATTAATTGCCTCTTTGAAGAAATAAACTCCATATGTATTAGTCAAAAACTTTCCACCACAGTGTAATGAAACGATCATGGACATGACCAACAAACTACATTTTGATAAATAGTAAACAGTTATCAGGTTACTAAATTAAAAAAAAAAGTATAGGTTTGCTGAAAAAAATTTAAAAAAATAAAAAATTAAATTAAATTAAAAATATATATTACTAAAAAATCGCCTCCGAAATCGCCCTTTTCGCCTCAGCAATCACTTTCTTTTTCTCTTCTTCTCTTTCTATCTTTCTCTTCTAGTGAGTTTGAGTGAGTTATGAGAGGGAGAGGAGAGAAACAGGTATTTATTGAAAAAATATATATACCAAACCGGCCAAAAAATGGCCAGTCCTAATTAATATTTCAACCGGCCAAAGTTTGAGTATTTTTAAAAATACCCAGAAAACCTGAGTACATTTGATAATTTTTATTTTCTATTAAATATTAATAAAAAATGTCGGTTCTAGACCCACAAAAGTTCCTCCAACCCAGTTAAGCAATTAGTCAATCATTTAAGTAAAAAATAAAATAAACTAATCAATCATCGGGTATAAATAGAAACCCTTTGCTATCGTTTCCCATCAAACCATATAACCAACTAACCTTAGCATCTGCAAAACAATTTAACTACGAAGCATGAGCGCTGCCAAGGTAACATGGAGAAACTATGTTCCCAAATTTGATAGAGCCACCAAAATTGCACCGGCGAAAAAATCACCGCAAATTCAGACAACCAAAACATCTATGCAGTTCGCTGATGCGAGGAGCCAGAATCCGACTTCTTCTGTTTATGTGATCAATATTGAAGAAGGAGACGGTGTTGACGGGAGAGCTGAGGCGTATATCAGGAGGATGTACAATTCCTTCTCTAGTGCACGAGAAGACTAGATGTTTTGAGTTCATTTGCATTTCTGATTAGTTACATTATTGCCTCCTGTATTTAGAATTCCCTTTCATATTTATGCTCATGCTAATTGTCATAACATAATAGATATACTTATGAAATAATTACAACCTGTTTGAGAGGTTAGTGACTGTTCTACTTGAGTAATAATGTGGGATATAGGTAAAAAAAAATCCAAATAAAAGGTGACATATTTGAGAGGTTAAAGAAAAAAAAAAAAACTACCCGCAAGCTCTCTCATTTCTGCTATATAGGTAAAAACAAAAAAGGTGACATATTTGTGAGATACAAGTTATCCAATAAACTATCCAAATGAAAAAAAAAATGATAAGAAGAAAGAAAGCTTAACATCAAGCTGATGAACTAATGTACTTAATCAACAAATTATTGATGACTCTTTACTCTCTGAATCAGCTCTCATGCGCTGTGCAATGTTTCTCTTAATTTACATCCTTTTCACGCATGGAGAGCATGGAGAATCTGGAATTTGTTTTTCATTATTTATATATATATATTTTTTTTTGAAGTTAGTGGAAGTTTCCACTAAGTTTAATATTGATAAGGAAAAAAGTATTTACACAAGAGCTACTCGGATCAACCGATCCTTGTAACTAGAAAAACTAGAAACACTAGAATTATTTTCCAAATTATTTTCCACTTTATTCCACTATTATTTATATTTTATTATGCTGTAGTGCTCAGTACCAAATTATTTTCCACTTTCATCATTTATATTTTATTCTGCTGTAGTGCTCAATACTAAATTATTTTCCACTCTAGGCTAGCTACATATGTCATTTATATACTCTTTATGTGATCTAAGAAAATGTGCGCTTCCTAGTTAAATGGGCTTTGTTTAGGAAAACAATAAGCATGTATGATTGATGCTTAACTCATCTAGACCAATTTTAACCCGAACAAACATAAAAGAGAATGTCCTACTGTTCTCTGTTTTTTTAATATTACCTAAGGATGAAACATAAAGAATTAGAAGCACATGCATAATGGAACAGGAATATGAAACTTCCAAAATTTCTTTCTGAAATATCTCAAAGCACCAGTATGTTCTTCTTTACTCTTTAGAATCTCATTTTTCTTAAGAATATGCAGAGATGGAATCTTAATAGACATAAAATGGTGACCAAAACAGAAATGAAGCACCATATTTCCAATAAAATATTCTCCGAAACTGAGAGCTTATTTAACAAATTGATCGTCTAGAACCAAGTTTGAGGTCCTAGTACATTACAAGTATTCTTTCAATAGCTTATTTAAACCTTACCTCCTTTTTTTTTATAAACAAACTACTGAAAATTGAAGAAGGAAAATAATTGGTATCCCACTTGCAAAAAGAATCTGCATTGAATGATAATGTGCTGTCTACCCAGTATAGGAATATAGGATGGGCCGAAAAAAGAAATTAATATCATTTCAAAGACTGCAGGGATATAAGTAAGAACAATTAATTAATGTTGAGAGAAAAATATGCTTTCTGGATTTGGGACTCAATGTCCTAAGGCAATGCAAAAAGAACTATTGTGATCAATTACAGTTAGATTTTGTATTGAAAATTATTCCTAGCAGTCCCTAGCTTGGTTAATTTGCCTAATGCTTGTCACATGGAAGCCAAAAGCCAAATTTGAAAATTTGGCTATATATGTGACATTAATTCTTCAAACATCCATTCGTCTTAACCCAAATGGCTCCTCCCAGAGCTGCAAAACAAAAGACCAATTCATCCTTTTGTGAAAAATCTGCCAAGGTCGTAGTGAACCTAATCAGGATGTCATCCTTAGTGGTTTCCAGCATGACACTTGGACAACCATCATTGGCTGCACAGAAAATGCCAGAAAATGCTGCACAGCATACTAATGCTGACAACTGATCTTATGTGGTCGACTCAGATGGATTAAATGAGCCCATCAATACCCGAGCTTCCGCGTACATCAAGAAAGTTCACGACAGGAACCAGTCAGAACATTTGGTAAGTGGCAAATTAGAAGATTGTATCCCTCCGCCTCCACCCTCAAAATTTGCTATGTACTATGATTAATAGTTCATTATTGATAATAAGCTGCTTCAAAACAGCTTTGGAAACTTTGTTACATGTTAAGATATTGTCCTTGTAGTAAATAAGAATCTGGAAAACACTTGGCATAAGCCGCATAACTACACAAGGGTTGTACCAGTATGGAACTGCATTTTTTTACTCAATGGAATCTATTTGTTGCAAAGCACATCTGCAATTTGGCAAGGACTTTTCACCTGATATGGCACCGACATGGATCTTCAAGATTTGCAAAGTCAAAAATTAAGGAAGAAAATTGTCTTGCATAATTACCTTACCAAAGATTTTCTCCATTGTCTTGTACGAATTAGTACAATTAGGCAGCTTGAACTATTGCACAGGGGTAAATTAGGCTCTTAATTTTTCTTTCATGATCTAATTAGTAACCAGAGAATTATTAGACATGTTTTAAATCAGCAACGGAGTTTTCATTTGGTCCAATTGTTACCTAATAATCAGTATCAGTCTGCAGTTAAGAAAAACAATAAAAATATGACTTCATGGACCTAAGTGAATAATAATTCCCGAGAGACATGAGATGGTAAAAACAAGTAATGCTATTAGAATATTTTAAATTAGATTAGACACAAAGGGATGTGTAACAAGTATCGTATACATTGTAGTCTGTAGTAAAGGGATGTGTGACAACTATCACTAGGCCGTCAAGATGTGTTCTATAAGATTTAGATATGCCGTTTATCAAACTTAACACAATTTGGAAACTGATTGGCATCCATAGACTTATTTGAAGATATACCGGTTCAATTTGATCGGTTTTTGATTGATAATCACATGATTCTCAAATTGCACCAAATTTCCTACACCATCTCTTTAAATGATGAAGGAAGCATGTACTATTTTATTTTTCTTAATAAATTTGCAAATGTAGCCCTTCCATTCCAAAACTTCATAACATTCCTAACCCGCTATTGTCCTTTTGGAATGTTTTGCAAAGTCCACCGTGTTACCAGAATGTAAAACCAAATCCACAATCAAATTTCAAATATCCCCATGGTTGACATTAGTGAAGGTTCTTCCATGAGTGGTGAGAGTACATATATATAAATATAAGAGTAAGGCTAAGGTGCTATGGATAGCATAAGGCCTTCTGTGCTACGGTCTCAAAAACCTATTGTATAAACTTCAAATTTCAATTTAAGTAACTCAGTAAATTATTTATATAATGAACTTGTAAAATATCAATTTTACTATTTTTGAAATTTTTATGAAAGATGGCACAAAATAGTCTAAAACATTGGCAATTTTTTTTTAAAATTTTTTTTTTGTCATTTTCATAAATCATAAAAAATAGTAAAAAGTTCCAAAAATAAGTATTTTACAAATTCATTATATAACCAATTTACTAAGCTACTTAATCGAAATTTAAAATTTATATGATAGGTTTTTGAAGCCATAGCACAGAAGGCCTTATGTTACCCAGAGCACCTAAGCCTTACTCTAAATATAATACAACCATTTACAAGTAGCCTCAAAAACCCAAAATAAAACCATTAATTACGGAAAATTAACAACATCAAATATCCAAGAGATGATCTTTACCTCGTCTCTCGTTAGATATATATTGGTCTCCAAATCCGTGTCTCAGATGCTCCATCTCATATTTGGATCTAAATCGTCGGTACTGTTCTTGCTAGAAGTCGCGGATTCGTTTACCACCTGTCAATGGCTTTTGCAATTGCTCATCGCAGACTCCAGATTAGTGCCTATTATGGTCATCGCTTACGATACAAAAGTCGTGGCCGTTTCTTTCTCCGGTCATAGCCGGAGTGATGAGGTCTCGTCGGGTGATGAACGAATGGAGAGGGGAATCATCGGCTGGTTTGACCGTATCTGCACCGTCGATCTATCTAAACCCTCAGTAAACATGGTTTTAATTTCTTAAATCGTTCCGGGTCGGATCTCGTTGTGGGGATTCCGTCCATTCGGGTTTGAATTGGCGGTTTTTTGGAGAAATATTTTAATAGACCAGTTTTTACTTGCAGCGCACAAATCACAGAATAAAATAAATCGCATATGTTTCGTCAGCCGCATTAAGCCAAAACTGCCCGTGACTTTTATTAATACCCTAAAAAAAATAGCAGATCTGTCCTCAATTTCAAATTTTTATTAAAAATATCCGGACCGCCTCACAGTGGGGCGGTTCACTATTCAAACCAAACCGCCTCCAGTGGAGCGGTCTTCTATAAAACCTGTATAAAAAGTCACTTTTCTCTCTCCTGCCCACTCACAATTCATTCTAACTTAGCTGAAAGAAAGAGGAAGAAGAGAAAGACAATTTTGTGGCAATTTCAGGTAACAATAGAGGTAGATTTAATTTTTTAAATCTTTTTTTTACATCAAATTTTTTAAATTATTTTTTTACATTAATTTTTAAATAGTAACTCTCAAAAGAAGAAATGTTAGTTGCACTGTATGTGGGCGGAAAGCTTGTCTGGGGTGTGGAGGGAGCACAGTACACGAAAGAGGCAGCCTATGGCTTTGAGGTTGATGAAAATACCTCATTTGTGGAACTTAAGCAAATGGTGTACGAAAAGACTGGTGTAAACCCCAACTGGTATGACGTAGACTTAGTTACTCGGATTAACACAATAAAGGGAGGGTAGACCTTACTATACCATGTATCCAATGACAAATGAGAGATTATAGAGGGGTATTTACAATACTTTTGAGTCACAGGTACCCCGATAATGGACTTATATTCCAGGAGAGTTCCGCATCAATCCGGGGTTGGAACTTCTAGAAAAAATACAGGTTATGACAACCCGGGGCTCCGTCACTCGAGTTATGACAACCCGGGGCCCCGACACTTGAGTTATGACAACCCGGGGCCCCGCCACTCGAGTTATGAACCGTACGTACCAACCGTTTATGACAATTATGTACATGATTATACCACTGACTGTGTCATGGATGATTATACCACCGAGCTACCACCACCATCACCTCTTCCTGAAACCGTAATCCAAGCCAGATTTTCATCTGTACCACCATCAATACCTATATTGTTACCCGTTGTTACCCGGACTGATATTGACCTTGATGGTGAAGGGATCGATGCCATAACAGAAAAGGAAATGGACACGGGTGATGATTGGGACGGGGATTGAGATTCTGATCACTTATCAAATGATGATAGAGAATATTTACCTAGGGAAGACAGATTTCCGATTAGAGGTCTGACAGATAGGCATCCGTACCCCACATTCAACGATACCACTGGTTTTGAAGAAGCAGACATAAGTTGGTTTGGGAAGTGTGTCGTATACAATTCGGAGCTTGCTTTACAACAGGTTTATACCAATTTAGATGAATTTGTGAAGAAAATCAATGAAGTTTATGTTTACGGCAACTGAGAGTGCAGAGTACAAAAAAGAGACCAAAAAAGATTAGTTGTTGTTTGTAAAGTTGCACCGTGCTACGAGTTCCGTCTTTTTGCAACCCCTGTGGGTAAGGGGGAGGCATAGATTATTAAGAAGTGTGAACCACCTCATACATGCAAGTTTGCATCGTCAAGGACAGACCATGCACAACTTACGGCTTCATTTATTGTCGATGTAATTGAGACGAACGTTAAGGAGGACTCATCGATGAGCATTAAGGAGGTCGCTAGATATGTCAGACACGTTTACCAACATGTCACCCCAAAATACAACAGGTTATGTTGAGGGCGTGAACTTGCGATATGCCGAATGTTCGGTAGTTGGCAGGGTTCATACAACTTGCTTGCACCCGGTGTCGATGGCGCGTTGCAATTCAAGGCCATAGCATGGGCTTTTGGTCCATGTATTCAAGTTGTGCCATACATTAGACCGGTCATCAGTATAGATGCATGCTTTATGTATGTCCGTTACGATGGGAGACTATTGATAGCATGTGCATATGATGCTGAAAACCAGTTGTTGCCTTTGGCCTTTGCAATTGTTAAGAAGGAGGATGGTGAAAATTGATGATTTTTCATGAGCTTTTTACGAAGAGAAGTGGTTGGCAACAGGTTCTTTTATGTCATATCAGACTAGCACAAATGAATCCAATATGTTTTTTATCGCAGAGATTCGGTGGTCGACAGCGGACGGCAATTGTGTGCACAGGCTGTGTATGCAACATGTTGCAGACAACCTAAACAAAAATACCGGATAAGACAAATGGAATGCTGATACATTCAAAATTGGTTGCAGGAGGAAGAAGCTGAGAATGGTGGAATAGATGTTCAGAGAGTTTGCCAAGATATGTATATTTTTATTTTTGGTATTTAACATATTGTAGATGAAATTTTTCTGAATTATTTATTTATATTTTCTCATCTAAAATTGTATTTTTGTGTAGTATTGTCCAAAGACAAATGCGTACTTACTCAAGGTGGACAAAAATAATCCCAGAGATCTACAAGAGCCACCCGCATAAGAAAATATTTCAAGCCCGTGATGGAGGTTACTGATGGGGAATTATGACCACAAATGGGTCTGAGTCCTTGAATAATGTTTTCAAGCAGAGCCGGATGTTGCCCATGGCAGCAATTGTAGAGGCCACATTTTACAAATTAAATGCATGGTTTGTTGAACGGCATGTTAAAGCCCTCGAATTACTGGCCAGGAATCAAACGTTTTCAACAAGGGTGGAGGGGAAACTACATAAACACAGGGAGAAAGGTTCAGTTATGAACGTTGTCCCGTACGGGGATCGCAACTTGGAATTCGAACCAAAGGGAACTGTCACACCCCGCAGCCATGCGTAGTGACAGAGCCCCGCCGTAAGCATACAACTCCATGTATGCTTACAAGGCAAATACGATATAACTCATCATAGCACAATAAACGAATAAAACAAGTTTATATATAACAATCCAAGTCCCCAACATCTGGTAATAGTGGCATATACAAAACGTATCTCATACGGATACCGACCATAGGGTATGACCTAGAGAACTATCCAACAAAAATATCTATACATCTCTAGTCAAATAACAAAACAACCCCTAAGGTAATATGGGGACATGTACCAAAGGCCTACTACTCGTATGCCTCTCCAGAATCAGTCGTATCGCAACCTGTAAAAGAACCCAAAGGGTGGGGGTGAGAAATAATTTCTCAGTGCGAATTTTGCCACAGTTTAGATTATTGGACTTGCAATCAAAATTTATATTCAAAAATGAAACCCTACAAAAGCAGTTCAGACATATGCATATTCATAAATAAAACAAGTGCGTATGCTCGACAACAATTTTACCAAATGAAACACAAGTTACGGAATTTCCAAGATGAATCTCAAACACGCATAACTTTGGCTTAACTCATTTTATTACAGCTGGTAGCACCTACGGATGTTCCACCGAGCTGGACCCTTTATCCAACCCACATCTGCAGTGTCACTGACACCTACAGATGGCCCACCAGCTGGACCCTTTATCTGACACCCATCCGCAGTGCTTGGCTTAACCATTAACTAAGGTCTGGTTCATAATCAGATAAAAAGAATTCGTATGCAATAAGCTCAGAATCGTCCATTCACAATACGTCAAACCAAAATGTCATTCCTGGCCCAGCCTGGATATGACGCTATTTCCTCGTTTTCTCACAGTCACCCAAAGTCTCCGTCACGATCAGTCATTGCCCAGCATCGACTGACCTAAATCAATCACCGTCCAGCAGTGATTAATTCTTCTCATGTGCACATGGTTTCGAGTCATCGCCCAGCGTTGATTTCGAAACGTTACCGACCATCCTAGATAGTCATAAATTATTGGGGACTTTTGACCGTAGTTTCCAAAACAAAAGAACACAAGCAAATGATATACCATTCAACATGCAAAAGTAACTAAAATATTCATTTCGGATTGAAATGGGGTTATTACGGCTCGCAACTTAATTACCCAAAGTTTCCCACCCTCATTTGACAATTCCCAGGCCCTTATTGCGGCCCGCAATGAGGGTGGTTGCGGCCCGCAGACAAACCCCCCATTTTCAGGCAGAGAGCATTTCTTCTGCTACTTTCATTGCGGCCCGCAATGAGTTTATTGCGGCCCGTAATAAGGTTATTGCGGCCCGCAATGAGGTTATTGCGGCCCGCAGCCAAGTAGTCAGAGAAATTTACAGATTTTGTTTTGAGCTACGCTATTAATTGCGGCCCGTAATAGAAGTAGTTGCGGCCCGTAATAATACGATTTCAGTACAGATCAGTTCTAAGTTAATACAATTATGCATATGATTCAAATAATACGATTATGCAATCAATCAAGCAGTTCAACATGACAAATGGAAACAGTTTAATTCATGAATATAAATTATCAAACAAGTCCAAGAACCCCGCACCTGCTGGCAATAGGCGTACCACGTGACTATGGATCAGGCGTCTCGGAATGCCCTGCAAACCTTTGCTCAACCGAGCCTACACCTACATTCCACGTATACCATCTCAATTAGGTCTCATTCCTGTACTGGTTCGCTATTCTGGTTTACGCATCAATTCGGTTGGCCGGTTGGTGTACCCCTAATTTGGTCGAAACCTCGATTTAACCATTTCATGTTCTAACCTTTCCCGATCAAGAGATAACCCTACCGATAACAAGTCTGGTTGGTCGGACTAACCTAACCAATCAATGCCGCGTTTCAATTCGGGATTTGGCATCGAAACCCTAGAATGGGGAAATCCAAAATAGAAGACGAAATCACGTAGAAAATATGTAAACGAGAGATAAGAAGCTCAAATGAGTTAGAGTTAAATCAATTCTAACACTAATCTCGGTTTTAAAACGAACAACCCGCGGATTCGAGAAATCTCGGATTTTCAAACGAAGAAGGAAAAAGAGAAATTACCGACGGGATGGCTAGAAGAGATTTACAGCTGCCTTCTCGGTTTCAACCTCGATTTTCCGGACGGTGGCGCAATCCGACGGGATTTCGGAGCTCTCCCTCTCTTTTCTTCTCTCTCTCTCTTTCTCTTTCATTTGGCGGACACAAGCAAGGAGGAAAGAAAAAGGGGTCGGACCACGCAGGAAAGAAGAAAGGAGATATTTGTTGGTTTTGGTATTTTTGCTAATAAACCCCCGCATTTGTTTAATATTGCGTAAAGAAGAAAAAGATGCATATAACCCCATATATATACATATTTATATAAATGTAATTTTAATTTAGAAGATTTAACTTCAAGATATATATATATATATATATATATTTCAGAATTCGATTAAGTCAGACTGTTCCGAAATTTCAGACTAATATTATAATTGTTTTAAATTTTCAACTCCTAGTTCATCAATAAAATTATCTATTATGTTCTAAACATTGTAATTTTTATTGTTGAAAATTTCTTGACGTGACACGAAGTGCATGTTCCAGGTGAGTACGTTCCAACCAGCCATAGACCGGATGAGACTATGGAGTTTGTGAAAATGATGTTCAAGTATGTTGTTATTTTTTGACCTAACAATACTATAACATGTACATGCCAAGGAATCCAATTAGCTCATAAATTAATTACATATACACAAATTGACAACATAAAATATAAACAAACACAAAATTGATGAAATAAAGACTGCATAGTCTACAACATAAATTCTTAATAAGTAGTACTACTTCTTACAACGAGCCTTGAAAGTACATGGAACAAAGTCATCATTGGATTTTGCCGGATCTGGATCAGTCACAGTAGACGAAGTGGTAGCCTTACCAGTATAAGTGCACGGAACAAACTCATCGTCCGATGATGGAGGCTCTGGATCAACCTTCTTTTTTTTCGAAAAATTGCCGTAGGAGTTTTCCACAAAGTCATTGTTCAAAATTTCATAGCTAAGAAATTCCGATTGTATGAATGATCGACATGTCTGTGTATCAGGGCATATTTGACACTTGTATTTTTTTTCCCTCATTTTTACCTCGATTACTAATTGACCCTCCTCTCGCTAGGCTACAATAGGACGACCTACCTCGGTTTCTCTCTTTCTCTCTACCTTGATTGTTACTGTCCATCCTTCACGTCCAAAAAAATGAATTAAAAAGACAAATTAAACTAATAAATTAAAAAAATTGTGAAGATCTACCTCTATTGTTATCTGAAATCGCCACAAAATCGTCTTTCTCTTCTTCCTCTTTCTTTCAGCTATGTTAGAATGAATTGTGAGTGGGCAAGAGAAAAAAAAGTGACTTTTTATACATGTTTTATAGCATACCGTCCCCGTATGGGGCGGTTTGGTGTAGGCAGCGGACCGCCCCACTGGGGAGCGTTTGGTTTGAATAGTGGACCGCCCCACTGTGGTGCGATCCGGGTATTTTTAATAAAAAATTGGAATTGATGGCATATTTGCTATTTTTTTTTAGGGTATTAATAAAAAAAAGCGGCAAAACTGCTATGTTAAAATATTTACCCAGTTTTTTTGTCATTTCGGGTTTTAGATCGGACGGGTTTAGTTGTTGAATTCTGAGGTTTGACTGATATTTTATTATTCAATTTGATAAATTTGATTTCGGAGTAGTGATCGAGAATTTTTCAAGTTGGATCTTGAGCCAGGTTGTCACGTGGAGATTAAATTCGAGTACAAATCAGCTAAGTCTAAATAAATCTTAGTTTGGGTTCAGGTAAGTTTGAGCTACAAATTTATTGGGTATGGAAGAGGTTGAACATCGATTTTGTGACTTGTGTTAAGTTAGGATGAGAATAGAATTGAATGATATTTTAAGTCGGCATATATTTGCCATCTCTAAGAAGGTACTAACGAGTCGGATCTGATCGATTCGAGACTTGGAGTATGAATTGAATAAGCATAAATTTTTACATATTATTCTTTAAACAAGTTAGATCCGATCTGATGATCTGTCACAATTAATTTACAAAAGTCCAAATTCCTACCTGAATGGAGTATAAACGAGTCAACTCGATTAGTTCATATTAACGATAATATTAAATATACTTATATATCAATGTTGATTAAAAAAAAACGACACAAAATAATTTATAAATATGTTGGTTTTAAGCCAATAAAACAATACAAAATATTCATAAAAATAAAATAAATTAAATGGATCGGGTGTGACGGGTAAACTCATATGACCTGACTTGTTATGAACGGTCATAAATTTTGGATTCACATACCCAACTCATTTTTTTGAGCGAATTCTTTTTTCTTTTTTCTTTTTTAGGGGAGCAAACATAAACAACGAATCGCATCGGGTATATGAATTGACATATTGGATGGGTAAAGAACCGAAATTTTTATTTCACAATCTACACATCTTTGCATTGTATTTCCAAAACTGATCAAACCGCAAACTTTATTTTCGGTTTTAAGCCTCCTTTCTGCAAATAAAAATTCCGGTTCCCGCCTCTCCAAAACCAAAGAAAAAATTTCCAGTTTTCAAAACCAAAAATTAAATTTGCGGTTCTACACCACGAAACCGGGAATAAAAACTGCAGTTTTAGAAACCGGGAATAAAAACTACGGTTTCGTAGTTTTTCGCTATTTAAGCAGAGCCCAACCCCCATTCCTCCCTGCCTCACAACCCTGCCTCTGACCCCGCCTCCCTGCCGCCCTTTCTCCCTTTCTCTCTTCTCGTCTCGTCTCGTCTCTCCGACTGTCTGATCATTTTGTACTCCAGTTCAAGTATTTTTATTTTTTATTTAATATTTAATTTAGAAAATAATAAATTAGTTTAAGATATTTCTAAATGGTTTAGAATATTGACCGAATAATTTAAAAATTCCAAAATAGTTTAGAATATTGACTGAAAAATTAGAAATTCCAAAATGGTTTAGAATATTGTTTGAAAAATTTAGAAATTTCAAAATATTTTAGAATAACTTAGAAAATTTCAAAATGGTTTAGAATTAGAAAATTCCAAAATAGTTTAGGATAATTTAGGAATGTCCAAAATAGTTTAGAATAATTTAGAAAATTCTAAAATGGTTTTAGAATATTATTCGAATAATTTAGAAAATTCCAAAATGGTTTAGAATAATTTAGGAATGTCCAAAATAGTTTAGAATAATTTAGAAAATTCCAAAATGGTTTTAGAATAATTTAGAAAATTCCAAAATGGTTTAGAATATTGTTCGAATAATTTAGGAAATTCCAAAATGGTTTAGAATATTTTAGAAAATTCCAAAATAGTTTAGAATAATTTAGAAAATTTCAAAATGATTTAGAATATTATTCAAATAATTTAGAAAATTCCAAAATGGTTTAGAATATTATTTGAATAATTTTGGAAATTCCAAAATAGTTTAGAATACTTTAGAAAATTTCAAAATGGTTTAGAATATTATCCGAATAATTTAGAAAATTTCAAAATAATTTAAGATAAGTTAAGAAATTCCAAAATAATTTACGATAATTTAGGAAATGGATATTTTTGATGAATTTTGTAGTATGGCAGACGAAGTACCTGATCAAGGAGAGAAAGACGAGAAGAATGCAAGAGGTGTTCAGCCAGTTGTTGTGGATACCTCACAGCCATCATAGGGTATCTGAGGCTTCTAAGGAGGTAAGCATTTACTTATTTGATTTTTCATAACTCGGTCAGAAATCAAATCATATTATAATTCCTATTTATGTTGTAATGTAGAGTTCGGAGGTTTTAAACGTCAAACACTATCGGATGCATTGTGAGTACCATGAGAAATACGCGTTGTATTTGATTCGATTGGGCTTATACCATATAGCAGTCATGCCTGATATCGCCATCGATGCGGCGCTTATACATGGACTTGTCGAGCGGTGGAGTCTTGAGACGCACACATTTTATCTTCCTTTCGGAGAGATGACAGGTATTAACTACACCAATTCAAATAAATTTGTTATTTTTACTATTTTGATAACAAGTCAAATAAAAAATTGCTTACAATTTTTTATTTAAATAAATTACAGTCATGTTAGAGAATGTGAGTTGTTTGTCGGGTTTGCCCATTACAGGAGCTCCAGTGACGGGGATTACAGATAGGGTGAATGTACAAGGCGGCTCTTCGATTTGTTAGGGATCCGCGAGGATGAACAATCGAACTTTATGAAAAAAAAGGGGGGCTGAGCGGATCAAAAAATTTCTGACTGGATTATGCTGAAAACTAAGCTCCGTCAGTGATTCAAGAAGCTGTCAGCTAACGCCAATGAACAAACGCTGAAGTGATAAGTTTTTTCTAATTATCAACTTATTCGTACTTTACATTCTCAATAATGTATCCACATTCTCACAAAATTTGCTAGGTATGTCCGTGGATTTCTCTTGGACCTATTCTCGATCACTTTGTTCCCAGACAGCAGCGGAGACGAGATACCGTTGTGGTATCTCAATTTGATTGGGAATTTGGATGAGCCGACGGACTACAATTAGGACGGAGCCGTTCTCATATATTTGTGTCAACATCTATGTCTCGCATCCATTCCCGAAGTTCGATCTATGCATGGTCCGGTTATGCTGCTGCAGTACTGGTCGTGGACCTGATTTCCAGTTCACCGACCGAAGCCAAAATCAAAAGACTTTCAACCTTCCTGGGGCGCGCCAACAAAAGATACATGTCCAGCTTTTGCTGACAAATAGTATTGCAAGCATAAGTACGAGAACTCATCTTACAGCAAATTCGTCGGTCTAAGTATCCCGCACAACCAGTTTCAACATTTGACGAGAACATGGTGGAATAGGACTAAATTGACCAAATCCCAAAAATATTTGCAATAGCAAGCTCACGGCCTCGCTATAATTTGTTATACTTGGGAGTTACCTTTTTGTATGTGACATTGACGACATCTCGGATATGATTTATACTCGCGCACACATCCCTTCTCATGGTCTCATCAATTGCAAGGGCAACCATCTCTGCTGTAAGCTGAAAATGATCAGCACATGATGCCGGTACTTTGCTTGCATGAAAGATTGCTTGTTTGTTAATAATCCAAGATTCTGAAAGACCGTTAGGCTTCGCGCATAACTTGAATTTGCAAAAATCATCTTTGCACACCACAACTAAACGTCGAGTTCGCTTTTAGAAACCTTACACTCAAAATTGTTCATGATATGGAACTCATTGATTGCTACCCTTAGAGCCGTTTTCGACACAAACACTTTGCCTACGGCCAATGAGTTATCGAATGCTCTCTTTGTGCTGCCGAAAAAATTGACATCCACAGGCCGAAAACTGGATATGTCATTAAAACTATCAACCGGATGTCTCATATTTTTCCGGCCAGTTATTGGGTACTGTGTTTGGCGGGATTGTGAACAAGACTGTGATTGTGACTGTCTGGTCGGTCCAACATCATCGTCAGAATCTGATGACTCATTTGAGAGCATCTCATCCCCGCTCTCCAAACTGTCACCATCAATTGCATCCACAGGTACATGTGAATAATCAGATACCGGTACTGGTCTACGGACCCGAACAATTTTGGGTCGAGTTATGGGTTCAGGGTTCCGACTGAAACTGGGTCGGGATCGAGATTCCTGAATGGGTACAAGGGCCTGACTGTTCAGATTCAATTGGGAATTAAATCTGGCATGGTTCGGTTTCAATTCTACATACAACTCCAAAACTGGTAACCTTTTGTGAAAAAAACGCCACAATTCCTAAAATCATCTTGAACGATGCCTGGTTTGTTACTGGTACTAATTGGTAGTCACGTTATTCACGTTAGCCATCGGTAGACATATTAATCTGGCTTGGATTTTCAAATTTGCTTCACTAACAGTATACCCGACCAGTTTATAAATCTCATTCTGGAGATAATCAAAGTTATGGTTCACGGTTAGCGGTAATGAGTATTTAGGCCGGGTACTATAAAAGACTCTGTCATCATTGTATTGGATTTCCCCTCCAACAAAATTTTCACACAGATCATTTTTGGTTTTGGTTGGTTTGGACAACAAACTACAATTTAAAAAATAATAACCCTATAAGTTCAACATAAATTGAAAAATTAAATAATTTAAAATTAAATAAATAAACTTACAAAATTCCGCTTCTTGAATCCGATTTTCTCTATTTTTTTCTTCTTTCTCGTCTTTTTTTTTTTCTTTCTTTCTCGTCTTTTTTTTTTCTTTACTCTTTCTCTTCACCAAAATGGTTCGAGTGTCTGATATGTGTGTGAGTGTTCAGCGCGTTTTATAGGCAAAATGGTCCGAAACCGGAAAAAAAATTCCGGATCTCAAACCGCGAAAAATATTACCGGTTCTAGAAACCGCAAATTAAATTTTCGGTTATAAATCAAGAAACTGGAAATTTAATCTCCGGTTCTAGAAACCAGAAATTTTTTCTTCGGTTTGAGAGAGGCTAGAACCAGGAATTTTATTTGCGGAAAAAAAGCTTGAAACCGGAAATAAATTTTGCAGTTTGATCATTTTTGAAATTCCGAGCGAAACTAGATGCAGTTTTTGAAATTAATTAATAATTTTGGATATTAATAAAAATTTCGGGGTAAAGAATATCCATCCATAATCTCTATTAAGAGGTGGTGGGTAATAGTATGGGTTGGCAATCAGACGAGCTGGATCGAGCTTTCTTTAGGCCTGATTATGAGTTCTGTTGAATCTAGTTCCAAATAATTTTTTGGTACAGATCAAGTGATGTGATAAATGTATTGAATACATATTGAATAGTGATTAAATTGTATTTGTTTTTTTTTTACTTTTTTTAATACAGATAAAATTAAATATTGATTGGGTACATGTACGAATACGAAAATATTGTCTAGATATAATAAAAAAATTGCTTAAATTTATAAAATACATCGATTTCATTACAAAGTAAATTTTTCGATATTAATATCTATAAAAAATATAAATATTATGATATATTTGTTTATAATAAGTTTTACAAAGTATATATCTAAATTATTTAGAAATACGAATATGGATTGTTATCCGTTTTCGTACCCATATTCGCTTTTCACAATCATACACACATCCATATTCTCTTATTAATTCAAATATTAGATATTCGTATCTAAATTTATGCATAAAGATCGAATATGTATTAGATAATATCCAATATATAATTAATAGTAGTATCAAGCAGTGTTTTTAAAATGCGGCTGCATGGACCGCATATGCCTATACAGTCGGTAGCCGTGCTCAAAATGTCACGCAGTCTCTCTCATGCGGTTTTGAATATACGGTTGCATATGTGGACCGCATATGCTGATATACGGGTGCAAAATTTAATATGCGGTGTATGGAATCAAAATTTAATATGCGTATACGGATCCAACTCCAAATCTCAAATTTATATGCCTTATGCGTCTTTATAATTATTGCATACATAATTTGTTGTTTATGCGGAAAGCAAGTTTAATTATAATTGTGAAGCAGCAAACATGTTTGATTATTATGTAAAAATTTATTGTATTTTTCACATACAATAAGACACAATTCATGTTAATGTTATTTATGTGGAAATAAATTCAAATACACATATGAATATGTATAGATATGATTTCTCATTTTAAAATCCGCATATATAAATCCGCATTAAAATTCGTATATGCGGCCGCATACCGCATATGCGGTATGCAGTGACCTTCCGCATGCATGAACAAAACCGCATTTTAAAACATTGGTATCAACTGATATAACTACTAGGTTTTTCTACAACTCAAAATATGAAGCGTATATTTTCAACTTTTTTATGACATTAAAAACTAAAAAACTTATATGTATGGAATTGTGAACACTCAATTCGCAGGACGGTGACCCGACTCAAAATAGAGATGTTTACAATACGAGCAGGAGCAGCTATATTTCAAGTTAATCGACTGGTGAATATGTATAGACCTTTTGCTCTGTGCCCTTTGCCCCTTGGGAATTCGTATCGTCTACGTTGAGTTCCGTGTTGGCACGAATATTAAAGGAGATAGTGCATTCTACTCGAATCCTCGAGATGCATTAACTCAAATTCTGAGTTAATACGGAGGATATGATATGGGTTCTGCGCTTGGCGCGCGCTACTTCCCTCTTAACGCACATAACAAAGCCCAAAAAAGCGGGGCTCTTTTTGGGCCGGGTTTTGTGGTACAGGTTACAGACCCAACCCTCCTAAATTAATTGGTGATTGGGAAAGTTGTGAGAAAACGCATGAGAATTCTCAGCCCATAAATCTCACTAATCAAGCCTTAATTTTGCCCATTTCTACGAAAATAAACAGAAGTGTTCACAGCTCCCTATTTACTGTTAGGCAATTGTGTTAGTTTGGAGCTTTTAGAGGATTCAAATCAAATATATAGTATATTAATTGTTTTAAAGGATTGAATGTGTATTCGAAGATTATTTATTTCACAAGATTTACTATATTTTTTTTAGAATTCAAGATTTACTGGTATTAAGCGCATGAACATATTGAGATGCATTTAATACCTTGTTAAATGTAAATAGATTTTAAATTGTTCGGAGCATATTCTGTTGCATACGCAATTTAATAAAGATACAAAGATTTTTTATTCCGGAAGATATACTACTTTTAAGTGTATGCCCCTGTTGAATTCTATTAGGAAACTTATTATATGTAAATGCATTGATAAAATGCACGTGGTGAAAAATAAATTTTGCCAAGATAAAATAAAATTGCCATTTTCTTTCTAATTTACTGGAAATTTCATTAAACTATTAGTGTTGGTTGTATGCAATCTTCTAAGTACTTTGTTTAACATAATTTGTAAAACATACACTAGTTGAATTTAACCGTTTACATGATTGAGTGAGTTTGTAGGTTCAAGACCTTAATTGCAAGATTAATATGAAGAACTAAAGAAAAAAAGTTCAAGACGTTAATTGCAAGCTTAATATTAAGAACCAAGGCTCATGAAGATCTTAATTGCAAGACTTAATTGAAGAACCCAAGAAATCAACAAGACTTTACGAAGCTATAGATTTGTAATAATCAAATAGAAAAGTAAAATATATTTGTAATTGTTGATTTATGTGGAGCAACCGTTCGGAACGGAACTATCCATATGAAATAGATTAAATCATAAAATCACATAGAGTTCCAGTTTGGTTCCATCCAGAACGGTTGTGATCCCTTGGAACGCTTAAAGTAAATTGTGAGATAAATTGTACTAACCGTCATGAACGGACATAGACGTTCAAAACGGTTACTATTAATTTAATAATGTGGAAACCATAATTTCAATATTTGTACAAGCCGTTCGAAACGGATCACTTCCGTCCGAACGGATCTGGCAAATCTGGAGCCCCCACTATAAAAGCAGTTACCCCACTTCAGATTTGACTAAGCTAGCCGCCTCCTACATTCAAAAAGCATTTATTGTGCATTTTTGAAAACTTCCATTGTTGAGTGAGCTTAAACTTCAATATGCTCTCAACACTCTCAAATCTACTCGACTTATAATCTTTGACATATAGTTTAGTATCTAGAATTTAGTTCTAGAGCATTCTCATCCATAGTGTGGAGATCTACTTAGTGCTCCAATTTGAATAGCTAGTAACTTCTCCCTTTGTAGGGCATTAAGGGACTCACTGGCTCGAGTGTCTTCCGCTCACATATATCCATAATTGTGTGACAATCTCCTTTGTCGGGACTCTCCAGCTCAAGCTTCTAGGCTCATCTTGTACACGAGTTAGGCCGTGACTTCCCACATTTGTTGGACTCACGTGTCACGAATTGTATCATTTCTTTTTTAGTAATAAGAAAGGAGTGCCGACGAGGTTACTCTACCCCAGAGACGTAGGCATTTTACGTCCAACTCCGTTAACATCTTGCGTGTTAAATTTCTCTAACTCTACTCTATTTACTTTTACTTGTACACACTTGCTTGTTATTGTTTGACTTGTTAGTTTAGAGAGTTAACCGAAAACGTCTAAGAGTCTTTAAGACTCCTTATTCACCTCCTCTAGGTGCCGTTAGATACTACAATTAGAAAAAAAAAAAATTTGTTGTAATCTAGTAACTGTCCTTGATCCAAATAAAAAAAAAAACACGGGATTTTCAACTTATCTTCGTATTATTTTTTTGCAATCACTAAAACATTATACATCTAACAGAAAAATAAAATAATAGTTATATCTTCTATTGTACACAACTCAATATATCTCATTTTTTTTTTCTTTTTTTATAACTAAACATTTAACATAGACGTTGGCTAGAATATTTGTAAAAACTCTAGTCATTCATCGCGATTGCCAAACCTCCAATAGGAAAACCAATCCCATGCCGTGTACTTGGATAGAGAACAAATAGGATGGATCCAAGAACATAGAAGACAAAATCGGCCGTTCCAAATCAGGATCGGACGGTACCGATCCGATTTCAGGCCGAGTTACACGGTAGTGAAAATTTCGTCAAATTTCGGCCGTTCCGGCCTCATTCCGGTATAATTTCGTCTGTTCCGGTCTCATTCCGACCAAATTTCATCCGTTTTGGAACGATTCCACCGAAACGGCCGAAACGAGAAATAACCAAACTCCAAAAAAAATTTTGACAGCTCTGGGAATCGAACTTGCGCCGTTTAGTATGGAGACCAAACTCCACTCCAACACACCACATAAACTTTATTGTTAAAAAGCAAGACTGATTTTTATATATCATTTGCAATTTGTACTCTATTCAACCACCGATTAACTTTTTGTTTTTTGGTTTGACTGGACTGAAGTGGATTTGTGTTTATAAATCACGGAATTAAGTTGGTAGATGGATTTGTGCTTATTTTAGTGTAAAACAACGTTCTGGCAAAAAAAGTCCGATTTTCCGATCCAATTCAGCCAATCCCGACCGATTTTTCCGATCCGGATCGGGATCGGTCGGTGCCGATCCCGATACCGATTTTTCCTTCTATGTCCAAGAATTCCTATTAATATCGGAGCAACCGCAATGATCTGTACTGCTTGCCAATCTGTTATACCCGAAAAGAGGCATTCATTTACCTCTTTATTGTATAGTACCACAGCCATGAAGATAATAAGAGAAGTGATTGCATGGAGGAAATCAGAAGCTCTAATCCGGTACTTGTTCTGGTCTGGAGGAGGTGGTGTTCTGTCGAAAACAAATATACCAGTAAAAGTTGCTATACCATAACGCAGCTTCCCTCCGCTGTCTCTGAAACTGTCTGTGAAGTTTAGGACCATGCATGAGATGGCACAAATTACTATCAGACTTATGGTTTCAATGCGAGTGATGGATTGACAGTTGCCTCTGGCGGTCGTTATTGGGGAAAGCACCTGATGATAAATGAAACATGTATAAGATCGGTCATAATAGAGAAATGTTAACTAAGATAATGTGAATTGAAATGTAGTGCTATTATGTAATGCTTTAAAGAAAATATAGTTGTGAGAAGCAATCCACCATACAAGTTATGCGCAAAACAAAACCAAGAACCATGGCAAGCAAATATCACATTATATTTTCGTAAAAAAAGGTACCATATAGACCAGGAAAAAAATTAATACGGTATACAAAACAATTATGTACACTGCAGATACACCTGTCCAAGTATCCTTACCAGAACTCCGACTGGTTCCAGTCAATAAAAGAACCCGGTACCAGTACAACCAAATCAAGAAAAATTCATACTGGACCAACCAAAATAGATCATCGAATAGTAGAGGCCATCGAATCGAAGAACCATCACAAACATAGTTGGATAAACAAATTATAAAATTTCAAAGAAGACCCTATCTTTTCCTTGATTGCCAGTGTATTAAATGTCAATTTGTGTAATCATATATCCACTGTCTGTGCTAAACATTCAATAGCATCAAATTATGGCAGTAGATGTCCCATTATTCATGTGAATCATATGATCATAATCAAACTGTTTAGACAAGATTAAAAAAATAGTAAAATACCCCCTACAAAATCAAGATGTAATCTGAGCCGTTGATTTTTGACCAGGTGGTACACCTACATAATGGCATTTTAGTGCACTCTCAAAACTATTCGAGTTATTCAAATATTAATTAGAGAAAAGCATTAAAAATATGTTTACGCCTAAAATCAGATCATTACCTACCTGAAACACGAGTGCAGCCCCGGTCGGCAGATGCTTGGCGAGCACAGCAGCACCCGTTGCCCCCTCACTGACGGCTTTCTCCAATAAACTAGCATCAGAGCGTGCTCCGGCAGTGCCATCGCCTTCCTCTCCAGTATTACGAGGTAATAGGGGTTGTCCTGTCTCCTTCCTTGATTCTTCATCTCTTGGTTCCATGATTGAAATTTGATAAAAGGAAAAGAGATGAATGGAGGTTGATTGAAAGCTGAAACTGTATCTGTATATATATGTGGTAAGAGAATGTTAGACGAGTCAAATTAAGAGAAAGCAAAATTGTGGTGACCACAATATTAAGAGCTCATGGTGACCATGACTAGGGGTGTCAATGGGTACGATACAGGTAGGATGAAAGCATTTTCATACTCATACTCACTAAGAATTAACCTTACCAATATCCTAACCTTACCCATTAAGAATTGATATTACCCTACCCTACCCATACTCGTTAAAATTATCGGGTAACGAAACGGTAGCGGTGGATAACGAATAATAGTAATATAATAATTAATTTTATTATGTTTTACATATAGAATATCAAAACTCATCATTTTACACATATGCAATCACATTACCAATGAAAAAAAACAAATGTACAATCAATTTCAACTAAATTGTTTTTTTTATAAAGCAAGAGAATTTGAAAACACAAATATCTATTCGAACAAATTCAATTATTTAACTAAATAACAAACATGCAAATAAAAGTAGAGGGTTCAAATGCACCATTATTTTTGTGCTCCAATATGCTTTACATCCTTTATCTCCATTTTCAAAGTCCGAACAGTCGATCTGAACCGCTCAACATGATCTTCATAATAAAATATGCTTGGATACCAAATTTTATATTTTTTAGAATTTTTTTACTATTTTTTTAGATAGGTACAAAATCACTTTTTTAAGGAGATTCTGGACCATTCGATAAAGTGATATTGTACCTATCTAAAAAAATAGTAAAAAAATTCTAAAAAATATAAAATTTGGTCTCCAAACATATTTTATTATGAAGATCATGTTGAACGGTTCGGATCGACTGTTCGGATTTTGAAAATAGAGATAAAGAATGTGGAGCATATTGGAGCACAAAAATTATGGTGCATTTGAACCCTCCTCATAAAAGTAATATGTTTAAAAATTTTCTTATAGCAAAAAACATACATTAAATAACAAATGTACATCACTAATTATTACAAATATTATATGAAATATCACAAAAATAAATTTTACCATCACTAATTATTGCTCAAACATTATCATATAATATAATATTATATAATTACCCTATAGGGTAACGGGTACAAAATAGCCTTTACCCATATCCATACCCGATAAGCTAACGAAAAAAAAACCTTGCTCATACCCGCCTTAACAAATACGGTACGGGTAAGATAAACGGTTAAAAGGGTTTCATTGACACCCCTAACCATGACACATTAACTATGTAATTTACTCTCCAGCTACAAGATGAAGCCAATTCAGTATTTATAAATAGAATGTGCTTAGTCCTGGTATAATGAAGTAAATAATAAAATGAGGGATTACTAATGCTTATTGTAACAACTTAACAAAAATATTTCAAATTAGCTCAAAAAAGATTGACAATTAAAAATCTAATTGATAGATATGTTATTAATTTTTGAACATCTTAAACTTTAAACTGTAAATCACTTGATATACGGTGAAACATATATTAAATTTTCATAATTTTTATAACATAAATATGCATTATAAAAATCATATCTATAATATGAAATTTCAGATTTTAATTTTAATTTTTGAGAATTGTCAACATTATGTTTTCCAGGGATCCCACATTTCCACCTCAAAGAAATTGGGGACCAAAAGTCATTTCTGAGCATATATAGAAGAATCAAGTCAATGTATATCATACACGACCCGGACATTGTTTGACAAATCATAATAAAATAAGACTTATAATTAATTAGTTTTGGATAAGGCCTAACAGTGGCCCGGACCACTTGTGAAATATCCACGTCAATTGTGAAATACGTGATTACAGGTGTCATTTGTTTTCTAGCAAGAAAATTATCCTTCCTAATTCAGAAAGAATTATTACTTTGTATCAGCACTCTGTCATTTTTATTTTCATTTGCTAGTTGCAACAGATATCAGCACATCAAGGAGTTGGGATCGAGACAGAAGCAAACGACGTCTCTTTATCATTTTCTCAAAGGGTAATTATATCTTTCCCCATCTATCCATCTCCTATTTCATCCCCCAACTAACTAACTAATCTTTCTAACTATAATTCAAAATTCTAACTACCTAATGACCCTACAAATTAATTACCCAATTTTCTCCATTTATTTCTTTCCTCTTTCTCCCTCCCTCTCCCAACTCGCCCACCTCTCCCTCTCCACCTCCGCCCGCCTCTCCCACCTCTCCCTCTGCGCCTCCGCCCGCCTCTCCCACCTCTCCCTCTCGGCCTCTCTCTCCCACCTCGATCCACCTCCGTCTCTCACCTCCGTCTCCCACCTCCCACCTCCGCCTCCTCTCTCTCCCACCTCCCACCTCCGCCTCCGCCGGGTCAGATCCGAGTTATTTGCAAAGAACAAAGCTTCATTAATGGTGAATTAGAACAGTGCGTACTAAGTACATACTGATGAATACTTAATGTTTTAGAGATGAATACTTCAACGTTTATGGATGAATACTTAATATCTTAGGCATAAATACTTTAACTTATATGTATGAATACTTGATATCTTATGGATGAATACTTTTTATTTGTTTGGTATGCACATATGTTTGTAATACTCTTGGTACATTAACTATTTACACTTACACGATGAGGATGAATACTTGCTTAATGCGGGATGAATACTTGCATGACGAGGTGTGAATACTTATGCAACGGACAACTCGAAAGTATGTCATCATGGATCTCATTTGAAAGAGAAAATTGTGTAGAAGACATTCGTGATTTTAGATTTGCAAAATTCCTCACAGATCGTCAGAAATATTGGTTAGATTGAACGAAGAAAAAAAAACCCATCTCTAAAAACGTGTAATACTCTTGGTACATTAACTATTTACACTTACACGATGAGGATGAATACTTGTTTAATGCGGGATGAATACTTGCATGACGAGGTGTGAATACTTGTGCAACGGACAACTCGAAAGTATGTCATCATGGATCTCATTTGAAAGAGAAAATTGTGTAGAAGACATTCGTGGTTTTAGATTTGCAAAATTCCTCACAGATCATCAGAAATATTGGTTAGATTGAACGGAGAAAAAAAAACCCACCTCTAAAAACGTGTAAAAGATGAGTGATTGATGTGTCCAAATATGTTTCTATTGAAAAGATGAATACATTTATATAGATGGATGAATGCTAGTTGTGTTACAGATGAATATTTTTTTTGCAAATTTCTAAAATGAGCTGAAGGTAGTTAGAAGTCCCCCCACTTAATTAATGCGCTGACGGTTATGCGGTCCCCCACTTAATTAATGCTCTGACAGTTGTACGGTTCCCCACACGTGTTGTTTGTCCCCTACTTTCTTGTTGTAATATATCCAAATATGTTTCTATTGCAAATGTGAATACCTTCATATAGATGGATGAATACTAGTTGTGCTACATATGAATACTTCTGCAAATTCCTAAAATATACTGACGGTTATAAATTCTAACTAACTAACTACTTTAATTAATGCAACTGACGGAGGATGAAACAGGGGATTGTTCACGGGAGAGAGCTAGGCGGACCCTTTCTCAAATTGGAAGTATCAAAATGCAATTAGAACAAGTAAATACAAATAAAAGGGAACCAATAGCTCTATAGAAGCATATCCAATAGCATCACAACAATTCCTTTAATTAATACGAACATAAATCTTATTAAAATATGAGACAGAATCAACTTTATAAAGTACAAACATACGCGGTTTATCCTGGCCCAACGCAACCAGTATTAAATAAGAAAAATTAAAATAGCTGTATCAATATGTACATTTTTTGAAATGCTAATGTTGTGACCCCCACTTTCTTCAATACAACAAATTAACAAATTTCGAAGGATAGTATAACATCCATATTTTTTTATCATGCCTTTTAAAATTGAGAAAAGCAGACCAAATAATTATATGCAAACAAAAAAAAAAAATTTGAAACCATCAATTTGAAGTCGCCTATTAGTGCTAACTTGTACTGAAACAACACATCAATTCAATGAGGTCCCCTTGTGTGCAAAATCAACTACTCAAGGCGGGGAAGCCAATTCCATGACGGGTTGATGGAAATACGACGAACAATGAACTGCCGATGAGTCCCGTGGCAAGAGGCACAATGGTGAGAATTTCTCTAGTTTGGGATGACATTACTGGGTAAAAGCAGGACTCGATGTTATTGTCGAACAATGCAATTGATGCAAAAATCATCACGGAAATGACAGCATGAAGGAAGTCGATGAACTTAACACGATACGTCTTCGCTATTTCTCGATCAGGGGGCGGACTGCCATCAATTACCCATAATCCATTATATATAGCTACAACATATCGCACCTGCAGAAATTAATTATGTTAGTTTAGTTAGGGAAATTTTTAACATATACTCAATTGAATGATAAATTTTATGTTAGCAAAAAAAAAAAAAAAGCAAATTACAAGATGGCAACCACACTTTTGCTTATGATTGAAGGATCAATCAATTCTTGTATTTTGCTGAACTAAATCTATATATTAAATCTATGTGACAAATTTATTAATTAGGAATGGGAAGGCAATTTGCATCCTTTCTTTTTTATTAAAAACATTTATTAAGTGTTCTTCAGAGGATTAAGAATTTAAGGGAAAACAAGTAGCAGAAACTAACAATTCTTAGGCAAAAAACCAATATAAAAGGAAAACAATTGAGGTGAACCGTGAACCCCTAACATTTTTTTGAAAAAGAAAAAGAATGATGAGCATAGCATACATTGTTGCCACTGTCGACAAAGCTGTCGGTGAAATTGAGAAAAAACACTGTCACCGAGCTTATAATCACGAGCCACAAGGTCAAAGAACGGTTGACATCATCACAATCCCCTTGGTTTGTGAAAACCGGGCTCAGAATCTGAAATATAAGCACACAACCTGTCGGAAGATGTTTCGCTAAATCCGCCGTGCTCTTGAAAGCCTTTGCAAAGCCTGCCTCAACATTTGACATCGTATTGTTAAGTCCATTATTGCTGTTACCGTTGTTGCTGCTAGATAAGGGAATGATTGGGTAGTTGCTTGTAGATGGTGCCTTGTTAGGTGTATGATCCAAGAGAGGCGTATGCTCATCATGTCTTTGCTGGGACTCCAAATCTCTTGTTGAGGTATCCATTTGATGGAAACTGTTTGATGGGTGTTTTTGAGAAGAAAAGTGCGTGTGTGATTTTGAGGCTTTTATAGGAATTAGGAAACGGGTGATTATTAGGCCTGTCGAATTGCTTGCAAGGAACATTCACCGATATCGATATCACGCATTGATTTCCTTTTTACTTACTTGCAGAGCTCTTTCTTCCTTTATTTATTATTTTTTCTTTTTTTCTTTTTTTCTTTTTGGAAGAACATACACAACTGTTGTTCTTATATTTTTTTTTTTTCCCTTCATTTTGACTAAATCATTTAATAAAGTATGGATTGAAATTTATGCCGGTTGATTCTTGCATGAGGTGGCAACGAATCGAACTCGAGCGAGCTATTCTCAATTTGATTTTTTAATTTGTAATTTTATCGAATCGAGCTAACTCGAATATAATTGTAGTTTCCAAGTAGAAGCTGACTTTTTAAGTTTGAGTTGTTAAGAATTCGAGCTGGAATTAATTTAAATAACGAACGAGAACACTTACATTTTATTTTGGCTGTACTTCATAAACCGCAATTTTTAAAGTTACCATTTAAAAAAAAAAATAAACCAAAAAACCACAGATTTTGACCAATTCTAAATCTACCACGGCCGCAGAACACCGGTGTGGCCCCAAATACTCGAGACCGCACAGGCATTATGCGGCCCAGCCAAGGGTCCGCACAGGTATTCTGCAGCCCCATGTTATTTTATTTTTTATTTTTTACAGAAAAATTATTAATAAAAAAAATTGATTTCTGTGCACGCGCATGTCAAGAAACCAATTTTTTGAACTTCTTAGGAACAGAAAACAAGAAACCAATTTGATTTTTATTAATAAATAGTCTGTAAAAAAAGTAACATGGGGCCGCAGAATGCCTGTGCGGTTTCGAGAATTTGGGGCCACACCGGTGTTCTGCGACCGTGGTAGGTCCAGAAATACTCAAATTTCGTGGTTTGTTTGAACAAATGGTATATTTAAAAATTTCGGCTTCATAAATAGCAGAATAAAAAATAAAGAGACGGAAGATGCAGGAAGAAAACACTTTGAGAAATTCACTTCTTCTATATTCCGAATTTCCGATTTGGAGTGAACAAAATTGAAAGATTTCTTAAAGGCAATCCCCCCCCCCCCTTTTGTCCCGCTCCTCTTCGTTTTCTCTCAAAATTTCTGCTTCAGTCAAAACCGGTCACGCAATTGTTTCCTTTCTCTCCCCTTCATTTTTTTTTATTGCAAGTGCTATGGAGCACATCTTTAAAGAGACTTTAGTAGTTGAGTTTATCAACGATTGAGATAAAAGCAAAAAAAAAAAAAAAAAAAAAAAATTTTACTATGTTTTAACAGATGAGATAGTGGGGCGTGCTTCTATTTCTATGTGGCAAGCATCTAACCAATCTTTTGAAAAGTCAATGATCTGAACCTAATACTACTCGAGTCCAATTATTAATTAGCACTGCAGATCCGACTATCCAAAATCTGACTCATACTTGTGTTGATCTGATCCCAAAAATAACACAAGCCAAAATCAATTTAATGATGAAGTAATTTAATTTCAAAAGTTAATTAACATACATTAGGAGATTAATTGTAAACTATTTTTTTTATTAAAAAATTCCAGTACATTTCAGCATATTTTAGATACATCAGACTAATATATTTTTTAAATTACAAGATATGTGTTATCTCTATAATAATATCACCACTAAGGATGTACTAATATATAAATTTTCTTAAAAAAAATAATTATATTTTTTAAAATTTATTTGTCAGAATAATCTCCATTCCATTATTAAGCACGTTGATGTCCTGATCCGCCAACGGCTACGATTGAAAGATGAAATTTCGGATTTAACATCAGCCCTCCAATCACATAATCTGTCATCTTTTGATTAAATGCATCTTTTTTATGTGTAGAAGTCTCAAATTAGTTAGAGATGTACTCGCCACACATATTGTCACAAGTAATGCCAAGAATTGAGAAAATGGAATTAACATTAAATTTTTGTTACCATATCTCTCTCCAGATTTGATTGGCGCATACAAAGATTAATTTCCGATTTTGATAGCATGTCTCATTTTCGAATTACCTACCTCTTATTCATTTTTGGAAGAGAACAAAAAAGGCATATTATTGTTTATTCCCTAGCAGCTTTCCACATTTAATTTAATTTAATTATAACACAAAAATTGTGTATGCACTGACATGCAAAGAATGTTGTTGTATTAAAACAGTCATTTGTTGTTGTTTTTTATTTATTTATTGCATCTATATTTAATCTTAATGTTAAATCTTATAATATATGTTCCGTTGCAACGCACGGGTACGATACTAGTTATATTTTATGTATTTAACCTATACAATTCTTAATATGTATTTTTTAAAATCGGAGTGGCCAAATTGGTTGGATTGACAAATTGAGCGTTTGGATTATTCGAGTTATCGTGTATTACAACTTGTTATATGTCATTATTAGTTAGTTTTTTTAGATTTTTATTTTTTTATAACTTGTTGTTACTTGTATTATTATAGCATTCTTTTTATCAATGAAATTTGCAATATCCGACAAATTCAGATTGTCTGATACAAAGCTTGAGTTGGATTGTTTTTGTATCATAATCAATGTTTTAAATAGCGTTTATAGCGTCATAGCGGGAAGGCTACAAAAAAAGTATAGCGGAAGCTATGCTACATAGCGTTTTTTCTTACAAAAATTATATTATATATTTGTACTAAATATTAACATTATCTAAAGTCTCATAGAACAATAAATAACACTAAATTAATTAAGAAATTATAATATTCATATTGAACCAGTACAAAGTTCAAATTGCGGTTCAAAATATCCATAGTAATATCATAAACTATCGATTTTTTTCTATTCAAAATATCTTAAACATCATGATTCATGACATAATCTATTTTTTTTTTCTATTCAAATTTCAAAATAACCTAGACAATGGTTTCCTTCTCGGTTTGGGCAAATTAAAAGATCTATAGCAATAAAGCTTTTAATTGATTTTGGTTTGGACTTTTATTAACTTGTTTGGATCTTTATTTAAAGCCCATATAAATTGCCTAAAAAAGCCCATTATGCATAGCGCGCGCTATTTGCGCTACACGCTATGTGCTATAGCGGACTGCTATTACTGCTATAGCGGCCGTAGCTCAATTAGCGCATTTTGATACCATAGCTTAGCGTTTAGGGTCCAAAAACGCTATAGCGCCTTTATAGCGCGCTATTTAGAACACTGATCATAATTGATTAGTTACAAATCTATTGTAATCCGATTATAATGAATATGATTGACGAGTAGAACTAGGGTGTTTCTAAGTTCACTAAGTGTCTTTGTGAACTCAACTCTAAAATTTATTGAATTAATTTTAAATGACGAATTTAAACTGTTGAAAATTTTTAAATTTTCGAATTTATTTTGTATAGAGTCAAAGTGGTAAAATATTCAAAAAATGAATGTATTAAATTTAATTTATAAACTTTTAATTTTGACCGCTTGACTTTATACTAAATTAATTCGAAAGTTTAAATTTTTTGCATGTAGACATATCACTCGTAATTAAGGTAGACGGATTTTAACGGTTCAGATTCGTCATTTAAAATCAATCCGATAAATTTTAGAGTTGAGTTCACAAAGAGTCTTGGTGAACTTAAGAACGCCCTAGTTCTACTCTATGATTGACTATCTATATGAAATCTGACAATCTGATTCATGAACATCTCTATCCAAGCAACTCAAATAAGTTTATAAATAACTGTTAATTACTTTTTAGAAACTAAAGCTTCAAAAATTTCTAAACTTTCACATATTTAAAATTAATTTTAGATTTTCTATTAAACCACGTCAGTAATAAAATGAGACCATTAGAGATCTCAAAGGTTACGAAAATTATAATCTAAGTTTATCGTCCCTGACTCGGTCCGGTCAAAATCAAACCCAACGCAACAAATTAATTATCACGCCTTGATGTAATGTGCTTGCCCAAAGTAAATACTTTTATTATTTTAAGGTCAAGGGGATCGAAGATCGAACATATAATTAAGATTTAAGCAGGGGCGGACCCAGTGTACTCCGGGGGGGGGGGGGGGGGGGGGGGGGGGGGGGGGGGGGGGGGGGCAGCTGCCCCCCTCTGGATTTTGAGTTTTAGTAGAAATTTATCGGTTCCGATCGACTTTGCCTCCTCCTGGAATTTTTTTTGCCCCCCTCTGGACGTTTAATTTGTAATTCAAGTTAAATTTAGGGTTAAAATTGAAATAAATCTGTTGAATTTTGATTGGTAATTAGAATTATAAGTCAGAGCATCAGAAATTACAAGTCAAAGCATTGGAAAGTATAAGTTAAAGCATTGTTTTTTGTCGAGTACACAATTGGTTAATGGATTTAAATCCGATTAGATATTTAAACCCGATTCGATATTTTTTTGCCTCCCCTGACGAAAATCCTGAATCCGCCCCTGGATTTAGGTCCGTTCAATCTTTTATAAAAATTATGCAACAACTTGAAAGTATTGTCATTAATTATTTCCGCTAGCGAAGAATTAATGTATCATAATTGGTTAATGTTTGACACTTTCACCGTTTAAGAACTGGCTGGGTGCAAATTTCCGTTTGGTTAAGATTTTCTGCGGTTTTCTCTTTATGCGGTAGCGTGCGACGATATAAATTTATTCTTCTGAGTTCTGAAGGGTTAATTTCAGTGGATTTGCGTTTTGTTTATATAAAGTGATCCGAAATAAAATCCGAGGCAGAAAGTGGGCCCCAGTTTAGCTGGCTCTGCTCAAACAGCCCAAGCAAAGCTCATGCTGTCCCGTCCCCCTTTGTTCTTTTATTCAAACTTGACTTAAAGTTGAAGAATAGGATATTCAGCATAAATTTGTTACTATTTGTGCGGTGATCAGCATAGCTAACTCAAAATTGTTTCTTTTGGATTTTGTTTACTCCATTCCCTTCTTTCTGGTACCTTTCCCTTCTTTCTGGTAGCACAAATTTCAGGTTATTAGCAGTTCCCATTATGTACACGAAAGCTACTAAGTAACATACCGGATCTTTTGTTGGTGGGAAATAAATCTGCTGTGATTCTAAAAGAATCGTAGAATTCTGTGATTTCAAATCAACTCCTTTATTTTTTAGAATGCACGAATTTCAATTCTAAACAATTTAGGACTGGGCAAAATTACCCAGCCCTAAATTTACAGGAGTTTATTTTTTAGAATGCACGATTCAATTCTTTATTTTTTAGAATGCACGGATTTTTTAGAATTTTGCGAGTTACGAGTTTGAGCAATTTTGCCCAGCCCACTTGAGGAGACGTTTATCTCGTTTAGGGTTTCCACCCAACAAGGTTAAAGAATATGCTACCATGGATGATCCGACTATTAGAAGCATTATTTATGAGAACTTCAGCGATATCGACCATCTACTTGATTGGGAATTCAGCCCCGCATGTCGTGTCAAGGGGGATATTTCAGAGATGTTCTTTTGTCATCTCTGTGACGTAAGAGTTCACTCCAAATGTATCGACAAGAATGCTGATCTGGTAAACGATTATCGTTTTCAAATATGAGAGTGTGTTGCGTGTTCTTGCAGGCTTTCGAAGACGACGGGAGAAAGTTCCACTACTCCTAAGCCATAGTGTTTGCTATATGAGAATTTGTGGTGTGTATTTTATGTTATTCAAGTATTTTTTGTTTAGATTTTATGTTGTAGTATGCATGTTGTTACTTTTGTTTTGTTGTTTATCTATTCGAACTCTCTCAATTTATTTTAGTATAATTAGCATAATTTATTTTATTTTAGTACAATTTAGTGACAAAACAATCTAAAAAAAATATAAATACTACCATAAAAATACCATAAAGTAGCACATAAAAAAAACCAAAACATAAGATAATCCAAACATAAAACACCAAACATAGTATATCAAATATAAATACAACAAAACAATCTAACTAAAACTACTATAAAAAAACAGTCAGTGACGATATGCTATCCAGAGGGGGACCATAGCACTATCGGATGTCCCCTGTTAATTCTGTCTGGTAGTCCCGACCATGCTCTCGGCCAGACTCTCTGATCAGGTGTAACGACATCAGCCTTGGTCTCTCTGCTCACCCGTACCGCGGTATCCCAGACATTCTCATCCTCACCCCTGGGGCTGGCGGAGGTGTAGAGAATATGGATGTTGCCAACTCAGTCGTAAAGTCAAGTTGAGTCTGAGACCGGCCACCACTGGCCTCTCTATCATTAGGTAGCTCTGTATCATATCGTCGTCTATGAGGCTCAAACTCTGGAGGGTCCTCGAACTCGAAGTCATCCAGACTGAAAGATGGCCCCTCATCCTCCATAGGAAACAACTCTGCTCCTGCTGCGCTGATGGTGACGGCATGTAGGCTAGACCCTGCAATCATACAAATAATTAAGTAAATTTGCTCTGAAGGAAGAAATTTGTACTAACTTGACAGCTAATGAAATATGACATACCGGAGGGTGAACTGGACGTCCCTACGCATCATAGAATGCATGCCGTTATGGATAATACCCAATGATGGTAGTCCCACTCTGGTTGCTCTCGGAGGGGAGATGGCATCTCACTAGCTCTAACGAGGGGCGCGTCAGGCTCGGCTGGATTTACCATACTCCAGTTGATGTTCTCTCCGGCGTCACGCAGCATGTTGATGAGCTGCCCTCCGTGCCCGGTATCCTCAATAAAATTGGCATGGCTCCTCAATTACAAGCACCCAAAAGCTTTATAGCCCATTTTTCCCAGCATCTTGATCCCATGCGCGCAACCTTTAAGCGCCACTAAAAGCTGCCAAAAAAATAATTTGTTAGATAAAATATTTATTAACTTATCAATTAGTAAAAAAAATGTGTTGTTTTAGCCGCATTACCGCGCGAGCCCATTTGCGACCGTTGGGGATGTAACCCTCTAGGTCTTCCTGGATCTCTGGCATAGGAAGGCATCGTAATCGCCCTGTAAATACACGGATGCCATGCAGACTCGCAAGTACCAAGACTCATATCTCAATAGGGGATGTCCTGAGGTCTGTGTAAAATTATCTGGCATCTGCCACATATCGGCGTCTCCCGGAGACGCTGCCCTAGCATAATACTCCCCATAATGCTCACTCCAATCTTTGCCTCCAAATGAACCATGGCTAGTACTGTAAGGAATACGTTAGTTGCAATACAAAGCTATCAAGAAATATGGGGATAATAGATAATAGAATATGACTTACTTGTGTAGCCTTTTGATCTCAGACCTCGTCAAATCTGGATCTGCGGGAATCAATGGAACCTGACCAAACTAACGGAGTACCCGATCTGGATAGTGGTGCTCCACTATCCAGAAGCAGACTAGTGGACCTCTGTACCACCATCTCTCATGCTGCTCCAGACAAATCCCCGGCAACCTCTCATTCTCGTAGAGCTCATCATACGGAGTCCAGACAATCTGCTCTGTAGCTGTCCTCGGACCGACCTAATACCCAAGGTACCACGATGGCCCTGATCCTTGTAGTGGTGAGTACCGTGCTATTTCTTGGTATATGTTGGGCATCTAACTGATCGGGTTATCCCCACACCAGAGGCTCATTCGGGATAGGTCGGCCCACCGGTAGCCGTGACAACAACTAATATTGCAGCAAAAGTACCGGCCCATACATTTTCTTCGCCTCCTTCTGCATTTTCAAGAATATTAGTCGTTAGGGTATTTAGATTGGTTAAGAAAATAATTAAATAAGAAAAGAGATAGGGACTTACCTTACAACCATGGCACAGGCTATAGTACAGATGGGCTAGGACAGCCCCACCCCAGTTGTAGCTCGACGGAGTGTCATGGTCTACTAGCAGCGAGAGATACATCATCGGGACTGCATCACTGCTGAAATCAGCAAACATGATAGAACCAAAGAGGTCCATCACAAAGTCCTGTGTATATATGCAATACAAAGTAGATAATAAAATGCTTTTCGAAATAATATAAAGTAGATAATAAATGTAATAGAAAGAGTTTATATGTATTACCTCTGAATATCCTCAACAGTGGACTCTTCAGTCAGACAGGCGTTGAAGTGCCGTTGCATCTTGGTCATCTGCATATAGAACTTAGACGTTCCATGACTGGCCCGTAACTCGTTCGGATCAGCTCCCAACAACTAATCAATGTGCTCAGCAAAATGACTGCTATCAGATACGCCACCAATGGGTGTGCCCCTGATAGGCAAACCCCATAGGGCAGTCACATCATGAAGTGTCACCGTCATCTCTCCAAATGGTAAGTGGAACATGTGCGTCTCGGGACGCCATCGCGCCACTAGTCCTGCAATGAGAGATGCATTGATGATGTCCACTCCCACTCTGCACTATAGAGACAATACTGTACAACCCCAGATTGATGAGATACGGGTCCATCGCCTCGTAGTACCGCATCTGAACGCACCGCAGCTTGACATCTAAAAGAAACTTGTCCTGCGTTGAAAAAAGTAACACAACACGAGAAGATAGTGTTAACACAACAAAATTTAAACATTAAAAAAGAGCTAAAAAAAGTAACGTACCTCACAAGAAGTCAGTATGACTCGGTGATCGTTGTGGGGCATCCATAGGAGAGGACTGAAATGGTCCGTGCTATCAGGGGCGATCGGCTCATCAGCAGCAGCTGGTACTGGCCGAGTCCTATGCCGTCCTCTAGCCATCCAAATTTCAAAAATAAAATTATGTTAACTTACTTTAAGTAAACCCTAAACCCTAATTTCAAAAATTAATTTATACTATAATTACGCTAAGTAAACCCTAAACCCTAAAACATGCTAATTACGCTAAATTGCGCTAAAATATGCTAATTACGCTATATTACGCTAAAATATGCTAAAATACGCGAAAATCTGGTAATTGCGCTAAAATATGCTAAAATATGCTAATTGCGCTAAATTACGCTAAAATATACTAATTCCGCTAAAATATGCTAAAATATGCTAACTACACTAAAATATGCTAAAATATGTTAAACTATCCTAAAATAGGCTAAAATATGTTAAAATATGCTAATTACGCTAAAATATGCTACGAAAAGTTAAGAAATGCTAAAATAGGCTAAAATCATGTAAATATGCTAAAATACGTGTAAATATGCTAAAATACGTGTAAATATGCTAAAATAGGATAAAATAGGCTAAAATATGCTAAAATAGGCTAAAATATGCTAATTGCGCTAAAATATGCTAAATTATGCTAAAATATGCTAATTACACTAAATTGCGTAAATTACGCTAAATTATGCTTAAATATACTAATTACGCTAAATTGCACTAAATTACACTAAATTATGCTTAAATATGCTAATTGCGCTAAAATATGCTAAAATACGTGTAAATATGCTAAATAGGCTAAAATATGCTAATTACGCTAAATTGCACTAAATTACGCTTAATTATGCTAATTATGGTAAAAAATGCTAAATTATGCTAAATTGCTCAAATATGCTAATTATACTAAATTACGCTTAATTACGCTACATTAATCTAAATTTAGCTTATTACTCTCAATTATACAAATTAAATAATTTAACTAACTAAAATAAATTAACACTAATTACAACTAAATTATACTAATTTTGATACATTACTAACAAATCTTAACATTTTACAATTATTTTGCACTAAAAAAGAATTTTAGAAAAATTAGAGGGACTTACTTGCAAATCTGGGAAGAGGAGGTGAAATTTGAAAGAAAGAGATAAAGTAATGAGAGATAGTGTGAAATTTGATAGAATGAATTTTGAGAAAAACGTCTCACTCTCCACATATATATATAAATGTCCAAACCAGTCATTTAATGGCCGGTGGAGGAAAGAATGAGACCGGCCATTAAATAGCCGGTTTGGACATTTTTAAAAATACACAGCTATCCAGCTAATGTGAGTATATTTATTAGTTTATAATTAACTTTGGATATTAATAAAAATATCGGTACTATACCTATACAACAAAATCTAAAATCTGACCCATTTACTAACGTGCTGGACTGTACACAAGAAATACCTTCTATTGGATCAGATTTCCACTGGACTAAGCCCAATACAACCACAACCCATCTGCTAATTTAGTCCCTTTAATATTTGTGTCAATATGAATTGAACGAGTCGGATTCGTTCTGCAATTCATGTCAATACGAATTGAACGTAATTTGTATGAGAACGGAGTAGGTCCGATGCTCATCGGATCTACTTTTAGGTTCAACGAGCATGATGACCGTCCGATCTAATTTAAGATTTGTGTGCACGAAAATTGAAACAGATATGCACTAATTTTAAAGCGTTCCGCACGAATCTTAAATCAAATCGATGGTGATTAAACTCATCGAACCAAAGTAGGTCCGATGCCAATCGGACCTACTCTCAAGTGAATTTGTATTACTGCAGAAGATATGATATGATATCTGTAATTTGTGCGTGAGATGTGAGCACCTGGTGCATGTACACTAAAATTGCCATTGTGGTCTCACTTGGAATTACTTCCACTGGCTAAAGTTGTCAAATTCGCAATTTTTCTTAAGTCAGGTCTCCGTAGCTATTACACTCCCAGATTTTAAACTATACAGGACACGGGAATAATTATTGACAATTGTACAGCGATTATAATTGTAGGAATAAAAAATCATCACCAACCATCTCGTTGTACACCGATAGACCAGATGTAACTTCGGAATTAACATTTTGATAAAAGGATGAGTAGATCAGTAGAACGAGGGTGTTCTAAGTTTATCAACTCTAAATTATGTCGAATTAACTTTAAATAATAAATTCAAATTGTTGAAATCTGTCTATCTTATGAGTGATGTATCTACATGTAAAAAGCTTGAATTTTCAAATTAATTTAGTATAAAGTCAAGCGGTCAATATTAAAAGGTTTATAAATTAATTTTAATACATTTTTTTTAATGTTTTTGTATCACTTGACTCTATACAAAATTAATTTTAAATTTTAAATTTTTTGCACGTAGATGAATCACTTGTAAGGTAGACGGGTTTCAATAGTTTGAATTTGTCATTTAAAGTCAATTTAATATGTTTTAGAGTTGAGTTCACAAGAAGAATTAGTAACTTAGGAATACCTTAGTTCTACTCAAAGGATAGTCTTATTATATTATTCAATCTAAAACCTGATAACTAAGTAATTGGATGATCCATCAATTCATATTTTGACAATTTTCAGTGGATCTCCCCTGAAACATTTATTTGTTTATTCCATATAAAAATAACAGTAATATTGGTTTTTATATATTTGATAACTATGAAAATGAAAACACTTACGTCAGGAAATTAAAAATAAAAAATACACTCATCACATATTTTTCAAACATCGGTCATATAAACCAAAGAATTATATTTATTAAAAGATTGCATTTACTTTCTTTGGTGCCTAGCTTTTGAAGCATTAAAAAGCAAGTGCATTTTAATTACTTCCTCTCAAAGAAAAGACATACACAGCAAGCTAGTACTGATGTAAGACAATTTAAATCTTTTTTTATGCAAAATGTACATCAAAGGGTTCCATTGCACTCCTAAATAAGCAACAACAAATTAAACATGTCTTTTTTTCAATAGTGCATAAAAGTATATATAGTCTACAAGCAACTTACTTCATTGGGTGACGATCGATGATTCTTTCTATTTTAAGAAGACCAATTAGTTTGGACACAAGTAATAATTAAAAAGAAATACAGTTGCTTCTCTGCTAGCTGTTCGTTTAATATATGGGAAAGGAAATTATCAAGATAATCATAAATTCAATAATCTAAAACTAGAGATGTGATCACCACATCCATCAATATTATGCACAAAAACAAACAATATACACATTTTTGTTTACTTTGACTAAATACATCAAGACAGAGTGACAAAAAAGATTAAAAAAAAAATGGAAGAAAATACAGCCTTGTACACTTGAATCAAGAGGTAGAAGGGAAGCCGATTCCATGGCGCGAAGATGGAAAAACGACAAAGAGAGCACTACCGACAAGCCCCGTGGCAACAGGCACGGTAGTCAGGATCTGCCGGGTATCGTAAGACAGTACAGGGTAGAAGCATGACTCCATATTGTTATCGAACAACGCCACTGCAGCGAACACCATCAATGCCATGAAAGCATGAAGGAAATCGATGCACTTAATATGGTACGTCTTGGCTATTTCGGGTTCAGGAGGCGGGCTACCGTCGATGACCCATAATCCTTTAAATGTCGCTACCACGTACCTTATCTGTCAAGTAAATTCAAAAAAAAAATTTAATTTTTCTAATTAACTTGTTGCCTTAGATAAGACCAATAAACAAATGGAATTTATCAGCCAAAATGAAATTAACAGTAATATTTCTTAAGAGAACAGTCCTTATAAATTCAATTTTATTTTCTTAGTTAATTAATGTGCATTTCAAGAAAAAGGAATGAAAAATAATTGACAAATTGAAGGTGTGTTATGAACAATACATGGCCGGAGCTATCTTTGAAGCTGTCAGTGAAGTTGAGAAAAACAATGGCCAGGCCGCAAAATGCAACTAGGCAACCAGCCATGATACGGTTGACATTGTCGCAATTTCCTTGGTTGGTGCAAACAGGACTAAGAATCTGAAATATAAGAACGGTGCCGGTAGGGAGATGCTTTGCCAAATCAGCCGTGCTTTTGAAAGCCTTAGCCATTGTCGCCTGAGCAGCCGACACTTGAGCGGCCGCATCATCAGTAGGTGCGGTGGCACTCGTCGTGGCTTGCAAAAGGGGCTTCTCCTCATCATCATGAGTCTGATTCGACTCCAAATCTTTTGAATTAGACGACATTTTTGCGGAGACTTGATCCTTTTCTTTCTTGCTTGGTACCCATAATGGAATTTTTTTGGGGGTTTATATGGGGGTGGTGCTGTGTACTTGGCCTGGCTTGCAAGGGAGGGTCACTGGGATTCCGGGGGACCGTTTCCTTTACCTTTGTTCAAAACATGCTTTGGGTGGTATTATGGGGGTTCACATTAATTGATTTCATCTAACAATTATAATTTAAATAAAAAAATAAAATGTTAGAGATTTTAGTTTTCGACATTTCAAATTAAAATATCACAATTTCATTTATGAAATTTATTATAAAAAGTCAAACTGAGTATTTGGTTTATTTTCATATATATTGTTCTTCGTTAATAAAATAGTGGATATCAATTCTATTTTTTTCTCTACTAGTCAAGTTTCGCTCCTAAAAAATATCGAAGAAAACATTACTTTAAAATAAAATAATTATTATAGAAAATTATTTTGTATTAAAAAATTTCGGGTACAAATAAATATTTTGTTGTCAACAAAACAATTTACAGTGGAGTAATTTAACAAAATAACATAAAAAAATTATTGTTAAGAATTATATTACATCGTAGGCACATTAAATTACTGCATGTTTTTTCAAATAAGAAAAGAGACTTGAATGATACAAAAATATATTTTTTTGCGGAGAGAATTTAAATTGACAGCAGTTAATTTTCATTTCTAGTGTATCTATATTTCCCAACTTCTGATTAATTTGAATAATTAAATGAGCTTGGCTACTATGCTTATATAAGCAAAAGCCCACATATGCTTAAATGAGCATTTTTGCGTTTCCAATGTTCAAATGGTCGATCCGACCGTTCATCTTGTTCTCCATATTAATATGTGCTTGGACACTAAATTTTACATTTTTCTGAATTTTTTTACTATTTATTAAGCCACTTTGAAAGTTTCTGATCTGGTGGTCCAGAATTTTGGAAACACTGTTTTTACTGTTCACCCAGATCAGCAATTTTCAAAGTGGCTTAATAAATAGTAAAAAAATTCAGAAAAATGTAAAATTTAGTCTCCAAGCACATATTAATATGGATAACAAAATGAATGGTCGGATCGACCATTTGAACATTAGAAACGCAAAAATGAGTTATAAACATATGTGGGCTTTTGCTTATATAAGCATAGTAGCCAAGCTCTAATTAAATTACTTGTTGATAAGTTTATGAGAACACAAAATATCCTGCAAAAGTTCATTTAATTAGTTTCGCTTTTGGATATATAATTCGAATTAGGTGGTGGCACCATGTCCACCAAACAAAAAGATATGCTCACAATTCTGTTTCAGTAAAATAATTAGGATGTCTATGAAAGAGGCGTAACGCATAAAACCTTCGTTACAATGTGTTCCTGTAACGTAAAAGGTTTCCAAATAGTTGGGAACTGAAAGCTGGCTTAAGGAACTTGCATGAGTACAACCGTACAAGCGCTTGCGCGTTTTCTTTTTCATAAATCATTAATGCGATCCTAATAATCACCTCATTAAGGCATTAACTCACGAATTCACATCACCTTAGGTTACCTGACTCAAGCAAATTACGATCGGACGGCCCATTTAATATGGCACGAATCTCAAAACAGATCCCTACAGTCTCAATAGGCACTGGATTGAGTTTGGCCCAGATAGAATTAATCTGAGCCGGCTGTTGCAATTTGCTTGAATCAGGTACCTGGGAGGATATCTGTCCTTAACTCACCTTCTCAACACCGTACTCAGTTTTTCATATATACCCTATAGCACATACGAATATTATATTATATATTGAACAAAGTTAGGGTGTGTCTCTGCATAACTCTAAAATCTATTGGATTGATTTCAAATAAGACAAACAAACTATTGAAACTGATCTATTTCATGAGTGATGCATGTACATACAAAATTTTGAAAATTTTGAATTCATTTAGTATAAAGTCAAGAGGTCAAAAGTTGATAAAAAAATAAATACATTAAAATAACTTATAAAACTTCATTTTTTTGCATGTACAAGTCATATTTGTTACCGCTTGACTTTATACTAAATAAATTCAAAAAAAATTAAAATTTTGCATGTACACACATCACTCGTAAAGTAGATCGGTTTCAACGGTTTAGATTTGTCTCATTTGAAATCAATATGATAGATTTTAAAGTTATGCTCAGTAAACTCTTTGGTGAGCACAACACACCATAACTTTACTCAATATATAATATTCAGATAAATGATAAAATATTATATAATACTAATACACACTACGCTATTGTTGTATCCGCCTTCTAAACTATCGTAATACAGTTGCTTATTTTATTTGAAAAAATATTAACTAAAAAAGTAAGGAGAATGAAGATGAATTCAATCGAGTGGAAAGATAAATGATAAAATGTAAAAATGTAATATTCTTTATCAAACGATCACTTGATCAGATGAGAGGTCCTATTTTATTCGCTCAACTACTATGATGTTTACCAAGCAAGTAAATAAGATAGTTTCCTCAACAACAAAAAAAAGTCAATTAGCATACTCTTAGGTGAGATTATACGAGATATACAACAATAGCTGAACTGTTGCTGACATCAAGACGAGGAAAAATTATATAGTTTTAGTTTGTTTAGTTAAGACGAGAGCGCTATGTAAATAGATTTTATTTTCTTCCAAGTCCTTGACGACCATTGTAAATATTTTTTTATTAATGAAAACCCGTAAGATAGTAACTTTAACTCATTAATTAATTAACCGCGCATTTGACTTTATTTGCAACTTGTAAGCACGATTGGAAATTTGGAATAAGTTTAGAAGCGTCAACATCAATCCCTAGGCTTGTAAATACTTCATTATCATTTTTCGCTTCTTCTTCTTAGAAACATTTCAGAAGATCCCAAATATCATATGCTTTGATGCAACTTGACAAACCTTGTTGGAAGAGACCTCAGACCCGGAGAACTAATAATAACATATTACCTTGACCTTCTTCATTGAACTTTCTTCATATACATAAGAGTACTATAATTATAATTTCAATTATGAGCTCAATTTTTATAACTTTTAATCGGTCTATTTTTGTCGCCTCTAATCTGGTAAAATAGATCCCATGTAAAGACTTCCTTGTTTGGTCCAGTTAGGCCCAGTTAGGTCCATTGAGCCTATAAAACCAATTCTCTTGTCTATATACTGGCCCGTTAAATTTCGCAGAAGACAATTCTGACGAAATTACAATGAGAAAATTAAAACCCATTCATATTTCCATAAAATCAATCATCTTCGCACAAGACAACTCTTCTTTGTTTGTAATTGATCAAACAATTTTTCAAATGTATCAAATTTGTAATACGATCAATTTAAATCCAATAGAAGTTATTTAACAAATATACTTTTTTATAACCGTTTTATTGGCTGTACAATATAGCTTTTTCTTTTTGCAATATTGACAAATAATAATAATAATAATAATAATAATAATAATAATAATAATAATAATAAGGATTACATTGTACAACAATGGCCATTGTAATTGGTTAAGCTAAACATGCGATCAACCACTTAAATCTATTGTCATAATTATTCTAATGTGGTAAACATATATCACTATCAAGCCTAAGAGAACACTCAAAATTAGAAGAATACTTGTGATATACAGAGAGGGAATTAATTCTTTACATATTCCATAGATCACATGTTAGAAGCACCTACTCTGCTACTCATCATCCATCACACTTCAGTGCTATGGATATCACACTTCAAATCCTTTCTTTGCTTAAACATTTCTACTATTTTATTTAGGTGCAACTTGCAAGGAAGACTGGTCGGTGGTTGTGCTTGTACGGAACAATTCGAGTGCCTTTGAAGGCCCATTCGATTGTCGGGATCTGGTAGGGCCCATTTACAGTGTTTATATAATGCCCCAATGTAATAATAGAAAGGCCCACAAAGGGAAAGGGACTTTCTCAGGTTCCTTTGTTTATGATTTGAGTGTATCATGTGAAACGTGGTTTTACTGTCCATGAGGCTGTTTCCAGCAGTACCCCTCAATCAGTAATGGACTAATGGGGCACATCACGATCTAGCATTATCTGATGTATGGATCATGACGAGACTGTCGCTTTTTGAGATATTATATCTGCTCCTAATCTTCTAGTGCAGTTTGGATCTCATGGTCATCAGAACAATCCGATCTGTTTTAAGATATGTATACACAAATTTTAGTGGGGATTCTACACGCATTTTAAAGCAGATCGGACGGTTCTGATGTCAATCTGACCCAAATTTGCTTTGTGTAGTGGCACCCCATGATATGCATTAGGGAAAGAGCTCCATTTACATCTAAATATTTGATCTAAAGCACTATCAGGGTCTAGATTGATTGGGTACATTTTAGTTTTCTCAAAATTCATTTTGATATCAGAAATTGACTCAAAAACCATCATGGCCAACCATGCTGCTTGTACAACCTCTTCTTGAGCTTGTAAAATCAGTTTGGTGTCATCTGCATCGTGATAGTTTGTGATAGCTTTTTGATAGATATAAGGGGGACCAATCCTCTAATCACATTAGTTTGTCTTCCATTGTTAAAAAAATTTCATAGTGTATCAGCTGCCAATAAATAAATAAAGGTGATAATGGGTCTCCCTGTCTAATCTCCTTTTACAATAAAAATAATCAATAAGATCCCCATTAACAATAATACAAGATTGAGAGTTTTATAGCAATCCTCTATCCATTTAATCCATTTATAACCAAATTCTCTAGTTCTCAATACTTTCAAAAGGTAGTTCCAATGTATCATATTATAGGCTTTCTCAAAATCTACTTTGATTACTATCTCAGGTTCTTTTGAGATCTGACAAGAATGTATAATTTCTTAACTAAGTATTACATTATCTAAAATATCTATTTCTTAGGAATGCAGATTGATTATCATCTATTAGTCTATGCATTAATCCTTCTAATCTATTTGTCAATGTTTTAGATAACATTTTGAAACTACAATTAACTAAACTAATTGGTCTAAATTTTCTAACGTGTGATGCCCCTTTTTCTTTTGGTAGACAGATACATGATTTGTTTAATTTGTGCAAGTTTAAAGTACGATCATAGAAAGAAGAGGAGGGTTCAAATGCCTTCATTTTTTGTGCCTCCATCATGCCTCCATTTTAAAAACTTTAATAACTCAAAATTTTAAACTTAAACGTCAAAATAAAACCGTGAGATGTGATCTATGTTATTTTCTCTATGTGGTCATAAAAAATTATCACATTTTAATTTTTCTTTTATGTAAATCAATAAGTTGAAAAATCAACGTCTAGAAATTATCCACATTAGTATACATTTTTACAAGCTCAAGATGACAACCAAAACAAAGTTGAAATGCCATAATTTTTTACACATGCATAAATAAAATAATGTAGTTCATATCCAATGGTTTTATTTTGAATTTTAAGTTTTAAATTTTGAGTTATTAAAGTGTTAAATAATGGAGGCATGATGGAGGCATTTGAACCCTCATCTAGAAAGAATGAGCAAGTATCATCAAATCATCTTTTACAATTTCCCAAAAGAATTGGTAAAACTTAAAAGAAAAACTATCTGGTCCTGATGCTCCATTTAGTTCAGATTCAAATACTGCTCTTTTAATTTCATCTTTAGTAAAAGGTAATTCTAGAGTCAATTGGTCAAAACTAGTTAGTTTATCAGCAGGGTTCCAAAATTCATTATCTAAAGATGCGAATTTATTACCTGGTGAAACCAACAAGTCCTTATAATATTTTATAATATGTTGTTTTATCTCATTGAGGTTGTGTGTAAAATTTATGGATTTATGCATACGTAAATACATATTTAAAGTTAATAAGAGCTTAAACTCACTAAATAGAATTTTGAGTTGAATTTCAAGAACCTTTGGATTAGCTTTTAAACGAATTTGAACTGTTCCGTCAAGCGTATAACAGATTGGACAACATTATTTTTTCAGTGCTCAATTTTTTTTACATTATGAATAGGTGTCTTATTAAATGAATTTTGGATTAGCTTTTAACTGAATTTGAACTGTTCCGTCAAGCGTATAACAGATTTGACAACATTATTTTTCCAGTACTCAAATCTTTTTACATTCTGAATAGGTGTCTTATTAAATGAATTAGAATATCTGAGGTTTTAATTTAGTAGTGATGTGTTGGTGTATGTAGTTTTTGTATATGGAGCTAAAACTGGAGTATGTTGTTGAAGTTTTTTAGAGTTGATATTAGTAGGAGATATAGGTTTTAGGAGTTTTGTTGTTTTTCGGATCTCAAACTAAACAAAATTCTCTATACTAATTTTTGTTTGTGATTTGCTTTTGCAAAATGGAAGTTGATTCTTTTACTTCTTCTTTTTTTTTTTTTATCTCATTCTTTCGCTTTTGCTTGGGATAAAAAATCATACTGATATTAGTAGGAGATCTAGATTCAACTTTTTTTGAATTGTTGAAAAATCACAGACAAATTTGAGTCGTTGATTTTTAAATGGAAGGATTCAGATGGATGTTTGATATTTCACAAGATACATCTGATCAGAATTTCCCTAGTTCATCCGATCTAAAATCAACGATTAAGATACATCTGAAACCCTCCGTAAAATCGGTATGATTGCCAAGGAGACCAACCCGACAACCCACGATTTCCACACTGCGACTGCAAGACTCACGCAGATGCAGCGATTCAATGAACTTTGAAACTGAATTTTGACAATGGCGCACTTTTCTTTCCCTTTCTGTCAGGTGTTCACTTTTATCTTTTTTCTTATGAGTGGCAGAGTGGGGGACTGCATCTTTACCGCTTCAACCCCAGAATTTCTATTTATTATTTCTCATAACCAAATTTCTTTATTTATTCATTATGTTCTAAATTTCTAATTAAATGAAAAATGTCTTATTTATGAAAAACAAAAACAAAAAAGTAGAAAGCGTTATATTCATATTAGAAAATGTCATGGAACTATATCTACATCGTTTTGTGTACAATACAGTCAATACTAATTTTACAAGAAGGGATATTTTATTAAGAGTGAGGTTATAGTACTTTGCAATGCACGGATCGTTTCGTGCATTGGATTCATTCTTTATTTTTAAAGTTCAAATAGTCGATTCAAACCGCTCAATTAATGATGGACCAAAATGATACTACTACTTTTAAAGATTTACAAACCTTAATTTCTACTTACGTTCAAATCACAAGCGCATAATCCTACCATGTAGTATAATTAGGAGTGTCGATCCACAGGGATAGTGTATTAGATTTTAAACAATTTTTACTAGTCTAGGTTATCGGGTTTTTGAAATTTGAGGTGGTGGTGATAAATGCAATCAAGATATTATAGCTAGTAAAGGTTAAACAGTAGATAAAGAGCCTCTAGGGTTCAGGTTTCATGTCATTCTTAATTATGCAAAGTACAAGTTTTGACGTTTTTCTATGTCGCATGCGGCACTGTCACCGTCGCATGCGGCATGGATTGCCCCACAGCTACCCCGCATGTGGCACTATCACTACCCGCAGGGCATGCTAGGTGTTTGTTTATGCGATTTGAAAGGTTTTTGATTTTGTGATCGACTTCTGGGCTACCAAGACTAAAGTATTTTAGGTACGCAATTATATTTTTTTCCTATACTACCCCGTAGTTGAAATATCCCAAAGACCCTACTTAATCTAAGTGCTTTCTAATGTTGTTTAAAGTACGATTTACGCTATCCTGCCAAGGGAGCCCACTGGGTTATAACCCTAGTCTTTGAACCGCTGTCAAGCCTCGTTAGCCAAAGTGTTTAGTACTTACATGCATTATCTTTCTCACAAAGGATGCAACGACTTAACACATATTGGTATGTGGAGATCATTGGCATATAGTAGACAGAACTATGTATGCAAGGATATATATAATAAAAAGAAATTTAAAGTGTAAAGGAAAACTCAAACCATAACATAAACAAAGCATAAACGTATATTAAAACATTATTAAGAATTCAAGTACAACCCTCACCATAGAGATAAGAAGTTTAGCTTCTCATGGCCATGACAAAATAAAAAGAATAATATAAAGAGAACATAAATTACAACTCAATTGAAGATGAAGTAACTTCTGTCTCCTTAGATGACGTATTCTTCTCTTGCTTCACTTCTAATGGCTATCTCTTTCTCTCTAAGTAACTCTCTAACCTAATCTAACAATGAGAATTGCTAACTACAATTCTGGACTTTATACAATTAAACACGCACACTAAATCCTATTACAATAGAGGTATTTATAGCATTCCTAAACGAGAGGTGGAGTAGTGAAAGTAGTGGGGGACGTGGGGTCCACCCATGATTGGATAGATGAAGCCGAAAATAGCTTGGCTCTTCAGAAAACGCATCCTTCTAGAAGGCCCATCAGAAAAAGTCTATTTTTAGGACAGTCCACGGATCGTGCGGCCTCAGGGTATGCCGCAGGGCTTTCTGACTTAGTGGATTTTCTTGTATTTTTCACCATTTCGCATGTTATGCACTTCGTGTGAGGTGTTGCATGCTCCATGTAATGTCCCATTTTGACGCCCTACTCAGAAATCGTCTAAATATGACATTTTTGCTCTGATTTTGCCCTAAAAATGCAAATTTCTCCAAAACCTGCCAAAAAGACCTAAAAACACGTTTGCGATAAATAAATTGAAAAAATGACTACTTTGCATTCGCTTTTTGTCATTTTTCATAAGAAAAGACAGTGATTTTCGTTATATGTTTTAGCTTCATCACTCAACATCACCAAATTTTATATTTTTTGAAATTTTTTTACTATTTTTTTAGACAATTAGAAAATCACTTGATCTAAAAATTCTGGACCATCCGAAAGTAGTGATTTTCTACCTACCAAAAATATAAAATTTGGTCTCCAAGTATATTTTCATATGACAATAATGTTGAGCGGTTCGAATCGACTATTTGGACTTTGAAGACGGAGATATGAATTCAATACACGGAACGATCCGTGCATTGCAAAGTACCATAGCCTCACTCTTTTACTAATTAGCCATCATTTCAAAGAACTCCAAATTAAGTCAAAGAACAATTAAATGTCAAAACTTATTAATTGGGAAATCTGCACAAATTTTCTAAACATGAAGGTGCAATATATATTAAATCCATTGGTTCAGAAAAACATGACGAGAGGGATTTAAATCGGAATAGTTTAATTTCAGTATTCAACCGCGCGCTCCATAGAAACAATTCCTCAACCAACCGACCAGCTTCCTCATCCAAGTCACAAATACTTCTCATGAAAACATTATTATATAGGATTCCTAATACTCCAGCTCATTATAGAACAATTATTGTTTCCAAGGAAGCATCAGAGAAATTATAAAATTAAACAAGATAATGTTAGTTGCCTCTGTCCATAACTTGTCGACAACCCAACTGGAATAGAAGGCGTAGAGTACAAATGGTTGTTGGATGGTTACAAAAATAAATAAATAATAATAGTGAAACAGAGCATAATGACAATCCTTTAGTCCTAATATACGGCAGCTTTGGTGTGATACCTTCTAAAAGTGGAATTTTTACATGTTCTGCGTGTAAGCTCAATTATTCATTTATTCATATTTAACCCAAGTAATGTTCAATTATTTTCCTTACAAAAATTATTAATGATTCTACAGAGTTATTTTTCATGTCTCCATTCTTATATTCTTATAGTAAGCACATAAATGTCATGATCCGCCAACGACTTTGATTAAAAGATAAAATTTCAAATTAAATATCAGTCATCCGATCAAATATTCTGATTCTATGCATCTTTTTTATGTTTTTTTACGTGTAGAAGTCTAAATTTATTTAAACGCGTACTCTCCACATGGATGTTGTATCATCTATTTGATTGGTCATGATTTCTTTCTATTTTTTAAATGTCATTTAAGAAATTTTTTAATTGATTGATAATTAATTAATCATGTCTTCATTTCTTTATATTTTCTTTTATATCATTTAATAAATATTATTTGTCATTTAATATGTGTTTAGTTTGAGATTTGTTTATGAAACTATATCAAAAAGTTTAAAAAAAATATGTTATTTACGTGTAGATGTCATTTAATATATCATTTAAGAAATATTATTTGTCATTTAGTCAAATTTTTTTATAAAGTATGTCATTTTGTACGAGATTGTTTTGTGCTCTCATAATATGTTCTCGTTTCAACGCACAGACACAGTACTATTGAATATACTATATAGTTGAAGAAAATAAATTTCCATGTTGTTGCCACTAAGTTTTATCTAGCCATCGAAAAAAATCAGAATTATGAAATTTAAGTAATTTTCATCACATTTTGGATATCCAAACGGAATGTTAGAAATTATTAGCATTAGACGTTGGGTAATTTACAATGTCCATTGTAACTTTTTCGTAGTAATTTTTGTCAGCATTTTTATTTCGTAGTAATTATTTTTGGGTGCTAAATATTATACTGGTTTTACCAATCTTGTCCAGTAAACTCTTGACGACCTGATGTGTAAAATTGACCGACATTTCTAGAATAAAATTAGTGTTATATGAATTAAAAATTAAAATTTTAACGCAAAAAAAATAATTTATGTAGGTGCTATAAAAGGAAATAAAAATTACAAACTAGAGATTAGAAAGTCGGTGCGGAGGAGATAGCAAGGAACCCCACACGGTCTTGTCAAATCAGAAAGAAAAAAAAAAAAGTGGGAAGTTTTTTTCCTCTATTCGTTAAAGGGAAGGGTGTAGGTCCGATGCCCATCGGACCTAGTTTGGTTCCGATGGGCAGATCTACCGTAGGATAACATAATGATTTGTGCGCACGAAAATTGAAACATAAACGCACGGGTTTTAAAGCATTTCGCACGAATCTAAAAAAAAATCTATGGTGATTAAACCCGTCGAACTGAGGTAGGTCCGATGCCCATCGGACCTACACCCTTCCCTTAAAGCTTCGTTAGGGAAAACTGAAAAAGTGAGCCGTTTCACTATAACAGATTAACAGGTAACTACGAATCCATTCCTCTGAGGTAACGGATTATTTCTGTTTAGATCCGGACCAATCCAGTCGGAGATGGAATGTGCGGGTCCCTTTAAGATTCGTGTGGATTAGGATCAGACGCTATGGATCTAAATAGAAATATGCTGTTACCTTAGATGATATGAATTCATCAGGTAACCACCAAATCCATATCCTCGACGGTACCGTAAAAGATTCCCTTTTACAATTAGCTATTTACGGTTTGAGATTAACTCTCAGCCGGTTTGAGATTCGGGCTGACTGAGGGGGCAGTATTATTGGGCTTTGAGATTCGTGCCAAGTTAAAAAGAACGGTCCAGATCAAGTAATTGTAAAAGATTCTCTATTACGGTACCGTCGGTGATATGAATTCGGTAACCACCACCACACAGCATGCCAGATGCCACTAAGCCCACTTCGCACTTAGTTCCGATCCTGTCCCTAGATGCAGTACATATCATGCAACTTGGACCGTCCGATTTTATTATGACAGTAAATTTCAAATACGAACGCAATTATGAAGTTATAACCGTTCAGGAGGATCAAGAGAAAAAAGGTCTTGTAGTTTCACTTTTCCCTCCTTCCTCTGGCTCTGCTTCCATCAACTCTCCCTGTCATTCACGGTATATAAAGCAAGCCGCACTCTTTTTAAACCTTTCTTCTACTCAAACCTAGTTCATCTCTCGATCGAATAAACCAACCCAAATCACCGCTCTGCTCATCCACCATGGGAGCAGGCGCAGGTTCCCTCCTCCACCTCCTCCTCTACTTGCACCTAATCCACAGTGACATTCTCTCTAACCCAAGATGGCCTTTATTTGCTGGATGCCAAGCACGGCCTCGACGACCCGCAAGGCTCTCTCTCCAACTGGAACTCCAAGGACCCAACCCCGTGCAACTGGAGAGGCGTCTCCTGTTCTCCCTCCTCTCCAATTCCAACAGTGACTTCGCTCAATTTAACCAGTCTCAACCTCGTCGGCCCCTTCCCAGCCTCCCTATGCCGGGTTCCAAACCTTGAATTTCTCTCCATGGCAGGCAACTACCTCAACGACTCACTCTTGTCTTCTTCTCTCATGCCCTGTTTAGCACTGAAGTACCTCGACCTGTCTCAGAACTTACTGGTGGGGCCCCTACCTGATGCTTTGGCCGATCTCCCGTCTCTTCATCATCTCGACCTATCCTTTAACAACTTCTCTGGCCGGATTCCTGATTCGTTTGGCCGGTTTCAACAGTTGGAAGTGCTATCCTTACAAAGCAATCTCCTCTATGGCATGATCCCTTCTTTCCTTGGGAACATCTCAACTCTTCGCCAACTCAATCTTGCTTACAATCCCTTTACACCTGGACCCATTCCTCCTTCCATCTCAAATTTAACATCGCTTCAAGTTATGTGGCTTGCTGGTTGTCACCTGGTAGGACCCATTCCGCCATCTATCAGTCAGCTCTCCAATCTTACTAGCCTTGACATTTCAACAAACACCTTGAGTGGTCCCATCCCGGATTCCTTGACATTGCTCTCAAGCTTAGTCCAACTAGAGCTTTACATGAACTCGCTTTCAGGCTCAATCCCTCAAGGCTTCTCTAAGCTCTCTCACCTTCAGCGCATTGACATGTCCAATAATCACCTCGAGGGCCCGCTACCAGATGACCTCTTTGATGTGCCAAAATTGGAGAGTCTCCATCTCTACTACAACAAGTTAACTGGGCCCATCCCAGCCAGCATTGCTCGGTCGAAATCTCTTGTGGACATTTTTCTGTTCTCAAATCAGCTTAATGGGTCTCTTCCCGCTGATCTGGGCAAGAATTCTCCACTCACTCTTCTTGATCTCTCGACAAATTCTCTATCAGGCAGCATCCCACCTGGTATTTGTGACCATGGAGTACTGCGTGAGCTACTTTTGATCAACAATTTATTATCTGGTCCAATTCCAAAGGGCCTGGCAAGGTGTAGGACACTGACACGTGTTAGGCTAGCAAACAACCATCTAACAGGTGAGGTACCGGACGGCCTGTGGGGCTTACCCCATGTGTCATTGCTCGAGCTATCGGGGAACTTGCTCTCTGGTTCTATCTCACCTGACATCTCCAGTGCAGCCAATCTCTCCAATCTTGTCATCTCTGATAACCAATTCACCGGGCCCATCCCGTCAGAAATCGGTACACTGTCAAAGCTCTACCAATTCTCAGCTGCTAACAATCAGTTAACTGGGCCATTACCAGCATCGTTGTGTGACCTGTACGAGCTCTCTCAGCTTGATCTCTGTAATAACTCGCTTTCAGGGCAGCTTCTTAGGGGGATCAACTCATGGTTCAGACTAACTGAGATTAATTTGGCACACAACAGTTTCACCGGAGGAATCCCACCTGAGCTTGGCAGCCTTCCCGTACTCAACTACCTTGATCTCTCCAGCAATTCTCTAAGTGGAGAGGTTCCAACACAACTACAGAATCTCCACCTCGACCAATTCAATGTGTCTGACAACCGACTAACTGGCCCGCTGCCACCTTTGTTTGCAACTGACGCATACCATGACAGTTTCTTGGGCAATCCTGGATTATGTGATGATTTGCCCCATCTCTGCCCAGGCACTCAAGTCAGTTCTCATAATCATAAAGGGACAATTTGGTTTCTCTTGTCTATCTTCATTCTTTCGGCTTTCGGGCTAATTTCTGGGATCGGGCTCTTTTGTTGGAGATACAGAAGATTCAAGAATGAGAAGCTTAATATTGAGAAGTTCGGCTGGAGCCTGACACCATTTCACAAGCTTGGTTTCAGTGAGTGTGAGATTTTAGATTGTCTTTTTGAGGATAATCTCGTAGGTGTAGGTGCTTTCGGGAAGGTCTACAAGGCAGTGTTGAGGAATGGGCAGACTGTAGCAGTGAAAAGGTTACATGGGGCCCACCCAGATGCAGATGGCAGTTTTGAGGCTGAGGTGACGACTCTGGGCAAGATCCGTCACAAAAACATCCTCAAGCTCTGGTGCTGCTATGCGCGAAAGGACTGTAAACTACTGGTATATGAGTACATGCAGAATGGCAGTTTGTGGGATGTTCTGCACGGATGCAATGGAAAGCTCCTGGACTGGCCCACAAGGTATAAAATTGCATTAGATGTCGCGGAAGGGTTATCATACTTGCATCATGACTGCGTGCCCACCATTGTTCACCGGGATGTGAAATCAAACAACATATTATTGAATGCCGAGTTTGGTGCGTGTGTAGCTGATTTTGGAGTCGCAAAATCTGTTCATGCTATTGGGTTACGCCTGGAGCCGATGTCTTCCGTTGCTGGTTCGTGCGGTTACATTGCACCAGGTTTGTGATTCCTTCAGTTTTCTTTTTCTATTAGATGCTCCTGGCTTTTTGTTGGGCCAAAGTATAATTTTGCATGTACACCCCTGAAAAACCTCTAAATATGTGAAACTAGAAAGGCATTTTTTTAATCTGCCCTAAACATATAGAGGAGGGTTCCAATGTTAGGTAGCTTGGCAGGTTTAATGTTACATCAGTTTAGAGCCAATGCAATGTAATTTCTCGATTGCTCTTTTTAGGTCGATCATGATGTTTTGATATTTTGTATTAGATGAACTTTACCTCTCCTATATATGTTTATTGAATATTTGATGAATGTCTCTAAGAATATCTATCTGGCCATGCATTTGCAGAGTATGCTTATACACTCCGAGTAAATGAGAAGAGCGATGTTTACAGTTTTGGTGTTGTAATTCTCGAGCTGTTGACTGGAAGGAAACCTGTGGGATCTGAGCTTGATGACAAAGATTTGGTTAAGTGGGTCTCTGCAACAGTATCAGAGAAAGGCCTAGACCATGTGTTTGACCCGAAGCTCGAAATGAAGTTCAGAGAAGAGATGGAAAAGGTGCTTAAGATCGGGTTGTTGTGCACAAGTCTTATTCCAATAAATCGGCCGTCCATGAGATGGGTTGTAAAAATGTTAAAAGAAGGGCCTGCTACTGAGCTCAAATCTAATTTGGAGAAGAGAAATGGGAAGTTCTCACCACACTTTCAAGAGAGTTCTGATCCCAAATGTATCACATTGACTCATTTCAATTCTAACTGCTCTACTGAAGTCAATGAGTTTTTATTTGTTTGACTAATTTGTACTTTCTCAGTATAGATGACATGGAAATGTATAGTGCAAACCTTTTTCCATGCACTTGGTACTCGCTGAAATTTGTAAATATTTTGGTTAATAGTTAATAAGGTGTAAATCAAAAGTCGAAATTTTAAGGAATTATTGGTAAGTCTTTGACATTGAAGTGGGATGACACAAATTTGTGTTGTGATAATTTTTTTTTTTTTTTTGTACTGACATGCGCGGGTACATACAGAATTTTAAAACCCAGCAGCACTCAGCTTAAAAAAGTTGGAAAATCTCCTTGTAAGGCAACAAGCAGACAACTTTGGGCCTTATACCTGTATAGAAATGTTCCTGTATAGAAATGTTCCAAGGTAGGTAGTTCTTATTTTAAAATCACAATTGACACTGAGTATTGCAATACCAGAACATCATAATTCAATAGAAATAACAAGGTCCAGACTGGTACTGGATGGACAAGATCTCTCTGTTAAGCAAAAGTTGGTACCAAATTTTATAATTTTCTTTTGATTCTGATCTTTTATTTATCTTATTCTGCTATAAAAAAAAAAAAAAAACAGTATAAGTTAAGGCTTAATTGAAGTCGACATATAAAATACTGCATATAAACCTGAAAAATTGTTGATGAATTGGTAATGTAATTTGCTATTGGTTGGTAAAATAATGGCCAACATGCATTTGCAACTTGGCATAGATATGACGATGTCAATGATATATAACAATATTTTACTCTGAGGTAAAAACATCTATTTTCTACGAACAAGTATTTTATTAAATTAAATAAATAAAACATCAATTTTCCGATGAAATAAAATGCTTTCTTCTCTCAAACACTGATGTCAAAAAATAAAATATCTATTTTCTGATGAAGTAAAACACTTTCTCAGGAAGCATTTTTATCATAAAATGTTTCCCCAGGAAGTGTTTTACCTTAGGGAAAGACGCTTTCTGATAAAACGTTTGTGCTAGTAGGCTAGTATGCTAGAATACGAGATTTCATCCAAACTGTGTCAGTTTTTAATTTTTTTTTAAATGCTAACAATAAAAAACTCTGCTGCTTATTGCCAATTGTGGTAGCCCTATGGGATAAAATGTGAACAGTTTTGAGGCTCATTTAAATTCAAAGGTTCAAGAGAAGTACAATGCTTGCCTTTGCCCAACTTTTATTCTGGTATATTCTTGTTACATAAAAGCAGTCAAGCGAAGTAAGTGGTTTCTCTTAGAGTGTTCAAATTGGACGGCTTAGGAACAAAATCAAACTGCTACATATACAATTCGAAAACTCAGCAGCTCTCTACTTGGTGAACTGTAACGATCATTTACTTGCGTTAAAAAATTGTTGCAAAATTTTCTTGTAATGCGACAAGCTGGCCACATATGGGCAATAGTAACTGTATAGAAATGTTCCAAGATAGTTGGTTCTTATTCTAAAATCACAATACACATCCAGTAATGAAAGACCAGAATACCAGAATTCAATAGCACTATGGTTCAGACTTGTACTGGTTGGACAAGATCTATATCCGTTGAATAAAAGTTGGTTCCAAATTTTTATAACTTGCTTTTGATTCTCTGTTTTTTTTAAGTTTCAACATTATGTTGATTTCAGAACTTCATGGTTTTCCTGTTTTGTATATTACCTGCTACATTTGCAAGACTGATGAAGAACATATATTATTGGATTATCTCGGACTTTACAAGTTTGGCGAGCTCGATTGTTATGTTTCTCATAAATTTTGTTAACTTTAGAGAATTGTCCTTTCTATTATTCTCCATCATGCACTTTGGAAGTTTGATATTGCAAGAATAGAGAAGTGAGCAGAATTTTAAGCTGCACTTGTATGATCCCTACATACTGCTATTTTTTTCGCATGTCAGCAACAAATTTGTATGACTTTAGAAGACATTTTGATCAAAAATTTGGCAGAACAGATCACCATTGTAAAATGCAACAGAATGGGGGTTATGATCTCACATTCTGTCGTCTTCAGCTGATCAGGATGCTTGATTTTTAAATGAATGGCACCCAACTTCATAGCAGTCGACTGATATTTGACCAAATTAAAAGTAGTAATAGATATGGCTAATGTAAGCTAATGTAATCAGTGGCATTCCCCTAGTAAGTATGCATCTCAAGCTTTCCTCTTATATTTTTACCATGTTACATTTTAGTGCCTATATACAAATTCTACGCTTCTTGCAATGGCACTGGAGGATGTAACAAAATGACACTCAGTGCCAACATGCATCAGAAAACAGACTTTGTTACGTCCAAGACGTAACGAAGCAACAGAGATCGTGAATTGAACACAAATAGCAAAGAAATCAAACAATTTTATTGAAATTCAAGAAATGGGATACAACGGCACTAAGGCCAATTCTAGCTAGAACACAGAAATTGATTGATATAGTCCAAATGGGTTCCACAGCCCTATTCTATATTTTATAGACGAAACTAACGCAACAGAAATCACTTGAAATGGTTAACTATATCTCTCTAATTACTCACAGCGTGCCAACTCAGCTAACAGATCAGCATCTGTCTTAAACAACTATCTAAACGGAAGCTTCTGATCCTCTCCACATCGCCCCTGCGAGTGTCTCTACGGTTCTGAAGCAGTAAACCCCACATCGCAGTGAATGAAGTCTTCAACGGCCACGGGCAGACTATTAATTGAGGGCCCCATCTGCAACGATGTTTTATTTAAAACACTGCTGCCCCCGTGCCTGACCGAGCAGCGCGCCCACATCTTCTTCTTCCTCTTCGTGACGTCCAACCGGGTCAAAATCGACCCGTTCGTGCTAGGAACCTGAAAACCTTTCAGCACCAATAAGAACACAGTGAAAACTACATAAAAAATAGTGTTTGTTTTTCTAAATCGCTGAGCTTCATTTAAGGGGTGGAGTGGCAGTGCAACAACAAACTTTCGAACTTTCTGATGTGTTGAGATAGACACCTGGAACTCAGAGGCTAACCGTGCACATAATATCAAGATATCAGTAATGAGGATAATAAATCAAATGAGATACTGACCAAATCCTACAAATGTATCCCAAGACATTTAGAAAAACACAAACAATGTAAAAACTACAGAAGATAAAGTCTCCTTCAAGATACAGACAGTACTTAATTATGTCGAAACAAAATGCAGACAGCACATACTACGAACACAGAAAGATAAACAACACGACATGAAAAGAAAAGAAATAATCCCAGTATAATCACAACATCAAAAGATAAAAACAGAAAAACGAAATAAACATTGTTGAGCAATCCTCTCAGTTTGTACCTACAACATCAGCACCTGGAACATGAAGCTGGTCTTGAACCGCCTTGCTGGTTATGGATTCTCAATCAACATATTCTTCATCTTCATCTTGATCTCCATCATCATTTGAATAAATATCATCGTTGTCGTCATTATAAGCATCACCATCATGTTCTGGTGCATCTATTGCCTTCTCCATGGGTCGTTCCTCCTATATAACAATTTACATAATTTCAGGTAGGACAAGCATAAATTAATTTATTTTTTTTGTTACCTTTTCTTTTAAAAATCTTGTTTCCTTTGGTTGGCTCACACAAGAGGGGAAAGGGTGGCTAACAAACCTACTCCTATAATTTTGAAAATTAGATTTCATGCATTAATTACAATAGATATTTTCTATTTAGTATGGATTAGGCTCTCTGACTGTGTCGTGCATTATCTGACGGATCAGTCAATATTTTTGTGTTATAATAAAGATTTTTTTATTATATGATTTTGTTATTATTTTATAGGAAACTTTTTCATAATGAGTTCAAGGATTATGTTTAGCCTTTATCGTATTCAAATCCTATTTCCGCCCATGGTCATCACCCAACTATCAGTCAATTATTTAGTAATGCTCGATACGATTTATTCATGCAATTGAACCAACTATTGTCAAAACTAATATAGAATTATAATTGGACCATCAAATAAAAAATCATTATAAGCACCTCAATGTCTCTGAAACAGGACTTGCCCAAGTTTGGCGAGCACCGACGGAAGCAAGCCATGATATCAAAGTTTCTGGATTTGAGACATTCATCAAGTACCAGCTCCCTCAAGTTCTTGAATGTGGAGCATTTGGCCAGATCTTTTTTAAATATGGTCTAAACAAGTCACAAAACAAATATTGGAAAAGAAATATGAGTGCAGTATTGAAATACATCAAGCTAAGAATAACTTGAAATAAATCTGAATACAATATTGTGAATTTGTGATCAGGACTTTTGTAACCCTTGTATTAAAAATCCAATTACATGAATTAATGAAAGTACATACCTGAAATTGTTTGCCAAATAGCTTCATTGTTGTAGCATTTGAGAGGCTACTTAGAATCTCATAACAATCCATACCACTGACAGGGAAATGAATAAATGCATTCTCAAGTGAGGTTAAGTTTGTAAAACGAATCTCCCTTGAGTACAACTCTAAGTCCAGATGTAGCAGGCCAGGGCATGATATAAACATAGAAAAACCATCACAATCTATAATGATCAAACTCTTGAGCAAGGGAGAATAAATCTCCATTTCATACAGAAAGCAGCACACCAATTTTAATTCTTCGAGCAATGGGCACCCATGTAGAAGCTTCTGCATGAATTCAGGTCTTAATCTTATATTGGAACCAAGAGTTAGCTTTCTAAGAAATGGGAGATCTATAGATATAGGTATTATAGCTTTGGAAATCATATCATCGCGTATGACGAGTTGTACTTCCTCTAGTGTTGTACAACAGAACATCGAGTGAGGCAAATCTATCTGATCATACGAAGGGCAATAGATAGATAGCACACGAGGCTTCTTGCACTTAATAAAATGGAGGATCCATGATGTAATAGGTTTACTCTCTCCGTTGCACCATTTTAGTTTAAAGGTGTCTAACAGTGACTTTTTTCTATTGAGTAGCAGAGCATTCACGAATCGCTCAAAAGCCACATCATCAGTTTCAAATTCTTCAGCATCAAGGTTCAGAAACGGTGAATAGGCCCATAAATCTGTCCACCTCTTTGATAGTTGGCCAGTCCAAACCGCTTCTCTTGCCCTCAAGAAGGATAAAATGTGGATTAGAATTAAGTCCGGCATGCTACTGATAATGTCTTTTTTGCCAGAGAGAACATGTTTTTTAGCCTCCATCAATCCTTTAATTTTACAATTATTTCCTGTCACAATATGCCAATAAAGCAATGTAGGAAATATGAGATGCAATTCTAATTTCTAAGGTATGTCTAGATAGCAAAAATTAGATATATGATAATTAAAGATTGTAATCCAGTATGCATGCAAGTAGAAAATCAGATACCTCATTAAGTGGCAACAAGTGTATTTCATGTTTGGAAGTTATTGTGTTTATATATATACATATACCTTGGTGCAGTAATTAAGGTAGTTTTAACAGCACTTTTATTTTCTTTAGTATTATGAACACAGAAAGAAAGCGGAACAGAACCTAAAACTCTTCTTTTAAACTAACAAGGCCGCAAATATTGTGTGCGATCCTGTATTTAGTTCTCAGACATAACATGTGATCGAAAAATGTACCACGCCAGTGTTCATAGATGATCACAAACATCTTTTTTGAAGGTTGGCAAGCAATTACCTGCCAACAATATATTGAGAGGATCGTAAACATCTTTTGCGATCTTCTTAGTTTTTAAATTTTATACTTTCCCACGTTAAGGTTCATTTTTAATAATTGCTTTCTGTTTCCATCTTACTAAAAAAAATGGCTTAGAAATAAGTCACTATTTTCTCTGCAAATTACACCAGGGTTTCGTTAAAATTGTATTACTGTTCTATATTTCTCCAGTTAAATCAAGAACAAAACTAAATAATTATTGAGGATTCATGTTCTACAGTATATACCATATTTAAGAGTTCAGACTTGATAGTTGATGCTCTTGGACAATTGTGCCTCTTTAAGCAAATCAACACAGATCTCTTAGTTACACAAATCCAAACTGTTCTCTAAATATTTTCTACTCAAGTATTACAGTAAAAATTGGTCTATCTTGCTTTTGGCAAGTTCAGATAGAATCAGCACTGATCTGACCAAAATTGTATCATACTATAACCATAATAATCGATCTAAACAAAACCAAAAAAAATGCATGTTAGGTGCAATCAGATTTTTACCGTTATACCATCCAGATCAAGTCCAGGTCATGTTAGGTGCAATTCAGTAATTAAAATTGTTGGAGCTCTCGAGAAAACGGAATTTCTAATACTAGTAAGTAGCAAGAAAACCAATCGAGGAAATACCTATTTATATGATTATATCTACAAATAGCTAATCAGAAAAAAAAAAATCGTACTTATTTGAGAAAGAAGTGAGCAGGATGGAGAGGTATCAGCTTAATCTCACTGCATGCATATATGATATATGGAATGGAGAGATGGAGAGGTAGCGTGTGGCACTGTGCCGCATACGTCGGGTAGGAAGAAAGGGGACCAACCTAGGTATCGGTGAATATATATAGGTCTGATCTGTCATTACAAAAAGATAAGAGAAATAGATTGGGCCTGTTTAGGAGCCCGTTAATACAAAGTGGTGTTTATATCAGATGGCAACTTGATTTTATCTAACTCATACGATAATTTTTAATTGAACATCTTTTTTTGAAGGTTGGCAAGCAATTACACGTCAGTGTTAATTGACTTTAATAGTATCTCAGTTTCTTTTTATTTTGTATTAAGAGATAATATTTAATATTCTTCAAAATTTTAGGAATTACATATTTTTTCTCTAAAATTTATAATATTATATTTACCCTTCTGAATTTTAAAAACTCATAAATTTGTTCAATTAATTGTCTTTTCTATTAAAATTCAATTAAAATTTATAAAGTGCCCAATTCATCCTTTATTAAATATATATAGAGAGAGAGAGAGTTGGGCTATGGTGCATTGCTGTATATGCCCTCTTGTACATTGGACTGCAAACTGTTGGATTTGAAGTTCAAATAGTCGATCGAAATGGCTCAACATGTTCTCCATATCAAAATGTGCTTGGAGACCAAATTTTATATTTTTTGGAAATTTTTTACTACTTTTTTAGAATTTTTGAAAATCGCTGTTTTTCAGAAATTTCTGGACCATAGAAAAACAGTGATTTTCAAATATTCTAAAAAAATAACAAACAATTTCCAAAAAATGTAAAATTTGATCTCTAAATACAATTTAATATGGATATCAAATTGAACGGTTTGGATCGGTTGTTTTGAAGTCAAAACCAACGATTTATAGTCCAATGTACAAGAGGACATATACATTGCAATGCACCATAGCCCAACTCATATATATGTGTGTGTGTGTGTGTGTGGAACATGTTTCATAGAAATGTTTGATTTTCTAATTGGTCAAGTGTGAGTTAAATGGTTCTAAGTCATTTGCCCTCGAAAACCAACAAACTAAAAAACTTTACTTGTGAAATAGATTGGTTTTAACGATTTAGATGCATTACTTGAAACCAATCCGGTGAATTTTTTAGTTAAGCTTAGAGAGAGCCTTGGTAAGCTTAAGAAAAATGAAGAACTTACGTACCCCCTTCAGTTAAATAAAAATTTATGCGTTATTAGGTCAGAGTCGTATTAGTAAGACAGAAATCAATCAGTCACCGACGGACCCAGCAAGTCATAATCCTCTGAGTTTACTCAAATTTTGAGTTTAGTTTCATGAATTTTTTTTATAAACCATAATTAGAAAAAATATTTTTACCAAATCAACATTATTACTTTTTTTCTTACAAAAACCATAAGAACCGAATTGCCATTTTGGTCCGGTAGTTTTTTTTTTTGGAACCGAAATGGCAATTCGGTCCATGTTGGTTTCACAGTTTGCCGTGTAGCCTTTGGACTGACCGAAATGCCATTTCGGTCCAGTGTTTTTTTAGCCCGGACAGAAATGGCATTTCGGTCCCAACTTTTTTTTTTTTTTTAGGATTTGCATAATGTTGGGTTTCTCACTTGTATATCATATATCATATCGGATGTAGGTCAAATTGAATTTGAAACCGAAAGACAATTAAATATGTCTTTTTAGCCGGATCACTTTTTTTTATCTCCCATAGAGAATATTAGATGAAATTTGAATTTACTCTATTTCATTTTCAATTTTTTTGGCACAACCTAGTGAGTAAGAATTACACATCTTTGTTAATGTAAATGTTTTCTTAACTAAATTGAAAACATGATAGTTTCATAAAAAAAATTCAACTAAACTACTACAGGATCCGAACAACTATTTTATTGCCCTGTAAAATATATTTCCATGTAAAAAATTAAAACAATTTACAATAATGTTATTTATTAAGCAAACCCTAAAAAAAAAAAAATTGGGACCGAAATGGCATTTCGGTCCGGAGTCTTTTTCGGATTTTCTGTGGCCGTCTTTCTGAAAATTTGTGAAACCAATACGGACCGAAATGCAATTTCGATCCGGAAAAACAAAGGCAGACCGAAATGGCATTTCGGTTCTTATGGTTTTTATAAAAACAAAAGTAATCACGTTGGTTTTCTAAAATTATTTTTTTTAATTACGGTTTATAAAAAAAATTCAGTTTCATAGGATACGAATTCCGGATGCGGCTCCACCTCCCCTTCCAACCTGAACCAAACTCAAAGGCCAAAGCACCCCACCCCTGACCCCCCACAACCCAAAAATAAAATAAAAAGATCCCGTACCGTAAGTAATCTCTCTTAAATACAACTTCCTCTCCCCCTGACTGCACCGGCGGCAGTTCGTATCTAGCATTCTAGCTGTCTCCACGACTCGTTCTGAATTGATGTCGCTTCCTCTTTCCACTTTGCCCACAAACTGTTTGATGAAATTCCAATTTCCAAAGCCAACCTGTACCTGCCCTGTTAACTGTTAATATTTTGCATAACAGGCAAATTGGGAAGGAAAAGGTAGGAAGTGAGTTCCACGGACAACAAGAGGCCTCTTTACATTACTGGTAGATTTGATGGCACTGGTGATTGGATTTGAGAGTTCAGCATCCACGTGTCCCTTTCTACCATGCCGGGAGCTGGTGAATACACAAATGATCCTACACTTTAAGGAATTAGAGGTGATGTCAGTAACAAGTAACGCAATGTTACCTATGATATACTCATACAAAAAATGAAAGTTAAGAATAGCACACTTCTCATTTTAAGAAAAAAAACATGATATGTGAACTTATTCAAGTTACAGACTATAATTTATTGGGGTAGGAAATCTGTTGTTCTTAGGTGTATATGATAATAAAATATGAAGGTGATGCTTGAGAGAAATTAAGTGGTCTGCCTATATGCTAGTTGTGGTACTTCAGTATGGGATAAAGATGTGAACAGTTTTGAGGTTTTCCTAAATTCAAAGGTTCAAGAGAAGCAAATGCTTCCCTTTCCCCTCTAGTATAAAAGCTGTCAGGGGGGTAACTGGTTTCTCTTAGAATATGTTCTAATTAGACGACTAAGGAATGAGGAAAATGAAAATAAAAACATGAGGGTTGCACCTTTAAATCAATTTTCAGAATCTAACACTTGTGACTTCTCTAGTGTCAGATTTAGAAGCTTGTGCTATTATAATTGAAAGATTCTATATCCTAAGTTGCATCAATAATCTGTATATGAAATGGCATCAAAAAGTTAGGCAACCCAAGGCCAAATTTCAAACCGAGCCCTTGGTCAGTTGGCCCATAGTCTGAAGCTCTAGAACCACATTGGTACCAGTTATTGGAATATCTGTATATAGGTTCCAGTTGCAGTGGCTGTGAAACAGCGCCAATGTTGCAAAACTCAGTAACAAGGTAAAGAAATATTTACATTAATTGGGCTTTTATGTTATTATGTTTCATTAATTACAGGTTACATGGAGCCAATAAATTTGCTTTTGTATTTTGTTGCTTTATTTTAACTTTCAGTTAAAGGAAACAAAGAGAGGTTACGAAGTATGGACATCCTTATCATGTTAATTGTTTCAGATAAGAGCATGGTTGGTAGGGAAAGAAGCAATCTTCGATACATCCAAAACATTATGAAATTAAGTCAAGGTATTAACAAAAGAAAAACTTGCAAAGCCTAACTCTTTAATCCAGTCACAGAGAGAGAGAGAGAGAGAGAGCAAGAGAGATTTCTAATTACATTTTATTTTGCATTTTGTGCTGTGTAGTGTTAGTGGTTAAACAGAAAGAAGGGAGGTTAACGAATTTTTACATACTACCTTGTTAGATTAATATTTTCAAATAAGAGCAAGGTTGGTAAAGGGAAAGAAGTAATCTCCAATACAATTATCTCCCTACCTGGAGCATGAAGGAAAAAAGCAATTAGTAAAGAGGAGAAGTCAAGGGGGGTGAATAACCAAAATTTTGAAAAGCCAAAAAATCTTTTAATGCAGGCAGAAAGAGAGACAGAGAGAGGAAAAATTGTTGTTAATTGCTCTTAACCCTTGTTTTGTAAATTCATCCTCCCTCATCCTCAGCAATTTCAATCTAAATGGCTGAGGGAGATATTACCTTTTTACATGAACATTAGGCAAGTTGAATGATGTCTGCATTTCTTTAGAATGATTTATATTGCTTTGATTTAATTCCTTGGATTTATTTCATTGGTAGTACTTCTGTTTCCAAAAATCTCCTAGGATATCTTCACTTCTTTATTTTCCTTTCATTTGATTGAGCTGATGTTGTCCTTGTGATTTGTGTACGTATATTAGAGCCCAGACCTTTTTATGTTGATTCAAAATTTTTGACCTGGAGTTGTTTGTATTGGTTGCAACAAAAAAGATCAAAAGATAACCACCCGCATGAAATCAGGCGCATCCAATGTTTGCGGCAAATGTAGATATGTTTATAGATAGTTGAAATATGTTAGAATCCATAAAGCACCTTCCTTTTTTACAGAACTGGAATGCGGCTCAAACTGAAATCCAAATGTTTTTTCTTTTGTCCAGTCCTTTGACATAAACCCTAATGTACCTTCTCTCTATATATAGACAGGTATAATAGCCTTCGGCCTTTACAAACCCTATTACGGCGGCCAAACCCATTTTATCCCCAAAATTGTGGCAATTCTAGAAATCATATCACAGTTTCTGTGGATGGTAAGAGCCTCATCTTTGCATCAGATGCCCTTCAATTTTTTAAGCTCAGTTTCGGCTTTTCCCCAAAAAATATTTTAATACAGGCGGAGAAAGAGGCAGGGAGGAAATATTGTTATTATAATTGCTCTTAACAATCATTTTGTAAATCCAACCTTTCTCATCCTCATTAATTCAATCTAAATGACTGACAGATATATTACTCGAGGAAAGGAATCTCTTGAGTGTGCTCGAGCCAAAGAGGATCTCATGGAGAATGTACAAAGAGATGAGCAATCGGGATTAAAATTTTGTAAGTAACTTTTTGATCGACTTAATTTCTTCATTAATCCTTCTGACTATTTTACAAAACATTATATATTATCACCTAATTTCTTTGTAACCACTTAGTCTCAGCAATGTTTTCTTTACATGAAAAAACAAGTACAATATATGAATCTGACTACAATTGCTTAATATCAAGTAATCAGGGATTCATTTCGAATTCTTGTTTTAGATATTCACTTTTTAGTCACTTTACTATAGTAATGTGATAAGTATTGAGTAGATGATGTGTACCCATCACCAGCCCTTTCAATAATGAGGAAGAAAGGCTTGAAGCCTTCAACCATGGTGTGTATTGGAAATGAGTTCTTGCAGAACACATTTTTTTTCCTTACAATTTTTAAGGGATTATTTCTTTAGCATTAAGATTTATATTTATCAGATTTGGATGAAAACTGGTGGGTGGTATATCTCCCAGAAGCAGCATCGGCACCAAGTAGTTCAAGGAATCAAGCCGAGCACCATCCAACAAACTCTCCGATAACTATGGCGTCACAACACCTTCAGCCCACTCTGAGACAAACACAAGAGGTGCATTTTATGTGGAAATCACCAGTCGAGCCAGAGGAACCTGGCCAATCTGCCATGCGCTTCCTGCACAACCAGCCACCAGAACAGTCAATAGAGGTGCATGCTCCATTCATGCCACAAGGTACCATACTTCCTTCTTGGACTTGTTAACAGGAACATTCAGCAAATTGAGACATGTATGCATTTCTTTTAGAATAATTTATCTGGCTTAGATCTAATTCCTTGGATTATTATTTCATTATAATCCCTCTGTTTCCAAAAAATTTCTAGGACATCTTCACTTATTTATTTTCCTTTTTTAATGCGATGGAGGTAGTGTTGTCCTAATGACTTTGTATGTACATATTAGAGACCAAAACTTCTTTATGTTGGCCTAAATTTTTTCATCTCAAGTGGTTTGTAAAGGGTTGAAAGATAACCAACCGCATGAATCAGGTGCATCTAATGTTTGCGTCAACTGTGCAGATGTAGATATGTTTTGAGATATTTGGAATATATTAGAATCCAAAAAAACACCTCTTTGTTAGGGAACTGGAATGCAGTTGAAACTGAAATCCAGTTGATCGTTTTTATTACTCATAAACTTTAATATTCCTTCTCTCTAAATATAGACAGGTATACCGGAATGCAGCCTTAAAAAAACACCTATTACGGCGGCCAGACCCATTTAACCCCAAAATTGTGACCCATTTAACCTCAAAAATAACATCAAAGTTTCTGCAGATGGTAATATCTGCTTTCTGGGAGATGCCTTTGATGCTTTAAGTTCAGTTCTCCCCTTTCATGGATCCTCTTCCTTTCCTAATACCAGCTTGTGCATGTGTTTTCTCAAAACTGGCTTGTAGATCCTCAGATTGATTTGGAATTTCTTGATTTTCTGTCTCTGATTTTTTTTTCGATTTGTGTTTTGTAATTGCTTGATTTTCTATCTTATGAAATTGCTTCTGTTCGAGTTAGTGTGAGGTATATCTTACCACTTACCAGAAATTAATGATGCTGGTGCAAACCAGTTTTTTTCATTCCCATAAGAACCATGTAAACCTTTGTATCTGTATGGTCTCAGATTTATTCCCAGTGAAAAATGCTAAAGAAGATTGACAAACCATGAAACCATGGTATATAAATAAGTTATAGCCATTGATATGCTCAAGATTCAATCGCAAAACAACTTCAATATGACTTGATGTTAGAGGTTAATTCTTGGTTCATCTTTGTGAAATAGGACAATTTTGTTGGCTAAATTAGTAAGGGCCTCAATTTTATATCTAAACAGCCAAAAATTCCAAAAGCTTCTCAATGCAAATTTGATGAAACAGATAAAAAAAATTAATGAGCTGTATTGATTGTATGGCCTAAACCAGTAAATATTGATCATTTAAAAGAGTTGCTCGTGAGCGACCTAATTGCATGGTCTAACCAAATGTATGTACATCCTTGGTGATAATGACAAGTATATTGCTGCATCTGAATTCTCACTAGGGACTCTTTTCAAAAAAAAAAAAAAAAAATTCTCACTAGGGACTCACAATTTGTATACTGTAGGTTCTGATCAGGTGACTTTCCGCCCAAGAGATATAAGTTGGAAATATGCTCAGCGTGTTCCAGATGGCAAGTTGTGCCGTGTGCAATGCAACTTGTGTGGCAAGGTCGTTTGTAATATTTCGAGGATGAAGGAGCACCTGGCATTTACTGGGAAAACTCTTTCATGCCCTAGAGCCACTGATCAGATCAGACAGGAGATTGCAAGTTACATCACAGCAAAGAAAAATTCAAGGGGTTATCGTGCTTCCTTGTCGGCTGGTCGTAGAACTGCTTAGCATCAGTGCCTGTTTGACTTGAATTTTGTGGAACTAAAGAGTTCCAGGTTTTAACTGGCTTGTTGTAATTCAAACATCGAAGTTGACTAGATGATGATTAAGTTGTGTGGTATTTTAGTTATATACTAGTGGTTAAATTTCTTTTTGTTAGAATTTAAGTTGACAAATTTGTTGCTTTGGATTGTTGAGTGTGTGGACAAGTTCAGTGAGACAATGAGAAAGCTGAATTAGCTCGTGGCCCATTAATTCTTATTTTTCTTTATATGATTTTCTATCTTTAAAATCTAGTAATTCTTTTTTTTTTAATTATAAGTAGAAAAGTCAAATTAATTAATTACTACTTCCCCGTTACTAAAAGTATCATCAGTTCAACACAGAATGAAAATCATACGAATTATTTAATCAAATGGAAATCTCAAAAAGAAGTTCTGCAATAGTAAAGTTAAAATGCTACAGATTATACACTAAAAATGTTCCAGTTACATGTCAACAATTCAAAATGAAATTCTTACAGCTTCATATTTGCAAAGGTATCAACATAACACAAAAGAAACCAAGATCAAGCAATTAGGAATGACACAATAAAGACACTAGTGGCAGCAAAAAACCACAATAGCCGAACCTTAAAGCACAAAAGAACTCATTGAAAATGCAAAGTGCACTCTGAAAAACCTATAAGCCACAATTTACACCTGGAAGGTAAAACAATAAACGAAGAAGAAAAATTCTGCTACTTCTGGAGCACATGCTTCTCATAAAGATCAAGTAAATCCTCTTTATTGGGATTCTTCAGCTCTAACAACTGAGTACCAAACCCGTGGTTTGTGAGCTCCTGCCTCAGCCTCAAAACAGTAAATTTCCTATAATCGTTCGAGTCAGCCTCCTCAATTTCAGTATTTCTACCTTCTTCTCCATAAACCGAACCTCCATCCTCTGTATGTGAAAATTTCATGCCAGCATTAGCCAACTTGGATTTTCTCCTGCCCTTCACTCCGTCCCCTGCTATGTCTTGCACTGATTCAGTACCAATATCAGCATCCCCTCTCAATCTCTTGCCATGTGAAGTAGTACAAAATTTGCTATCTAGAGCAGTCTCAGCTACACGAATTGTAGTCATTTCCTGGTGAAGTGCATCCAGTTTTCCCTGAGTAATTTGTAACTGTAATGACAGTGCCTCAGCCCGTCTGTTGGCTTCCGCTCGAGCAGCCCGTTCTGAAGCCAAGAGATTATTAAAAACCTGAACGCTACTCGATCTCTGCTCATTGCTTCCATTCATCAATTCCTCGATCTCCTTTTCTCTCTCATCGAACTTTCTCTCAAGTAACTGTACCCTAGACAGTGCATGCTCTTCAGATTGCCTCAAATTTTGCAACTCCTCATATAGCTCTAATTTCTCTTGCTCCAAGCTAGCAACCTGTCTCTGAACTTGTTCGAGCATTGTCAACCTCTCAAGTGACAAGTGCTGCGCCTCACTCTTCTCCCTTTGGGCAGTGATTACATCATCACGTACTAAATTGGCCAATTCAATGGCTCTTTTGGCATCTCTCTCAGCAGCCTTGTACTTCTCCTCTGCCTCTTCAGCTTTCTTGCATTCATGTAGGTACTTCTCTTCAAGGTACTTCTTTTCTTGCTCGAGTAATCTAGCCTCCTTTTCATATGACAGAGAACTAGACTTTATACTGTCTAGTTTTTGTATCAAGTCCTTGATTTCTTTCTTCAATGTATTCGTCTCATCATCATGACTCCGCAATTGAGACTCAGCATCCTACAACCAGTCATATTACCCGGTAAGAATATTGAGAAATGATAGGGCAAATGTAATTACTTTTAACTATTTTTTTAAATTTTACCTGCATTTGGGACAGCAATGCACTGGCATGGCTTTCAGCTCGCTCCAATTTAATGTTCAAATTCTTAATTTCTTCCTCCTGATATATAAATATGGCGCCATCAGAGATTTGTACACCCAATTAGGTAAGATAAAACATAATTCATACAAATCATAAACATGCAAAAAGCTATGTTACCCAAATACTTTGTGTAGGCAATCATTTTTTTTTTTTTTTAAAAGGCTGACGCCCGTTTCATTTCACTGAAACAAGTTACAATTTTCAGTTCATCCATATTGTGTAGGCAATTATATCCGTATAAGATACATATTGATACTGGTACATGTACAATACTCATACATATCAGATGAGTATCTCACTTCTGTAAATAGTTCAACTTACAGAGACCATCAACAATACACGTATCATTGCGTATCAATGCACAAACTTGGTTAAATTACATATACTTTTAATAGACCCCTTTACTTTGAATTTCTATACTAATATTTACAAGATAAAATTCAGATATGAATATATTTTTTTGAACTTTTTCTTGTCTGTTAATAGGAGAAAAACACGTTTCGTATATTTTATGCATAAAATAATAAATAATAAAATAAACATATACAACAGAAGTGCAATTTCGTAGATTTTTTTTAAATTACGTATCACCGTATCAATGCCGTAACAGATACTATCCTCGTTTCCGTATCCATGCAACATATCCAAAAAGTAAAAGCACAGACTAAGCATTAATATTCCAAAAAAGACCAACCTTTTCTGCAAGGAAATCGGCAAACTCTGCTCTGACGGTATCCACTCTTTCTTGCGCCATATTATTAATCTTGTCTTGAACTAAAGCAACTCTCTCTAGTGCACTTTTGGCCTGAGCAGCCGCCACTTCATATTTGCGTCTCCATTCCAGTGCCTCCTCTTGGGCAGAGGTAGCTTGTTCATGGGCTGCCTCATATTTTCCTTCAGCACCACTATGTCTTGACTCAAGAGAAGTAATGTGACTAAGAAGCTTGTCATCCTTAGTTCTTTGGTTCTGCACTGATTTTTCATACTTAACTCTCCAGTCAGCTGACTCCCGCCGTGCCAGGTCAAGGTCTTTTGAAATTGCAGTGCATCTTTCTTCAAGTGTTGTGTACTTGCTTCTGAGGTTTGATAGGCGGATGGCGAGGTCGTCAGAAATCTTTTGTTTATCATTTATTGCGTCTTCATATCGTTTCAGATACTCAGTTTTATGCTTCTCTTGTGCCTCTAGTTGGTTGCTCAGAAGCTTTAGTTTATCTTCTTCTGATCGGCACTTCAGTGCAAGAGCAGTTCTTTCTGATTGGGCTTGGTTTATTTGCTTTGCACAAAGGTCAAAGATAGGCCCTTCCAAACTTCAAAAAGGAAAGATGAACTGTTACAGAAGTTAAAGAATGTAGAGAATGAAGCCGAAGTTTTCTCTAATTATAAACCTAAAGACAAAGATCTAAGAACAAACCACTGTCGTAAAAATATCGCCAACATTCGCCATTTTCCTGGACCATGACAAAATGACTCGTACTCGAAAAGCAAACTCTCAAGCACCTATATTAATTTATAGACCAGATACTCAAGTTAAAGCCCAAAAAAATTAATTAAGAAGCCTCCATTCTAATTATGCGAGTTCTTAATGACAAAAATTACCTCAATGACACTAGCAGCTCTGACACCAGGAGCAAGACAAGCTGCTCTGAGTTTCTTTTCCATGCTCTGGATCTTATCTGAGCACTGTTTGTCAGCCTCTAGGAAAATGCTTTTTTTATAGTCCTGCACAAGTAATTAATTTCTTAATACAAATCAATGGTGATAAGGCTAGAATTAAAGATCAACATAATCAAACTAATTTGAGTAAAAGAAACACAAATATAAACAATTAAAAGAAACCTCAAATGCTTTTCTGCAAAAGTTTTGTAGTTGCTTTTCATAATTAATACGTGCAGAACCAGCACCAACAGCAGTGGCATTAAATGAGGCAAGAGATTTCTGAAAAGCATCTTGATGTGCTTCTCTTAGAGCATCCTGAGAAATAATATACATACATGATATCAATAAGAATCATGTGTTTGAGAATAATCAAGAGGTACCAGTACGAAAAACAGTGTTAACCTCTTCAGCCGGTTTATTGTGGTCAAAAGATGACATGTAGAGCTCAGTAGCTGTATCGTAAGCTCTCCTACATTCAGATTCTTCAACACTCTGAAACAATGTAGATTAAAATCAAAATACTAGCAGAGACTAGAGTACCCATCCATCAAAATGAGCTTTAATTTTGACAAAAGGAAGAAAACAGTAGTACTTCCAAAAAGACAATTAGTTAATAAAAAATGTATAGAAGAAAACAAACCTGCCAGGATGAAGATATTGTAGGTACAGCTCCATTGTTGATGGCATCCACAAATGATTGTGTAAGGCCAGCAAGCACAGGCCCAGTCATGACAGTAGATCCCACTTGCTTAGGCCTCGTACGCTCAAATACAAACTTTGTTAGTTCATCCAACCCCAAGCGAAACTCTGGCCTCAATCTTTCAAGCTGTCCATGAGGTTAACATAGAAATTAATTATATAGTGAGAATTTCCAATCTAGAATTATTATCTGAAAAAATACTCACAGGAATTTGATCAAGGCGCTGCAGATCATTTTCATTGTATAGTGGCCGAACTAGTGTAAAGCACTCTCTATCAGGAAATAAAGCACGGATTGACTCACGAATCTGATTAGTTATTCAAGCAAATAGATATTAGGGAACATATCATGTCCCTTTCAGATAACATTGTTGATAAGAACAGAAAACTAATTACCTCATTCTTAGAAGATAAATCTCTGCGTTCACCTTGAATTGGTCTCAAGGCCAACTCCAAATAATCACGTGGGGTGATTTTCCGGTTTTCTTCAGCTAAATCAAGATAGAAGTCCTGATAACCAAATCATGGGACATTAGAATAAAGAATTCATCTCAGAAGCATGGACTGGCAATTTTATAATTCCTGAGGCATACCCTTAATAACCAAATGAAAAGAGGAGCAAATTGTCCAAGCTCAGATGCAAAAGTTTTTCCTCCAGTTGCTCTAACACGAATATGTTTTGTCATTTCAGTGACAAGTGATAATCGATCCAAGGCAGCTTCATCTATGCCACCCATCTGGAAAAATAAATAAAAAACCAAGAAAAAATAGTGAAATTTCATGAATATGGTCACAAGGTTAAGGGAACATAGGTGTATGTCTGTACCTGGTTGTAGATAAACAAGCTTGATAGCAAGACTGCCAATGAAAAAAGCTGGATGCTATATGTTCCCTATCAAAACATATGTAAAAATATGAATATCAAGACAGGACATAAACGAGATCAGAAATAGACGAAAGAGGAAAGTCTACTTATGGCCTTGAACTACTGGACTTGATTCAATTGAGGCCCTGAACATTCTTTTTTCTTGTTTTGCTCGATTGACCCCTAAACTATTCGGCATGTTTTAATGGCACCTCTACTTCCACTAGTAGTGCTGATGTACCACCCGCAGATGATGATGTGGCACATATATGAACTCAGGTGATAGTAAGTTGACGTGGCATTCAAAATAATTGCCGTGGTGCCACTTCATCTCCTTCAATAAAAGGAAAGATTCTGAACCGACTAGCATTAGTTCACAGGCTTGATTGAACTAAAATAAATTTGGGCGCTTGATTGAATAAAGCCCCAATAGGTCGAGGGCCAAAAACAGACTTTCTTCTAAATATAAATCATAAGTGATGAGTAGGCTTACAGTCTGATCATATGCATCAATTCCTTCAGTGTCTAATAATAGAAGGCTATACTCTGTTCCATCAAGAGCTGTTCGCTTTATAGGTGCACTCCACATCCAAATTCCTTTTGTGCAAGGTTTGTGGGTAGATGCCACTTGGAACCCACTACTTCTTCCCAGAAGCTGACAAGTGTAACCAAATATAAAAAGTATTACCATCAAGAAAACTGTAGTAATGTATACTGCTTTTTTTATTAATACCCCGAAAAAAAACAAAATATCAAATCTGTCCTCAATCCCAATTTTTTACTAAAAATACTCTGACCGCCACACTGGGGGGGGGGGGGCGGTCCACTATTCATACTTAATAGCAAAATGCTGAAATCTAACGCTAAAAATTTGAATTTTTTTTTAAATATTTGTTAGATTACTTCTTTTAAGCATAATTATACTAAAATACGCTAAATTACTTGAAATTATGTTAAATTACGTTGAATTACACTAAATTACTTTAATTACGCTAAACTCTAAACCCTAAACTCTTATTTTTGACAATTTCTAAAACCCTAAACCCTAAAAATTACCGTACATTAAATGATTTACAATTTTCACATAACATATTTATAAAAATTAGTGGTATTTAAAAGAAACCCTAAACTCTAATTTCTAAACTCTAGTTTCCGACATTTTTATTAATAAATATACCCACGTTAGCTGAGTTTTTTGTTAGATTACTTCTTTTGATGTATAATTAGCATATTTATACTAAAATACGCTAAATTACTTGAAATTATGTTAAATTACGCTGAATAACACTAAATTACGTTAAATTACGCTAAATTACATTAAATTACGCTAAAATACGGTAAATTACGCTAAATTACATATGAATAGGGACGATATCTTCACTGAAAAGACGAAAAACGACGACGAAACTTCAAACGGCCATAAAACGGCGCTCGAGTGTCCGATTTCAGCAAATGACTATTTTTCAGAAAGTTTGCGAAAATACGCATGCGTCAGTGCTCGCAATGCTGGATTTCAAAATTCAGAATTGCCAAAAAACAAAGGGAAAGAGCCTCAAAACTTGAGTTAAAGTTTCCGATTAAGATTTTCATTTCTATTATTCAATCTAAGTAGCTCAGTAAATTAGTTACATAATGAACTTGTAGAATACCAATTTTTACTATTTTCAGAATTTTTTTACTATTTTTTATTATTCATGAAAGATGGCACAAAATCAATCTACTTTAGCGTAATTTTGCGTAGTTTAGCGTAATTTACCGTATTTCAGCATAAGTAGTGAAGTTATTGTAATTTAACGTAATTTAGTGTAATTCAACGTAATTTAACATAATTTCAAGTAATTTAGCACATTTTAGTATAAATATGCTAATTATACATCAAAAGAAGTAATCTAACAAATATTTTAAAAAAAATACGAATTTTTAGCATTAGAATTCAGCATCTTGCTATTCATATTGTCTAAAAAAAAAACAAACCGTCCCACGGGGACGGTCAGGATATTTTTAGTAAAAAATTGGGATTGAGGGCAGATTTGATATTTTGTTTTTTTTTTGGGTATTAATAAAAAAAGCCGTAATGTATATGCACGGAGAATTTAATAAAACAAAAGACTCAATTCAGAGATGTGTTGAAATTGAAAAGGGAAGGTAAGGTCAAGTTGAGCTAACAAACTCTGGATCTGATACAATCCCAAGTTTTCTACATTTTTGAAAGATCCATTCCGTACATTACTAGACAACTCCAGTGCCACAGTGCACCTTCAACCAGTACTTCCCTGCTTTCTCCAAGTTTTTTTTTTCTTTTTTTTCTTGAGGTACACGTTTCTTTTTTTTCTTGCTAAATAAAGCATTACTAGAATTAACTTCAATACCCAAAAGGCCAAAACCCTTCCCCTAATTAAGCCTTTGTTTGGTTTTTATTTTTTCTAAAATCCAATTGAAATTGGAAAGGGGCGTCAAACTGCCAATCATATAGTGGGCCAATCTCTGACTGTACCAACCCATCATATTGGTATTTTTCATTTGTATACTAATACCAAACAAAGTTCACAACTTGGAAAGGAAAGAAAACTGACTCAAAAGAACAGGAAAAAAAACCTTTGCTTTCACAACACAAATATTAAAAGATAATTACAGATTATGTCCAAGGACGACAATTAATCAACAATTTCGGTTAATAACGGAGAAGCTTCAATTTGATTCCGTTATTAAAAGAAAGCTTGAGCATGCAAGCTCGGACAGAACAGAACAAAGTACAACAAAAAGAAAGGTTGAGCATAGGGAAGAATTGAAAGAGAAACCTGGTTTAGGATAAAGCTCTTCCCTTGTCTAGCGCGGCCACAGACCGAGACCACTCCAACTGGGCCTTTAACCAGCTGGAGAGCCCCCACCGCCTCCGGGTCGAGGTGAAATTTCCCTCTCCCATCACAGTACACCAGCCGGAGAGGCCTCCCAAGCGCAGGTGAACCGCCGTTAGAACTTCGACCAAATGAAGAAGGGGGAGAAGAAGAAGAGAAAAGCAACGTTGAGCTAGCGCTGGGGCTTGATTGATCAGTTCTTGGAGAGGAATCTCTCTCCTTCGAGGCGGAGCCTCTAAACCTAAGCATGTGCATCGCCGCGAGATGCTCGTTGATTCGGCGGAGGTGCTTTTGATTCCAATTCTTCGGTCCAAAGAGACAAAGGTAAAGTGGGAAAGTTAAAAAGGAAAGGGAAGAAAGAGAGTGAGACTTTAATGGCGAAATGAAATCAGACCATTTCGGAAAGGAGTCCGAATCTGCTGCGATTCCGATGTGGATCGCAGGATCCTAAAATTTCTCGAGATTAACGTTTCAAATTTTTCTGAGCGCGGATCTCGGAAACGTTCTTAAAAAGTAAATTTTCATGCACGCATCTCGAGAAAGACCAACAGTTGAGATGGGATCGCAGGGTCCTGCAATCCACCTCGGAATCGCAGCAGATTTATTTTCTCCGGAAAGGAGTCCGAATCTGCTGCGATTCCGAGGTGGATCGCAGGATCCTAAAATTTCGAAATTAACGGTTCAAATTTTTCTGAGCGCAGATCTCGGAAACGTTCTTAAAAAGTAGTCGCGCCAATTGGACTAGTAGCAATTTACAATTTTTGTCTGGATCTGGAGTACGAGAATAGTTCCATTTGTTTCACTGGAAGCATGGCCCACAGGAGAAATATGTCGGATTCTTGTTTCGAAATTCGAATAGGAAGGGTCTCTATGGATTCGTCTAATACCATAGCTGCTAGGAAGGATAAACTGCGCTGTTGCTGTCGCCTAAGCTGGATTTCATGATTGCGCGGCACATTCTCCTTTTTTGTAAATGAACTTCTTAATTGGATTTCTTCCGATTTTATATTCGATTATTTAAATGGATCCAGCTTACAACGCCAAATGGATTTGATTTGATATGTTACCGGAGATAGATTATTTCTAAAGAACTGACAAACAGGTTCCATATAACGAGTAGAACTAGGGTGCTCTCGAGTTCACCAAGCCCTTGGTGAACTCAAGTCCAAAACTCATCGGATCGGCTTCAAACGACGAATCCGACCGTTGAAATCCGTCTACATTACGAGTGATGCGTCTACATGCAAAAAATTTAAATTTTGAAATTAATTTTGCATAGAGTCAAGTGGTCAAAAAACGTCAAAAAATGAGTGCATTAAAATTAATTTATTAACCTTCTAATTTTGACCACTTAACTCTATGCAAAATTAATTTCAAAATTTAAAATTTTTGCATGTAGACGCATCACTCGTAAGGTAGACGGGTTTCAACAGTCGAATTCGTCGTTTGAAGCCGATCCGATGAGTTTTGGACTTGAGTTCACCAAGGGCTTGGTGAACTCGAGAGCACCCTAGTTCTACTCTCCATATAACTATATAAGTATGAGAAAAACTGAGAGATTATAGTATTATACTGGATATTATATGTTTTAAGATCTTCGTAGTTTACTACGTTTTACTAGTATATTGGTGACGTCTAAGAAATTAATGGTGATTTTTTAAGTCCCATTATATAATAGAATTGTACAGTCAGTGTCTTTTATTTATAAATTATAACCGTTAGTTGGGATAAGTAGACCCGTAAATATTAGCAATACTATTTCTGAAATTTCAAAAAATGTATAATGCTTATTTGAATATCCGTTTTGAATTCGATATAGTCTCCATTATTATATTAAGCACGTAAATTGTGGATTGAATATCAGAATTCCAATTAAACAGTCTGCCATTTTCGCGACCCAAGAGTCAGTGATGCCACATGTAGATGTCGTGATCTCCATTCTTTTTTCCAAAAACTTTCATAAACCCCTCTTATTTGATTGTCAGATACTCGATTTCTTTCCATTTTAAAAATATAGATATAGATCCACATCGCTACAATTTTTTATTTCGTTGTATGTCATTTAAGAATACATATCCACACGTAATAGCAATAAGGATTACAAATCCACATTAATAGCAAAATTACTAGTATCATGTCCATGCGTTGCAACGGGACATGTTATAAGAGAAAAAAAAATAACATATTTTCATAAAATAATTTAGATTAAATGACAAATAACATTTCTTAAATGACATATTAAATAACAAATTAAATGACATATATATTTTTTTTATCTTTTTGACATATTTTTATAAAAATCTCATACAAAATGACATATTAAATGATAAATAACATTCCTTAAATAATATAACAAAAATATAAAAAAATGAAGACACGACCAATCAATTATCAATCAATTCAAAAATCAAATAGATGCATAGAATTAGAATATTTAAATGGAGGGCTAATATTCAATCTGAAATTTCATCTTTTAATCAAAATCGTTGGCGCATCAGGATATCTACGTGCTTAATATAAGAATGGAGATACAAATTTTCCGCAACAAAACTATAATAGATTGCTAAAACAATGAAATAACAAATTTGCAGTATTAAATTGTAATAGAAAATACCACACGGGATCAACGTACGTATGAATTAAAAGTCCTTCAACTTATTTTTTATGAAATACTGAATTTTGAACATATTTGCTCTCTTATAATGTGTCACCTTCCAATATATCTTAATATTATTCATAGATATTTTTGAATAATTATGTTTTTCATTATTATTTTTTTATGAAAATATGTTATTTTGAGATATTTTTTATTCTCTTATAATATGTCCATGTTGTAACGCACGGGCATGATACTAGTTATAAATGAACGACGTGGTGTTGTTTAGTTCTCTAAAAAAACATTCGTTTATTTATAGTTTTATACAAATCTGATATCCGCCTCCCCTGTTTTATTGATCCATAATTATTTTTGTCTACTTCAAACTTCTAAAAGAATAATTTAACAAAACTATATCTAAATTTTTAACACAAGTAAATAAACGTTTGATATAACTGCTTACATCCAATGCATCCAAAGAGTTCGTATAAGTCAGGTACCAAAGGAACTAAGCTGAACACGATTATAGGAAATAAAATATAAATATAAAAGATTATTCCAGAAATTAAGCTAAGGAATTAATAAGATGAAAAAAAAATGATTAGTATTTATCGAATGCTATCATGTGTCGAGACGACGGTTGAAATCATGAAATTCAAGAATTACAAAACTTAAGCAAACCATAAATATATTGATAGGATTAGGTTTGTTTGTCAACTATCATGTTTGATATATATTAGTGATAGTGAGAGGCTCTAATGGCCGGTCTCAAATCGTCATATTTTATAATTAATGATAATTATTAAGAAATAAAATAAACAAATCATCCATTATTATGCCTTAGGGCTACATAAGCTCCTCTATTCAGAAAAGAGAAATGCACTAGAAATATTACAAAGTATCATAAAGTAAGCTAAATTAAATCATAGACTTGTTAAAACTTCAGATATTCTTCCTTAGTCCAAAGTCCTCCAAAAAATACCCATACCTACTGGTAAAAATAATTAGAATAGCAAAATTTGAATGAGAATTAGAATAGTGAAATTTAGAATTAGTAGATGAGAACAGAGAAAAAATAGTGATTTTCATATTAGTGTGAAAATGGTGCTATTCGGATTAGTAAAAATATTGTTTGGATTTTGTATATTTGAAATAGTGAATAGTTGTAACCGAGAAAAAATAGTGTTAACAAAGTGCTAATTAAAATGAATGATAGGCAAATAGGGTCTCAAACGAATTGTCACAATGTGGAGATGGCAGAAGTAATGTCAACTTTGTCATTTTGAAAATGTGTTGGCGGAAATCCAAGAATTTTTTTTTTTCTTTTTTCACACTTTCGAATAGTAGTTATTCCAACATTTATTAAAATAGAGAATATCATTTTTTTCTTATAAACCATAAATAAAAAAACATAAATTTAGGGAACCAACTTTATTGGTTTTTTTTTACAAAAACCATAAGTGCCGAATAGCCTATTCGGCACGAACCATTTACTTTTTTTTCCGTGCCGAATAGGCTATTCGGCACGAAAAAAAGTAAATGGTTTTTGTAAAAAAACCAACCAATCAAATTGGTTCCCTAAAATTATGTTTTTTATTTATGGTTTATAAAAAAAATTTGAGTATCAATTGTTCTAATTATTCCAAATAACAAAAATATTTACAAGAAATAGATGCACACTGCTATTCCGAATAGCTTCTATTCTTAAATAGCCCATATTCTTGACACATTCAAACATACCATTAATCTATTCACAGCTAAATCAAAGAATAAGTCAAAACTAAATTCACCTACAAACTCTACCAAAATCAAACTATTGTTAATTCCAAAATTCTTGGTTGAATGGTTGTTAGAGAAGTCTGGTCGGAAGAAAAAAATTGTTATTTTTATTGTTGTGAGCTTATAGTTGTTTATTTATTTAAGATAAATATCCCTATTTGCTGTGTAAACAGCATTGCTTAGAGGTTGCAATCTGTTGTTGAAGTTGAAAAAATTTAGGATTAAGATATGAACATGTCAATTCCTCCTTGGACATATTCGCTTATTTGCGGAACTAGTAGGGTCTATTCCGAATTCCATTATGGCATTATCACATCTGGTGTTAGATTTAGATTTGCTTCAGGAGTAAAATTAATTTTACTAAAATTAATTTTTTATTTAATCTTATTCTTGTTTGAGCCGCTGGAGATACAAGGACAAGGTCCATGATCATCTGGAGCGGCAATTGAGCCGCTGATCTTTGACTTCGTTAATCTGTCAGAACATTACGCAAATCTCAAAAGAGTACCAACGGTTTAGATACCTACCTAATAGTCGTGGACCGGAACGGAATCTTGATTTACGGAAAGGTCGAGGGTGTAAACGAAAAATCATGTTCATTATTAATTTATTATCATTATCCTCTCTTCCGCCTAGCATCTAAAAGCGCGCACAAGTTGCCTTTCCAGTTTCCACCTTTATTCTCCTCCACTTCACTTCACCATGCTCCAGGCGAACCACCTATCCCTTCCGCTTCCGCATCCCAGCCTCCATCATCTCCACCTCCGCTCCTCCTCCCTCCATTTCCTACGCCGCATGGAACCCTCCAGTTCTTTCAAAGCGACCGCCGCCTCATCGCAATCTCGCCTCGCTGAGCTCCCCCCTGCACTCCCCTCTCCCCCTCAGCCGGAGGGAGAAGGTCCTGTCGAAATTTCCCCCTTGACTCCCTCTCCTCTTTTCGCCGTAAACGACAACCCCACGCCTCTTCAGATTTCCACCAGCGTGCTTCTTACCGGCGCCATTTCGGTCTTTCTCTTTAGGTCACTGCGCCGCCGGGCCAGGCGAGCGAAAGAGTTGGTACATTACTTGAACCAATATTTGTTCATTTTTCATTTGCAAGCACTTGTGTTGTATATTTTCTTTTTCTTTTCTTGGGTGTTTGGGGAGTGGGAGTGGTACATTACTTCGGTACAACGTGCAAATATCCATAGTCGGTCCTATTAGCTCCAGAAAGTTCTCCGATGCTAGTTGTGCCATTCTTTTGCTTTTTGTCCAGTTTGTCAATTAAATGTTGAGAATCACAAATGTAAGTGTGTTACAGAGTTGGGTAGAGGAGGTGAATGGGGAGAAGGGGAAGGGAGAGGGAGAAAGAGGAATTTTATCTTGCTCTCGACTTAATATTATAGGAGGTGAAAGGAGAAAATTCCTTTTTTTATTTTTTAATATTTGTTCCCTCCCAATTTAGAAGGATAGACCCTTTTCTTCCATACTGGGAGCATATCCTGAAATTCTCTTATGTTTGCTTTTTGGTCCATCAAGTATAAAATTCCCTTTACGGTCCTTAGAAAAATGTGATTTGTACGAAGGTGGTACCAACTTATTTATATATATAAACTGAGACATGCTTCATCAACAAATAGGCATGACTCTAGTATTTTTCAAATCTTGTCTCAGTTTTTACAGTCCTGGTAGGACAAAACATATGCAAATCACAATGCTTCAAGACCAAAATTGAAACTCAGCACCTATAAAGATCAAATGGAAATGTCTTGGACATTTCTAAAGTTTACTTTTTATTTATTTATTTTAAAACAAGTGAGATGATAATAACTTGTTAGAAGAGAGCACATTAGGAAAACATTGACAAGAAAATAAAGAGGAAGATACTAGAAGACAAGGTATTGCATTTCCCAGGAAAAAGGAATGAAGCCCATAATTTACATCTTTAAGATGCCCACATACTAATATCTATTCATATGAATCCTTCTATTTTTTACTTTCTCATAGTATGTCTTCTTATACCGGTGCAGAGACTAAGGTCGAGCGGGTTAAACAAAGCAAATGACCCTAAACAAATGGCTTTGGAGAATTTGAAGGTAATGGGGGCAACAGCTATTGACCCAGGGAAGCCGCCATCCCCTGTCCAGGCTTTTCTGGGCAGCATTGCTGCTGGAGCTATTTGCCTCATTCTCTACAAATTCACATCCACTATAGAGGCATCGTTGAGTCGCCAAGCTATCTCGGATAACTTCTCGGTTAGCTTTTGTTCCCCATGCCTCCTTTATGTTTTGAAAAATAAAGCTTCTTATTGGTTTAATAGTTGATTGTTGGATCTGGTAAGACTAAGAAAAGAAGTTTTTCTAGTTGTCAAATTGTAACCTATGTAATTCGTATATGGTCGCCAGTTTGTGCTTTCTAATTTAGAGGGAGAGTAACCCAACTCTTCAATTCAGAAAAAAATAGGTAGGAGCTTAATTGCCAAATTATTCAAATAACATCTCTGTTTTACTTTATTTCTATTGTCTCACTTTGGGCACGATTGAGCTTATGTTGATTTGACAAATTGTTGGGTAACATCAGATATACACTCCCCAACAAATCAAAATATGAATATTCCTGCAGAACAAAGAATGTCACGACTATTTTTTAGGGAATGCAGGAAGCTGGAAGCATTACGTATAACCCTATAAGGCACATAATAAGACATGATAATTGTCCTCTAAACTTCTTAATTCTCCATTTATATTATAAATGCCCAATCACCTTCCATACCTTTGTGCACAATGATCTCTCAGGAAATTATTAGTTCTTTATAAAACATCTGAGGGTATATTGATGTTTTGAAGGGACAGACAACATATTCCTCTTTTGTCAGGGTAGGGATGATATTTTAGTGTTTTCTAGGGCATTTCTGCAAATACTCTCATAATATATGATCTCAAGGTCAATGTTTTCTTGCAGAAATAAAATAAAAGGTGTTGTAACATTGAGCTTAAGTTTTTTAAAATAATAAATATAGCTGGCAGGATCCTTCTTTGACCATGTCGGCAAATAATTAACAAAAGTGCATTTTTAGAATAATAAATTTTGATGTGCTGTCTATTGGTGTGACTTTAAGGGTGACTCTACCAACTGAGAACAGGTACAGAAGCAGGTACAGGCTTCTGTACCTGTTCCTCAATTGGCTGTTTAGCTCCATGTTAATAGATTCATTTACTACCAGTTTTTCTTTTTTTTTTTCCTTTTTGCTTTTGTATATGTCAGGTTGTTTATCTTTACTTAACCTGGTCTTAGCATTCATTTCTAACAAAATAAAATATAATAGTTTGTTTCACTCTTTTTGCAGGTGCGTCAGATAACTATTACAATAAGGTAAAGTATGATTTATTTGTCATTGGTCTTTTACCGTATTTAACCTGTGCCCTCTATCACTGGGAACATCAATGCCTGTGGTATTAAGCAGTGTTCTAAATAACGGTATGCGCTCATCGGATGGACTGGATACCGCCAAGCAATTAATTGGTAATAATCGGGAATCATCGGCCATAATCGAGAATAATCGACTGATTAGTCGGGAAAATTCATGACGGTTTGATCACCGCCAACGACTAATCGGCCTAAACGGACGTTTTTTACAACACTGGTATTAAGCAGTGCTGGTATGAGGATTGGGCCTGAGAAACTTCAATGCTAGGCCTATTTGGTATGCTGGGAAGAAGTTAAAAGTATTCAAGGATTGGGCCTGACTATATTAGGCCTAAATAGAAATTGGATCACAAAAAACACAATTGGTACTCAATTCAAATAGTTCCTCATCTCTGATGGTTCAAAAGACTTACTGGTATTAAATAAGAATTACGGATCAACTTGAGAACAACTTTACGTTTATTGTTTCCTCTGCAGGACAATTATAACTGGCATCTGCTATCTGGCGACGTTTGTTTTTGGAATAAATTCAGTAGGGTTAATGCTCTACGCTCTTCAGCTTGCCCTAGGCTCTATTTTTGACAGTGATACCAATTCCAATAAACCCACTCCGAAGACAGATGGTGATCAATTGAACACTGTGTCTCCCTCAGAAGGCTCAGCAAATAATGTAGTGTCCACTAACAGTGACTTGAAGCAGAATTCAGATAACAGTACGGACTCTTCACAATAGTTGAATCTCATTGTTCATTTGAGTATTGCTTATGCTCTTTTGTATAGATGCCAGTGAGCACCAAAATTTGTCAATAAACCTTTTGTCAGAAATTTTGCAGTGTCTTCTGTAGAGAAGCTCCTGGTTAATTTTTTCCTACGTGGGTTAAAAAAATGTAAAGCAGGTTAGAGCTTAGTAGAAGAGAATTATTGCAACTTTAGTGGTTCAAGGTTATAATAAAGCTACTTTATGAGCTACATCTGCCTGTGGGCTTTCTATAAAAAAAATGATTAAAAAAAGAGCTAAGAGCTACAATTTAAACATTTAACATTAAATGTTACGCAGTATGATTTTAGGCTTGCGAGACTCAAAAGGCCTAACCTAAGCCCTCGTAATTTAACAAATATAGGTAAAGAAACTAAAGACTATGCATCCTAGACTGAGCTTTTCGTTTGAAGCTAGCCCAAATTCTAATCCCTAAATATGTGAGCCCAAACCCCTAATGGTTTCCAAATTAAGCATCAAACACAAACAACATTCCTTGATTTCATCTTCTAATTTACCATCATTTTCTTGAAACTTTTACAATGGCAATTCAATAATGCACATTCCTTTGGACTACTTACTGGCATCATAGTGCAATCAGGCAAAGGCAACCCCATGAGCACCGTAGCAACCGAACAACTAAAAAGCACTCTTTCCTGGAATAAAGTAACATGAAGGTACATATGACCCAATCTAAGGTTGGACCAATAATCTGGACAATCATAATCATCTTGTACTAAATCCAATAATTGATTAGGTGACCGATCAAATTGTTAGACCCACAAGTTGTAGTTGTAGTTGTGAATTGTGATCAACTTTGAAGGATTGTATGCTTGATGTACTGACTCCAACCAGCTTAGTGTCTTGTAATATGTATCTAGTTTTGTAATTTCTTTTATATCATCACCTTTGGTATAAGTTCAGTGAACTAGACAAATTAAGCTAATATTTTAGTCCTTATATTTCTCATTTTAGCTTCAAAGTATGTCAGTTTCATCAAAATGACAAGTGTATGTAAGACACGTGGTAGTTGGTAAATTCTATACGTAAATCTACTCGACCAGGTATAAAGGACTAAAAGGAATACAACACTTAGAAATTTTGTATTCCTGCTTCTTGAAATAGAAAGAATTTAAAAAAATATGAGTTTTGAAGATCATGCATTATTTCTTTGAAAAAGTGCAGACAAAGTCTTACTTCAATATTAGGAAGTAGAATTGGATCAGCCGGCGTGAAGAAAAAGGTTCTAAAGATAACCAGGCATTATTACAATCCAAATGTATCGTGATTCATCGTGATTCATCAATTTGGACATCTGAGAGCCCAAGTTTACTTTGTATCTTCACTCAAAATAGCTTGAAATTTCTCATGAGTCATTTATTTGTCAAATTCTGAGAATGATTCTTGAATAAATTGAACCCAGAGTACTTCTGGCTATAACAAAAGGTTGAGACAAATGGTGGTGGAGAGGCACTTAAAGCCTTACAAGCGTGCAAATCTGGCACCAAGGTTGTGGTTCGTACCAGATTCAAAAGGAGAAAAATGCATAGAAAAATGAGCCTTTTCATTTTTTTCCGCTAATTAGTCACTGGCTATGGATATGTCAGTCAAATCCAAACAAAAAGGAGCACCTTAGAGAGTGATAATATTAATATATAACGGCTATCTTGATGTACTAATTTTACATTGTATATAGCAAGGTCATCCTTTTCGTAATTTTGTCCAAACAGACACCAGCGGCAGGTTTAAGAAAAAAACGGTTGGCAAAATCTATTTACACTTTCAATATATTGGTAAAATAACTACAGTTAGATTTTTGTGTGCATAGTTACTGGATAAACAATATTACAAAAGTACCCTTACTTTTGCCACACTTCAGAGATAATAAAGTCCTCACTCATTTTCTTAACACTTTCTTATTGTTAACACTGAATATATCCTCACGCATTTTCTACTTTAGGAGGGGACCAAGCCGGTCTTTGAAATTTACCCACCCTTCTACGGGATCGCCTTATCGGTTCCATATTCAATTTGAGCTTTGACTCATCGATACCATCGGAAACGACATGGGTCAAGCGCGGAGCTGGCAAGGAACAGTGCCCACACATTGCTTCTTCAAGTCATGGTTTTTTACCTAGTAATGGGTACGGTACCAGCATGATTGAATGATCTCCTCCCGGTATTCTCGTGTGAGGCGTGAATGCCCCAAATAACAACCACCATATTAGAGTTTCTCATCCTAATATTTTTGGTCAAACTTTTTTAATTCCAACGGCCAGTATTGAAAACAGATTATCATCAGGAGACCCAAGGAGTAAAAGAAAAATAAAATGAGAACAGACATGAAAGCAAAATAGAACTAAACATATTACATCTATCCCTACTTCTCTCTGTACTTCACTATAATTTTGACAAACCAAAGTACGATTATTATCTCCAAATTAAGAACAGCAACAAGCCCAGAGAAAGAAAACAAGCTCAAGCAGCAAGTACTATTACACATTACACCCTGCAAGCAAGGCATTCACACAATCAAGCTTCTCTATTCCTACATCAATCAAAATTACAGAACAACCCCCTTCAGTTCAAAACCCAACACCAGTCGCGCCGATTGGCCGATGCCTATCCTTCCAAAAGCATGCATCAGCCACTAGCCGAGCTGAAGATCTCATGGGCTCTGATTTACATCTCTTAAGCACAAATGGCGCATAAAGCACCTCAGCCGGTACTGGCAACTCAACTTGCACATTTTGTTCAGTAGTCTTTACAACAGGTTGCGGCACCACAGTAGGTACAGAAGGCCGCAGAGTGGGCACAGGTGGCAGCAGAGGATCCTGATTCGCCCTTTCCACCACCTGTGTATCCTTCTGTGCGTCTTTCTGACCTTCTCCGTTATCAGTACTCTCCGTACCGGGCTTCTCTTTTGTATCACTGATGATATTTACCTTCGGCTGATTGTGGCGGCAGTGCGATTTCCAGTTGATGAAATCAGTGGGGCGGACCCATGTCTCCCTAGATACCTCCATAGACAGCTTCGGTTCATACATCATGAGCAGGAGGCAATCAGGCAATTCTCCGCTTTTCTTCTTTCTTTCACTTACCTTCACCTCCAATTCCTTCTCACATTTCTTCTCAGTTTCCTCCCTTTTTGAGTTCACTACCATTTCACCTCCCCTCTCCTTGGTTGCGCTAATTTTCTCTTGATTGCTATCAGCCTCTACATTCTCCTTCTCTAGCTCTGTATCAGGAGAGCAGCCCTTTCTCTTATCTGAACCCTTTGACACCTTACCATGTGCTGCTATTATGATGTCTTCTTGTTCAACCGAGAAACTCCATCGGCGACCTTCAATGGAGAAGCTGGACCGCCGTGACTCCTTTGTGCTCGAAAAGCTAGACCGCCTCGGCTCTCCCTCACTAGAAAAGCTGTGCCGCCTTCCATCCTTCTCCCTCGAAGAAGAACCACCTTTGGCACTACACTGCCTTCGCATTTTGCAATACCTTCCTTTCTTCTCTTCTTTCGCCTGCGAAGGTGAGCAGCTAGTAGACCTCTTTCCCTTGATCTGCTCCTCTGTTTGCTCCTTTGCTGCCATTTGTTGAATTTTGATTTCATTTGTTTTGTTTCCTGCTTCTAGTGGATCTACATTACATTGTGACAGCTCTTCTGAAATAGCCTTATTTTCCTCCCTCTGTACTTCACCATGGCTGCATTCTTTCTTTTTCTCTGATTCATCCATACATGGCTCATCTCCAATTTTCTCCAAAGATAGCTCTGATTCAGCTGGATCTTCCCTATCTCCCACTTCAGAACAGAAATTATTTACCTCTGATTGCATTTCCTTCAGGTCAGTTGCAACAGCTTCACACAAAGCTTCTTCACTCACAGGAACCTCACATTGTCTTTCTTTCTCCTCTCCTCCAACAGTGGCAGTGTTACCCTGTACATTCCCGCCTAAATCCTCGTCTTCTCCTTCCTCTTCTGCTCTCTCTTCTTCCTCTTGCGCATGAACCTTTCTGACAGGTGAACCCCACAACCGGTTCGCCAGTGCTGCCATACGAACCGGATCAGATCTGCACCGCATTAACAAAAGAGCATTCTTTGGAGGTATGCACACGCTAATCCTGCCTTCTTCTTGTTCTCCAACAACTAAGATCTCTTCTTTCTTTGCCACCTCGACCTCAAACTCCTCAATTCTAGTCTCTTCCCATTCTTTGACCACCAATCCAAGCTCTTCCTTCCTTTTCTCCATCTCCATATCAATGTCCATCTCGACCTCCTCTTCCACCTCCAGTTCATGAGCTCTCTTTGCTTCCTCACTCTCTTGCAGCATCAACCACCGAGCAAACACAGCTCCACAGGAGCCACGCCTCTTTGCTTTCGCCTCCTCTCCAGTCGCTTTCCCACTGGAGGAGGAACAGAACGATCGCCCACTACAAGGTAGTAGACAATTGAACTCTGATCCAACAGCCTTCAATGCTTCGCAGATACTCACAGGGATCTGATAAACCCAGCCCTGATTCCTACCTCCAGGCAAGCAGTCTTTTTCCCTCCCCATTTCATCTCCCCTCCTAAAGCTCGCCTCAGTACCTACCACACGTTTAGATCTCGACCGCAAGATCGCACCTTTGGCCTTATTTCGCCTCTTGTGGCCTTTTACGCGTACTTGACCAATGCACGTGACTTTAGGGGAAGAAGGCTCGGCCGTTTCAAAGCCATTGCCTTTGTTGCGACGGCCACCTACAACAGCGGTAAACATGGGGGATTGAGCGCCTTTTACACTGCCACTGGTTTTGAGGCGGCGGCTTAAAGAGGTGGAGAGTGACGGCGCCGCCGCCGAGGCGGAGTTGGAGGAAGCGGAGGGACGCGATGTGAAGCAAATGAAGAGTTCACTACCTCCGCCTCCACTGGTGGAGCGGTGCGAGTGGGACTGGCGCTCTCCAGTGTCCATTGAAGAGGAGGATGAGGAGCTTTTTTTTCGTCTCATTTGGGGATTTTTCTGGAGTTCTTTATGACAAAAGAGTAAGAGCTAAGAGGAGGAACAAAAAGAGAGTAGAGCAAGCGAGCAAGATGAGGCCTTGCCCTTGGAAAGAGGATACAAAGAGAAAGTGTTTAATATTTCGTCAAGTTTTGTCGTTAATACCAACCAGCGTGAACTTCCAAAATTATATAAACAACCTCCCAATGCACAATTTCAAACGTACCCATAGTGTTTTCGAATATAATTTTTATTATGCCCTGTTGACACTACAATATTAATTTCGTCAACATCAGGAATTTATTAGAGTGAGGATATGAAAATTAAAATCGAGAGTTAATTTCATAAGAAAAATTTCTTTCTATAAAATAATTTTAGTTTTAATTCAATAATTTTTTGAAGTTGTTCTTTATTGTTTCTTCAATATATTTTCTTTGAAGTTAATATCGTATAGTTCAAAATAAATTTTCTTGTTGATTTGAAATTAATTTCCATATGTTGTAGTTCAAAGGCTCATTGAGTTATTTCAAATAACAACAAAACTAAAAAAAATGTTAAAAATCCTAACAAAATATTGTCTCTTTATAATTATAAAAATGCAACGTATATGTTATGATAATTGAATTAAACTTCAACATAGCAACGTAAGAAGAGTCATTCCTTATTTTTAATTCAAGATATTTAACTTAGCTATTACAAATTTTTACAGGTCGAAATTTATGCATATCATATTTTTATAAAAAGTTTTGTTATGTGATCAATCAGTAAACAAATTTTCTCAAATTTTTTGTACAAGATATAGAAATATTTAAATTAGCAAACAACAAGAAAAAATAACTTAGGAATGGATCATAATGCAAAATGTGGAGAAAGGAAAAAGGTGAAAAAGGCTACATATTTACAAGGGTGTAGAGTGTAAAATTGAAATAGATTTTAGCCGATTAGGGATTCCGGCTTAAAGTGCGGGGAAGGTGGACAGAGTTAAGTGGCTCGAGCCCACAATTTTGTCCTGGAGCGGATCCGATGGGTTCGGGTTCATGCGTGGTCAGGTCAGGTCCACCTCTAGTCAAGCGCTCCGGGTGTTGCTGCTCTGGCTCGATTGATTGGAGTTAGGAACCCAGTCGCAATTCCAATTAATTGATTCAGGGTTCGCTTCTGGCTGTAAGTGGGGACGCTGTATGATAATCACTTGCTCAATAATTACATATTGTTTAGGGTTAATTGTTAATATACCTTTAGAACTTTTAAATTTCTAATTTCTTCGTCAAAACTGAACCGCATTTCTTTTATTTCCTTTCTTCGTTTAGGTTATTATTAGTCTTTAATTTATAATTAAAATTATCAATTTACTGAGATCATTTTCAAAGTTAGTAATAACAAGAGTTATACATTGAAAAAAAAAAATACATGTAGAATATAAATGAATCTATGAACCACAACTCTCGTCTCTCTTCGAAAAAACGCATGTTCAACTTTTTAAAAGAATATCTAAAAGATGTTAGAATGTACCGGATTCTCTAATAAAAAAAAAATATAAATGAATCAAAACTTACAACTCCGGTCATTACACTATTTTCCGTTTCATAAACTCGGTCTATTTTCTTCAAGTGAAAGAGAGAATATTTTATTTACTGCAATTAATATCCAATAACGAGTATATGCGCGTCAATCTTTTCATAAGCAGAGGCGAATTCAGAATTTTCTGCTAGGATGGAGCAGGAATCGAGTTCAAATAACTTAGAGGTTCAAACCCATTTAACTAATCATATTCAAGTAATTTATCGGATTCAAATCCATTAACTAATCGAGTACTAGATAAAAAATAATAAAAATAGTCTCTTACATTATTAAAAAAATCTCTTACATAATAAAAACAACAAAATAGTATTTTATATATTATTAAAAACAACAAAAAGGGTAAAGAGGTTTCAGAAGGAAAATTAATCCGGACTTATTAAATCAAAATTACTTTCAAAATCTAAGAAGTAATTCTTTTTAAGATTGGCGGCGAATTCAACAAATATATTTATAAAGAAAAAAATTATTTACAAGGTTCCTAACACAATACTCCTCTTACATACGTACAAAATCCAAGTAGTTACCTCTCAACCCTCATATACACTGGATGTGGCCATGTTCGTTTGAACCTTGCAAATTTTTCTGCTGCCAAATTACTTGCATTGCTGATCATTTTAATTGATGGCTTAGCATAAATTTATTTGAATAAAAGTTGATGGCTCTGATTTAGAGGAATGATAAATCTGCATCTCAATCATTACTAACAATGAACTAACTGAAATAAAGACGGTAAAAAGTTCAATAACTGTGTACGAATAAATTAAATTTAAATGACCAATTCATAGAGACGACAAAATTTAATAATCTCCAATAAAATTTATCTTGCATTCAAATATTCAATTCATCTATCCACTAAGAGACAGATGATAAAAAAAAATCAGAGTTTTAAAAAAAAAAAAACTTAGATTAGGAGCTGCTAAGGGTGGTTCAAACACTATCCAGTCGGAAACTTTTGAATGTGTCACAACTCACAAAGACTAGCAGTTAGAAGAAAGTCCGAATTAAAATTTTGCCAAGACATCAGTCGGTACTCGCTAACACGAGCTATATATTTAATGAATGAGGAGATGTAGCGGTACTAAAGGGTGAGATAAAGAGACAGAGAAGAAGAATATTATTATGTTTTCATTATTGTGTATCTTGTAATACAGAGAGTACATGTATATATAGACAATCATAACAGTCTAGTTACATTTCTCTACTGCTCAACATATTTTGTTACAATCCGAACTATGCTCTTAATACTAACTACCCTATTACATCCAGTCCAGTATTGTCATTACTGGAGCTATCCAGTGTTACGCTATTAGGTACACGTATAACCCCAGAGTCTGGGGTCCTGACTATCCCATCAGTTCAATGGTTGGGTGGTTAGCCAAAATTTCACAGATGATGGGACGGGGAAAGTTTGGAGTCATGCTCTGGATGTCAAGTCCGAATCTTTAATTAATGCTTTTTATTGGCTCTCTACGGTTTTCCGTTTTAAAAAGTTTTGTACTACCCTCGTTATTTTAATGCTTTTCCATATTTTTTAATAAAACAAGTTGGGAGTATCTCCTTCAATCGCATCGCCCTTGCCTTATTAAGAAACCACATTCTTTTTTGGTAATTTGCCCGTGTGTTTTTATTTACGCAATTTTTCTTTCCACTTTATATTTAGCGAAAATAATACTCTTATTTATTGTCATCAATCTTAAATAATTAGTCTTCCATTAGTTAATTTCAATTAAAATTGTTAACATAGTCAAGTTATTGAGAATATTTTAGTCATTTTTTTAGGGTAAATATTTTAGTCATTTAATATTGAAATTAAAAGTTAAGAATATGAAAATAATTTAATGGTTGGATGGCTAATCGTCACACAGAGTGAAAGTTTAGATGAGTGTGGTGGTATTATTTGTATTGAATGAGGCTACGCCGCTATGCTAATCTGCATATTACATATTGATTCGTGTTATGGATTTATATTTTATTTTTAAATTTTTTCGAATTGTCAAACATAATTTTTATGGCCCATTTGGCAAGAATGGAATAGAAGAATAAAGTAGAAAAAAAGTTCTATTCCCACCGAACAAGAAAATAAGTGAGTAGAATTGAGGAATTGAAAAAAGTGAAATTGGATTTAAACTTTTGCAATCTTTTCTATTTTGGTCCCTCCTCTATTCCTCTATGAGTCAATTCCCTACTCCATGGGAAATGTGGAATAGAGGAATTAGCTTTTTTCAAGAAATAAATTTGACTCGTTTACCAATACTCTTCCACTATTTCACTCTTCTATCATTAACCGAACACGATCGGAACAGTGAGGAATTGAAGTCAATTCCAAATTCCACTTTTTCTCACTCTTCCTCTATTTCAATGATTTGCTAAACGGATCCCATATGAAAAAGTAACTGGAAATCAAATTTTACATTTTTTACATTTATTTTACTATCTTTTAGATATGTAAAAAAAAAATAATACCTTCAGATAGTTCATAATTTTGAGATCAAGTGATTTTCTACCTACCTAACAAAATAGTAAAAAACTTCTAGAAAATAAAAAATTTGGTCTACAACTACAATTTCATATGAAAATTATGTTGAAAGGTTTATATTAACTGTTCGGACTTTAAAATTGGACACATGAGATAGTCTAGCGCGAGTTGTCATGTAATATATATGCATATTACCATAACATACTAAGAATTCGATAAATAGATATTATCATTTCAAGGAAAATTGTTTGTTAAACAAAATTTTATTGTTTAATTTTATGATTTTGATATTGTGTCTAATAAACCTTTCGTTTTGCCCAAAATAAACATTTGTTGCCCTCCGTGAAAAACGAAAAAAAAAAAAACTGAATGCTTGACGTCCATTAAAGAGAAAGATAACGATTAATGGTCATCATTGAGCAAAAAATAAAATATCAAAGTTGATAGCACAACTTTAATAATAGCTAACAATAACGAAAACTCAAAGAGCGAGTCATATATTTTATTCAGACAGTTATGCTATTTTGGGACAAAAAGCTTGTATTATAGTTACGTTGTTAAAATTATTGGAAGCTACACATAGAAACTTCAATTATTTGTCCGGGAAATAATATATATGTGCCTATGAAAAAGTTTTTATTTGTAGACTGAATTTTACATAATTATAATGGAAGGAGAGATGTTTGATGTTTCACAAACTTAAAAGGAAAGGGATAACATGCTTACACAAACTTAAAGGAAAGGTTTAGTAGAATTTGTAATATTTACATGAATACTTAATTAGGTAATTTAGCGCTCTTTATAGATTTCATTAAAGTCCAAATAATAATACCATGAATCGAGTCAAACATTTTGTCTATTTATATTTCCTTAAAATATTAAAACACTGTAACAAAATTTTGCACATCAGGGCAGTAGTAATCTGGCACCCTTTGTTGTCCGCTTAAATGTGAGATAATACTTAATTTTTTTCATAGAATTTGGGAATATTATCTGCATTTCTTAACCCTTAATTAATTAACCCCTGGCTCCACTCACCAGCTTTAACAAGTAACAACCCAACCAATGTATCATGTATGGGCTTGGTAAGAAGTAAGAACTGCCAGCTTGTATCACAATCAAATGAAATTAAGGCTTGAATTGAAAAGCAAGCGAAGCAAACAATGTGCGGTTGGTGGTCAAAACAGCACGATTTGCCAGGTGGAGCACTTTACTAAAAGTCTTCAAATGCTACCAGTAACACACAGTTACTACATTACATACATTACTAAGTACTAACTAACAGAAATGGAATTCCAGTAATTAAGACATAACTGAATTCGTACTTTTTAATTTACGCTTATAATATGTGTACTCAAGCAAGGATTCCGGCATGCCATGCCATTAATGGAAACACTAGTTAAATTCCAGCAACACTTGCGGTCCAAGCGAAAAAAACAAAAGCGCATTTTATGATGAAGTTTGAAGTTTGAAGCGCTAATTTAGGTGGGGCACATTAATCAATGCCTTTTTGTACTCCAACCTAGACTTATGCTAACGGGTACCTCGGGCAGGGCAGACCCGTACCCCTCCCGGGCAGCGGGCAGAACGGGTACGGGTACAAGGGGTTGGCGGGTACAACGGGCACGGGTAGGCGGGTTTTTTTTTTAAAAACTCCGCCCTGCCCGTCTCAAACCCGTGCCCGTTGCGGGTAGACGGGTACAACGGGCAAGGGTACAGCGGGCACGGGCAGGACGGGCACGGGTAGGTTTTTTTTTTTTTTTTTTTTTTTTGCTGTTTTCTGATTTGTTTTATTATTTTTTTTACCGTGTCGTACGAATATTATTACGTGTTTACCGTGTCGTACGAATATTATTACGTGTCGTACGAAATATTATTACGTGTCGTACGAAATATTATTTCTTTACACGAGTAATTTTATTTTATTTTCAAACTCTCATTCTAATTATATAGTTTCATAATTTATTTATATCTCGAAATTTTTAGTTTACATTTTAAATTGATAATATATTTTGTAAACGTTCAATTTAAATTGATAATCTAAATCTAAATCTAAATTAAATAAAAATTCAAATCTAAATTTAGATGCAAATTAAATTAAATCTAAATTGAATATAAATGTAAATCTAAATTAAAATTAAAATTGAATCCAAATCTAATTTAAATATAAATTAAATTAAATAAAAGGAAAAAAAAAAAAAAAACTTCTACCGAATTTCAAAAGAAAAAAACAATCTAAATATAAATTCAAATATAAATTAATAGGTTAAATAAAATATAAATCAAAAATATCTTAAATCAATTAATTTAAAACAATAAACATTTTAAATTGATAATATATTTTGTAAACGTTCAATTTAAATTGATAATATAAATCTAAATTAAATTAAATAAAAATTCAAATCTAAATTTAGATGCAAATAAAATTAAATCTAAATTGAATATAAATCTAAATCTAAATTAAAATTAAAATTGAATCGAAATTTAATTTAAATCTAAACTAATTTAGCATATTCAGATAAATAAATGAATTAAATCTAAATCTAAATCTAAAATCTAAAATCTAAAATTCAGATAAATAAATGAATTAAATCTAATTTAGCATATTAAATTTATAATATAAATCTAAATCTAAATTCAAATCTAAATCTAAATATCAAATATTGTATATATATATACGAGCTTGGCTACTATGCTTATATAAGCAAAAGCCCCCATATGCTTAAATGAGCATTTTTACTTTTCCAATGTTCAAATGGTCGATCCGACCGTTCATCTTGTTCTCCATATTAATATGTGCTTGGAGACTAAATTTTACATTTTTCTGAATTTTTTTACTATTTATTAAGCCACTTTGAAAGTTTCTGATCTGGTGGTCCAGAATTTTGGAAACACTGTTTTTACTGTTCACCCAGATCAGTAATTTTCAAAGTGGCTTAATAAATAGTAAAAAAATTCATAAAATGTAAAATTTAGTCTCCAAGCACATATTAATATGGAGAACAAGATGAACGGTCGGATCGACCATTTGAACATTAGAAACGCAAAAATGAGTTATAAGCATATGGGGGCTTTTGCTTATATAAGCATAGTAGCCAAGCTCATATATATACATAAAATTATCAAGTCACATCTTTATAATTCCTAAATAAATAAAATTTGTAAATTATGTTGAATTACACTATATTATGTTGAATTATGTTCAATTATACTAAATTACGTTAAATTACAATAACTTCGCTAATTATGCTGAAATACGGTAAAAAAATCACTAAACTACACAAAATTACGCTATAGTAGACTGATTTTGCTCATCTTTCTTGAATTATAAAAAATAGTAAAAAATTTTCAAAAATAGTAAAAATTGGTAATCTGCAAGTTCATTATGTAACTAATTTACTGAGCTACCTGGATTGAATGATAGAAATGAAAATCTTAATCGGAAACTTCAACTCAAGTTTTGAGGCTCTTCCCTTTGTTTTCTGACGAATCCGACGGTCGGATCGGTCCCGAAAGGAAGTTAGCTTGGTACAGGGGCTGTGGAGCTCATGTCAAAATTTCAGCCCGATCCGACAGACGGATCAAAAGTTATGCCCTTTTTTGTGAAGCATGCGCAGGACTTGATTAATATAACTTTGGATATTAATAAACTTTGGATATTAATATTCAACATAATTAATAATTTGTATTAAACTTTGGATATTAATAAAAATGTCGGCATTTTAATTATATAGTTTCATAATTTATTTATATCTCGAAATTTGTAGTTTACATTTTAAATTGATAATATATTTTCTAAACGTTCATTTTAAATTGATAATATATTTTCTAAACGTTCATTTTAAATTGATAATATATCATTTATTTTTAATAGGTTAAATAAAATATAAATAAAAAATATCTTAAATCAATTACTTTAAAACAATAAACATTTTAAATTGATAATATATTTTCTAAACGTTCAATTTAAATTGATAATATAAATCTAAATCTAAATCTAAATTAAATAAAAATTCAAATCTAAATTTAGATGCAAATAAAATTAAATCTAAATTGAATATAAATCTAAATTAAAATTTAAATTGAATCGAAATCTAATTTAAATCTAAACTAAATTAAATAAAAGGAAAAAAAAAAAAAAACTCAAATAAGCCTCTGGCGGCAGGCAGCGCAATATTCAAGTTAACAGAGCAGTTAACAGAGCAGTTTTGGCTACAGGCAGCGCAATATTCACATGAAAATATGTACTCAGTGCGCTGCCTGTAGCCAAAACTGCTCTGTTAATATACTGCGAGTGGGGGGAAAATTTTTTGAATTAAAGTTGTTCGGTTCGGCGGGCAGGGGGCAGCGGGCACGGGTACGGGCACGGGCACGGGTTACCGGGTGCGGGTACACCCGTGACGGGTGCGGGCAGACGGGCAGCGGGCACGGGTTTGGCGGGTACGGGTACACCCGGGTTTGGCACCAAAACAGGCCACCCTGCCCATTTCAAGCCCGTACCCGCGTACCCGTTTACCCGTCTATACCCGGGCACGGGTACGGGTACCCCGGGCACCGGGCACGGGCGAACCGGGCACGGGCAGCCCCAGGCGGGCAGTGTCAAACCACTACTCCAACCCATGACAGATTGACATTGCAACACTTGGGGTTTTCCATTGCAACATATAAATATTTTACAAGTTTCTAAAAGATTAATTATGATTAGTATGACCATTATTTTGAACATCAAAGCCCGTGTATTACTTTTGAGTTTTTACTGATGCAAGTCTCTGGTACGTAAGCCTAAGAAAATTAAATCAAGAATCTAATTGAATTGATATGTAAAAAAGAATGCATTGGAGATGGACTCCTTCAGGGGAGTTTACTACTCAGTCATTATATAATTTTTTAAATTGCCGATGGGAATTTCCAATATTACTCCTGCTGTGGTGGTCAATACCAATACCTCAAAAAATTCAAATTTTTATGTGGTTGACCCAACATAATAAAATCCTCACAAAAGATAACCTTAGTATCAAAGGATGGCAAGGGTCTACCACTTGTTCTTTTTGCTCTGATCATGAAACAGTTAATCATTTATTTCTGACTTGTCCTCTATTAAACCAAATCTGGTTCTGGTTAGGTAAATCCCAAGATCATATGCATCGTTGGCATTCGTTTTCAGATATAGTGGACTTTGCTGCACTACTTACACCCTTACAAAGAACTGGCTTCCTTATAGTGTTTAGTGCATTATGTTGGGTTGTGTGGAAACACAGAAACGCTATATGCTTTGATAATTGCCAAATTCAGTCAGCTCGAAATTTGATACTTCTTATTAAATCATTGTCTCTCTTTTGGGCAGGTAATAGAAAGAAACAGATCAAGACGGCTGTTGAAGACTGTGATACGCCCTATCTCGGGAGATGAGGCCGTATGGAAATTTTGGGCTGAACTGGAATCGTCCTGCCGAGGGATGGCAGGCCGAGGTGTGGGTCGAGTTAGGAACTCGGGGTGGATTGTGAGAGATTCGGACTCTAACCTGTATGATCTCTCTCTATTAGTGAAAAATTGCGTCCCCCGTTACATGGGGATCACTGCCTTATATAGTCTAGCCATAACTGCCATCTCGGGCGTTTATGGGAGAACGTGGGCAGTTATGTCGTCCGTTATCGGGACGTGGTCATTAAACCAGCCGTTTCTGGGACGTGGGCATTAAGCTAGCCGTTTCTGGGACGTGGGCATTAAGCTAGCCGTTTCCCGGCTATCCCGTAAGTCGGTTGGCATGGGCCTATATTGAGGCTCTGGTTTGGGGCCGGCATATTGGGCCCCGGCTTAACGAGCTTTTGGGCTTTTTCATATGACGTCGGGTTGGCCTTGTAAAGGTCCGAATCCCAGTCTTTCATGGCCCATTTTGGAACAAGTAAAGGGCCTGTGGAACATGGCCCTATCATTAGCCCCCGAAGTCGGAATGCATCAGCGAGATGCTTTCGACTTGAAGGTGGATAACTCATCAAACATTTTATTAGATGTTATCTACGTGTTAGTGATGTATCATCTTGGGATTGAAACATGTCATCCCGGACACGTAACCCGAAGTCAATGTGGTATTATAGTGAGTAACCTGAGACAACTAAGCGTACTTAGTGTCGAGGTTCTTTTTATTACCGACATTAGCGTATTAGTCATGCTATAATAACTCGGGTGTGGCATATGTCGGGTATATGTCGGGTATATGTCTGAGCATGATGGTTACTGTGTTAATATGTACCCATCTCGGTATGTATCCGACAATTAATGTGTTAACATATGTTTTTTTTTTTTTTTTTTTTTTTTTTTTTTTTAAACGACATGGTTTCCGAGTTAGTCAAGATCAGTAAAAGAAGTAAACCATAGAAATAATAAGTAATCATTGATATTGTAGAAGCAGAACAAGCCTAAATATATAAGAAAATATCGAAATCATACAACGCCTCGATCTAGTAAAATATCGAAATCATACAACGCCTAATTAGACTAAACATGACATGATTTAACGCAATGCCAGGAAGTATGTTTCCACTTCTGTCATGTCACGCCTTCCAAGCACCACGGTGTTCATGCTCAGCAAAAAGACGGGTGTGATGTCGTTTCTCTAAGTTGAAAATCACACTTACACCATCTCATTGTCGGTATCCTCAAAGAGGTTATCCGATATGAGCTCGGATTCGGTGGCGGTGTGTAACGTTGGCCCTCCGGGATTGCGTGATAAACACCCAGGACATTTCCAAAACCGACGACGGGGGTCCGACCTACCTTGGATGTCGTAATGGGTGAAGCAACTCCACTTATAGCATCCCCGACATTTCACCATCTCGTGCTTGGCTTCTTTGTTGCGGCAGATGATGCACCTGCGCAACTTGGGCACGAGATCGAATTTATAAGTGTCGTTCTCGTCTTCCTTGGTGAACGAGGGTGCGTTAGCAAGGGTGAGGTCAATAAGGTCACCGATTTGGAAGTCCTCATTCTCGAGCATCCAATCCAAATCTTTCTCGGGAAAATGTTGGAGGAGGGTCCATCTCTCGGGACGAGATAGGGCCCGTATTGTGTCCCGAGAATGTCGAGGACTAGGGGGAGGTATGTTGTGGCCGTGCCTTAATGGTTGGACATCGCGGCTATGGCCATGACCAAGGGGTGTTTTGTTTTTGGAAACAACTCTCTTGAAAGGCATCTCGGAGGTTTTAAGGAATGGTAAATGGTGCAGAGTAAAAAATGTGTCCTTTACCGTATGGTGAGTCTGGTATTTATAGTCATTTAGAGAAAATATTGCCATAAATGATGTGGGCCATATTGCCTAAATAGGTAGCCGCCAGCTACTAGCCATAAATGTCATTGGGCGTTGTGTTAGTTGTACGACATGACAAGCTTTCGGCGTTTTTTCGAGATGGTTAAACTGACTCATGTTTAAACGGTATCTAAGCAAGAATGAAATGCTTATGCGAGAAACATATATTAATCAAAAACAACAAGAGATAAATATATCGGCTGAAAAGTTAACATACAAGTAAAATTGAAAGGTTAATACTTTAACAAAAGGCGGGCTATTCCCGCGATATTCTATATATGACTACGGCTATTCAAGGCGAGAGTGCTTGGCCCGGCGTTCTTGATCCCGGCATCTCCTGCAGGTGAAGGATGTGAAGCGGGGATCATCATGGTTCCGAGGTGATCTGCGGGCCAGACATCCGGGATGGAAAGCCTCTTCGCATCCGTCACAATGGAACATGTGCCGATAGTTTCCTCGGGTTCTGCAAACAGCACACTTATCCCAGGCTAACGGGTCGTCTTCTTCTTCCCCCAAGTTAATTGGGGGTTGTTCGATGTTGACCTCGTGATTCTGATGTTGGGGAGATGTGTGTGGTGATGGAATGTCTTCTTTCTCCTCCTTAACGTCGTCCTTCATATTTTTGTTAGTCGCCATCTTACTACAATCCGAATTAGAAGTTATATCTGGGATCGCTGGATGTCCCGTTAAAGGGAGACGGAGGTTATATATAGTGTGTCGGCATTAATTATGTCGACGCCTCGTCTTCTGTTAACCGTCGTCAGCCATCAAATCAACCGTCAAGTCCGTCAGAGATACGAGGTTGCGGCGCAATCCCCGCATGACACGTGGCACGCGTTAACTCGGTAAAAGCCCGATTCCCTTGATACGGCGCGGGAATCGAGGCGTCGCCATGATGAAACGCGACGCTTCGTCACTCATTTTCGAAATTCGCGCAAGTTTTGAGCGGGAAAAATAGGGACCCTTATATATATCTCCTCCCGACCCAGCCTTTCATTATCGTATATTTGGAGCAACTCAACCTCGGAGCGAAAGAGCGAAAAAATCTCGGTATTAGCTGAGGAAGTCGAGAGCACTCAGAGTACCGCGGAAACGACGTCGGACGAAGATCGAGTTGTTAGAAATTTCAATATAAGGTAATTATTTATCACCTCGGTAGTCTACCATACATCTATTAATCCTATTTGTGACTATGCATGGACATCGCCGAGGTCGACTGTAATGTAGTTGACCACTTTAAATATGGTGAGGTTATCCACCTTTAGGATTAGTGACTTAATCTTGGCAATCGCATAATAATTGAGAACTCGGTAAATGTAATACCATAGAAATAAAGAATAGCGAGTACCTAAGCCAATCCTGTTTCTTCATAAATTTAGAAATGGCCGAGGAACAAGGAGGACCTCGGGATTCGTCGCCCTCTGCTTCGTGGGAGTCCCCCCCACTATCTCATCAGTACAGCGAAGGGAATGAAGGGGATGGAGAAAGTCCGTCTCGGGGAGAACTTGTTGTAACTTCCGCAGGAACGTCTCGGGGGCCTGCGAAGACCGGGAAAAAATCTACTGGCCCCCGGGATGGTCATAGGGATGATTTAATTTTTGAAGCATCCGCCGGCATCTCTCCTAAACTGGTTGTCCAATATAAGGCTTATGCTGATGCCTTTTATGAGGAACTCGTGGATGAAGCGGATAGGGAGGAATATCCGCGACATGCATTGCAGTTGAGAGTCCCGGGTCCGGATGATCGAGCGCATGACTCGAATCTCGGGATGTGCCTATATTGGAAAATGCCGAAATGCGGTTTCAAGATAAGGGTTTCTAAGTTCGTTCGGGAGATATTACGACATCTCGACGTGGCCCCTGCACAGTTAACCGCACCCGCATGGTGTTATATTATGAGTTTTAAGTTTTTGTTTGATTTCCTGCCTGAGTTAAAGTCACATTTCCCGAGTGTAGGGTTATTCTTTCATTACTTCGCTCCCTTGTATAATAATGATAGCCATCTTGCAATTCGAAAGCGTGGTAAAGTCACGTTGTTTGACAGACTGTCCAAGGCGGATGACTGGAATAGTGGTTGGGTATATCTTCGGAATCCCACCGATTTGAAGTGTTTGAAAGAAATACGAAGGATTTGGCGCCCCTTGAAAAGGAAAAGTTTGATCCCGAGGTCTCGTCCACCTCTGACATCAGATGAGTTAAAAATCGTCAAACTTCTTGATGGTTATTTCACAAGTTAGTATTTTTTGAATTCGTACCGATATATCTACATATCGCATATGTTTTTTTTTTTTTTATTTATTTCGTTTCGCTATGGGTTAATTGTTAATTCTTGCATACTTCTTATGTCGCAGGTCGCGGTTTTATGGCACTGCCCTGGAAGGCTATTCGTCCAATTCCGATCTTCGCGAACCCCGAGGACGGTTTCGTTAAGAAGACGGGGGTTCCGAATACTCCCAAGTCGGGTCCCGCCAAGGTTCGGAAGGCCCCTAAATCGGTTCCTGCCAGTGAAAAAGCGGCTCTTCCGAAGCCATCCTCCAAATCTGCTGCTGCCGTCAAAAGCACGAAAGGCGGTGCCTCCAGTTCCTCCAAACCCGGGGTTTCTCAAAAGAGGAAAGACACCCCCCTGAACGTTACAAAGGTAGATAAGGGGAAAGGGATTGCGGTAGAAGAGCCCGAGTCCAAGAGACAGAAGATTCTTTTGGGGAAGCCCGAGTCTGAAGGACCCTATCAAGATCAACTTATCGCTGCAGAGGAAGAACTAGAGAAGATTATTGAGGACGCCGCGGGCGACGTGTGGGATCCCGCGGAGGATCACAAGAAATTTCTCGAGTCACGAATTTCCGAGCAAGGGGGTCGTACCGGGTTTGTGTGGGGAACCGAGATTTCTCAGGGGTTCCCTGACAGTTTTTTAGGCTACCTTCCAGGGTATTCTCGGATGCAAGAAGAGGAAGATCATCCCGAAGTCCGGGCTGCGTATGCTCGGGAAACATTCAGACTCACTACCACTCAATATCAAAAGAAGTGGGCTGAGGAAAATCCTGATCAAGTTGTGGACCAGGTGTTGAGGTCGCTGCATGAAGCCGGGGTTTACTTCGGGTTCCTCAAGGACTCGTTTATCAATGAGAAGCGCGATGCTCTTGTTGTTACTTCTGACCAGGAGACGCTTAACAAGGCGATTCTGGAGAGGAACCATTTTATGGAGCTGGCAAAAAATAAAGACAAAGAGAGGAGAGTAGCCACTGGCCAAGCTGCCGTAAATTCGGCGAAATACGAGCTTGCTCGGTACACGGGTATGAGGCTTGATGCCGAGCGCCAGGAAGCCGAGACGAAAGCGAAGCGTTATAAGCGCAAGATGGAAAGACACAAGAGCAAAGTGGCTCGTCTTAAGTCTGAGCTCGAGGCCCGAACCCAGGAGTTGGAAGAGGCGAAGTCGGAAAATGTCCGTATACGGGATGAAGCGCAGAACTTGCCAAAGAGACATCTCAGCAAGTTCTTGGGCAGCAAAGCCTTCGCACAAGCCGTCCCTTATGCGTGTAAGGAAATAATGACGCATACCATATACGACTATCTCAAGGTGATAGGGGGTTTTTATCCGTTCCGACCTGAGCACGTCGGGTTTTCGGCAGTTGAGCCCGAGAAACTCGTGACCCGGGATCTCACGGGCTATGGTTGGGATGAAAAGAAGGATGTATTGTTGAACCCGGATGGCACTGTATTCAAGGAAGAGCTTCAACTTGAAAATCATCCTCCTTTAGGTATTGCTCATCCGTGGCCTAAAGATAAATGGCCTAGTCATCTCGATCTGCCTGAGAACACGGCTGAAGGGGGGAATGAAGGCATCCCTTCTGATTCCTCCTCCGAGGAGGGAACCGAGGCTGACAACACCGAGGATGAAACCGAGGTTGAGAACATCGAGATTGAGAATGCTGAAGAGGACATCGAGGTAGATGATGTCGAAAAAGGTACTATCCCTCATCAAGGCGATGAGCAAAGGAATGAATTGGAGGTAGTTCGTTTCGGTTCTCCTCTTAACGAAGGTGACATTATTCCCCTTGGGGCGAAGCCACCTACTCCGTGTAAGTAACAAGTCTGTTATCGATTCCTCCGAAATTTTTACGTCGTATTTATCCTTTGTCTTTTTTTTGTAGGAAGGATCCTGTCGAGTGATGAGTGCCATGTTGGCTTCAGTGAGGTATATTCCCGACATGTGAGAGTGAAGATTATCCTTGTTTTTATTATTCGGACTCCCGAGATGTGGGGGTCAAACAGAATTAAGTTGTAATATTTTACTGTTTCATTTATACCTCCGAGATGTGGGGGTTTAACAGATTTACAATGTAACATGATATTTAATATTCCCGGGATGTGGGGATTGAACATGTGATGTGACTAGTTTGCATTTTGCTTATTCCGATTTCAAAATTTTATCTCGGTTTTTACTTTGAATGCCTTTGTAAACGAGTCAAATGTTCTTGATATTCCTATATTCCTATCCCCCTTTTTTTTTTTTCGACAAAAATGGTCAATGTCGGGGGAAAGGTATATCGCGAGAAACGTATGCGTTACCCCAAGGGGTTTTCGATAAATGTTCTCGACATAATAAACTTTATGTTACTGGTAAAACAGTCGTCGTCCCTTAGGACTATATTAATTTGTTGTGTATCTCGGGGGCATTACTCGAGACGAATTTCGTTGCCATAAGAGGCTTTCGTTCATGTATCTCGGACCCATTAAATGAAACACAATCATATCATATATATTGATAAAAGCTTAGAACCATACAAAAATTTTGTATCTTGGTCTAAGTGAATACATAGAATAGAAAACGAAAAACAAAGGCTTATCTCGCCCTGAGCACATCGAATTTATTCAAAACATAAACGAAAACGATATTCACTAAGTGTAAAACTTTCTCAAGTGGCAAGTGTTCCACGGGCGAGTGAGTGTGAAACCACTCGGGTCTTCTAATTCGTAAGCGCCTTTACCTCGTGGGCGAATGATCTTAAAGGGACCTTCCCACTGAGGGGCAAGTTTGCTGACATGCTTGCCGGTCGCTTCCACGGTCTTAAGTACTAGGTCGCCTGGCTGGAATTCTCGAGGTACCACGTGTTTGTCAAACGCGCGTTTAACCCTGCGTTGATATTCCATGGTCCGGATGCGGGCTTTCTCCCGACCTTCCGTGATGAGGTCGAGTTCTGCAGCGCGAGCATCGCGGTTGTTATCGGTGGAATATGTCAAAGTACGGAGAGATGGTTCCATCATTTCCATTGGAGTGACTGCTTCCATTCCGAATACCAGAGAGTACGGGGTTTGCTGTGTGGCTTCTCGAGGTGTAGTGCGGTAGGCCCACAGAATTCCGTCAAGTATGTCGGGCCAATTCTTTCTGTTCTCGGCAACTTTCTTCTTGAGGCCATCCAGAATGGTACGGTTGGTGACTTCTGCTAAACCATTGCTAGCAGGGTGACTGACCGAGGTAAAGTTGTTCTGAATGCCCAGGTTGGAGAGGAACGTCATAGTGCGTGCTGCATTGAACTGTGTTCCATTGTCCGAGATGAGGGCATGCGGTATGCCAAAACGACAAATGATGTTGCGCCAAATGAACTTCTCTGCTGTTGCGGCAGTGATAGTTGATAATGCTTCGGCTTCGACCCATTTAGTAAAATACTCGACAGCTACGATAATCCAACGGCGCTGTCCAACAGCTTTGGGAAATGGCCCAACTATGTCTATTCCCCATAAGTCAAAAGGCCAAGCTCCCGAGATGGATATCTGATCGTATGCTGGGATGTTGCTCAGCTTGCTGTGATATTGGCATCGCTCGCATTTTCGGACTAAGTTTGCCGCATCATGTTGCATGGTCGGCCAGTAAAAACCGGCTCTGAGAACTCGCTTGGCAAGAGTTTTCGCACCTTGATGGCTACCGCAGACGCCTTCATGTACCTCAGATAGCATTTTTAAGGCTGTCTCCTCGTTGATACACTTGAGCCAAGGTCGCACATACCCTCGTTTGTAGAGGTGGTTGTTGAATATAGAGTACATCGGTGCGATCCTTTTCAACCGTCTGGCTTCCAACTGATCAGTGGGAAGAATCCCGGTGTTAAGGAAATTCCACATCGGGGTGAACCATGACTCAGCGGGTTCACCAATGGCGAGTACGGGTACGGTCTCAAGGTTGATGCTGGATTCCGGAATATCCATGACAATCACGGGTTGGTCTTTGTCGAGGTTGCCTGCGGCGCCAAGTTTGGACAAAGCATCAGCTTGGCAGTTTTTGTTGCGTGAAACATGCTGGATGTCAACCTCATCGAAATGGCTCTTGAGCAGGTGGAATTGTTGTCTGTATTTGCGTAATTTCTCGTCCACAACTCGGCATTCATCATTTATCTGCTTGACTGCTAGCTCGGAGTCACTGCGGAGATGAACCTCGCGGGCGCCCAATTCTTTAGCTAGCTTCAGGCCTGCTATCATGGCTTCATATTCCGCAGTGTTGTTTGTTACCAGGAACTGAAAATGGAGGACATAATTCAGGGTTTCCCCATGTGGACCAGTGAGGGATACCCCGGCCCCAGCCCCTTGTAATGAAGAGGCTCCATCGACATGGATTGTCCAACGTCCCTCAGACTCGGGAGGAACTCCGGAATACTCAGCGATGAAGTCGGCGAATATTTGGGATTTCAGAGCATTTTGGGGGTGGAAAGAAATATCAAACTCGGACAATTCGAGCGCCCATGCTAACAATCGCCCGGATGAGTCGAAATTCGCGAACGCCTTTTTGAGGGGGATCCCGGTATAAACCTTGATGGAATGGGACTGAAAGTAAGGCCTCAACTTTCTAGCAGCAATGACGAGAGCATATGCTGCCTTTTCAATCTGAGAATATCTGGTTTCGGCATCCCGAAGTACGTGTGAGACGAAATAGATAGGCTTTTGATCTCGTCCCTCTTCTCGAACAAGGGCGGCGCTCACTGCATGACCCGTTGTTGCCAAATACAACACGAGAATATCGCCCGCAGTAGGCCTGCTGAGACATGGTGGATTGGCGAGATAGGCTTTGATCTTTTCGAAGGCCATTGCGCACTCTTCTGTCCACTCGAATTTGGCCGACTTGCGCATGGCTTTGAAGAAGGGGAAACAGACGTCTCCAGATCTCGCGATGAACCTGTTGAGGGCGGCCAGCTTTCCAGTGAGGGATTGTAACTCTTTGAGGTTCTTTGGTGGTTTCATATCGAGGATGGCTTGTGACTTAGAAGAATGGATCTCAATACCTCGCATAGAAACCATGAAACCAAGGAACTTACCACCGGTTAAACCGAAGAAACTTTTCTTCGGATTGAGTTTCATGTTGGCTGAATTCAGAGTCGCGAATGTTTCGCGGAGATCTCGGACATGGTCGAGGTCGGACATGCTCTTGACAAGCAGGTCATCTACGTATGCCTCTACATTTCGCCCAATCTGGTCGTGGAATACAGTGTTGACCATTCGCTGGAACGTGGCTCCGGCATTACGCAACCCGAAAGGCATAACCCGGTAGCAGTATAGCCCCGAGTTGGTGGTGAAAGCGGTCTTCTCTTCGTCGTCTTGATTCATTCGGATTTGATTGTACCCGGAGAACGCGTCCATAAAACTGAGGTAGGCATGTCCCGAAGTGGAGTCGACCAGTTGGTCGATTTTGGGCAAGGGAAATGGATCCATGGGGCACGCCTTATTGAGATCGGTGTAATCGATACACATACGCCAGTCACCGTTGGACTTCTTGACAAGCACGGGGTTGGCTGTCCATTCTGGACACTCGACATTTCTTATAAAACCAGCGTCAAGTAGTTTCTGGACTTCGCGCTTTACGGCTTGCTGCCGTTCCTCCCCCATGTTACGTTTTCGTTGCCTAACCGGTTTTGAACCCGGTTTGATATGCAGTCGGTGTTCCGCTATTGACCTCGGAATCCCTGGCATGTCGGCAGCTGTCCAGGCAAAAACGGACTGATTTTCTCGGAGGAACTTGATGAGTTCGTCCTTTGCTTGTCCCTGGACTGCTTTTCCGATGTTGAGCGTTCTGCCTTGGCCCAAATCGAGTTGTTCGACTTCGTCAGCGGGCTCAAGGGAAGTTTTTGCCTCGGCTTTATCCACTGGATCTAGCGCCAGGTCAGTGTTTGGAGGTAGAAAGTCAGCACTTGAACGCAACCGCTGTTGGTTTGTTTTGGCATCGGATTGGTCGACCTGGTGGACAGAGCCTCCTTGACCTTGAACAGACGTCATGTAGCATTCGCGTGCCACCTGTTGCTGGCCGCTTTCTTCTCCTATCCCGTTATCAGTGTGGAACTTGATTTTTAGGTGTGAAGGAGAAATGACCGCACCTATTTTGTTCAAGGTTGCTCTTCCCAGGATCGCATTGTATGCAGAAGGAGCATTGACGACGAGGAAGTCCACCACGACTTCCACTGTTCGAGGAAATGTGCCGAATGTCACCTTGAGCGGCATCATTCCCCGAGGTTGAAGGGTATCACCCGTGAAACCTATCAAGGGTGAAATGTGTTGTTGGAGGGCGCGAGTGTTGAGGCCCATTTGTGTGAAGGCCGACAAGTACAGGATGTCTGCCGAGCTTCCCGTATCAACTAATACCCTCTTAACCCGGTGTGTGTTAATCTTGAGGTTCAGTACAACGGGGTCATCATGCGGGATTGAAATCTCGCCTAGGTCCTTCTCTGAAAAGGATATTGCCTCTTCAGGTCGGGGCCGTTTTTTATCGGTTTCGACCTGTAGAATAGTGGGGTATGGTTTTTGATTGTCGCGAGGTGAGATTCTCCGGATGGTCCCGCGATGGCCTCCACTAATCACATTGATGACAGGACTGTTCTGCCTCTCTGGGCGTCTGTTCTCGGGATCATCCCAGGGTTGGGGACCGGTTTCTCCTACTCGAGGTCCGGTATAGTCCTGTCTGTAAGGAATGGGTTTCTTGAAAATCTTACCTTTGCCGTTGTATTTCCTGGAGAATTTTCTGAAGAAGTCGGGGTTGATGAACTCGATCAGCTTACCTTCTCGGGCGAGTCTCTCCAGGATGTCTTTGAGTTGAAGACAATTTGCGGTGGAGTGCCCATTGAATCCGTGGTACTCGCACTTCTGGGAGTTGTCTTGCACCGTGAAAATGTTTTCAGGCAATGGTGGAGGGAGGTCGAACATGCCTTCTATGATGTTGTACATCTCGTGCCGTTTCTTAGTGAGAGGTGCATACCTTACGAAGTGTTGGCGGTATCCCTCGGTGCCAGTTTTGTGTTCTTGCTCGGTCGGTCGGTGTGGTTGGTTTCTCCGAGGTTCCCTTTGGTGGCGAAACCTGTCCGGAGCTGGCTGTCTGTTAGTTTGGCGGCGGGGAGATCGAGATCTAGGCCTCGTGGGACTCCCGTTGTCGTCCTCGGCACGGATGTAACCTTCCGCAAAGGTTACGAATTCTCTGAGAGTGGTCATCTTCTTCATGTGGGCTTCGTAACGCAAGGTTCCTGGACCTCCTTTGCGGAGTCCCTTCTTGATGGCGGCTAGGGCGAATTCTTCATTGAGGTTTTGATTTTTCGCCGAGATGCTTGTATAAAACGGTTGACGAATGCGCCTGTTCTTTCACGTTGTCCTTGGACGATATCCAGGAGCATCTCGCACGTGGCTTGCGGGGGTTTTATGATTGTGTACCTTTCCAAGAACAGTTTCGCGAAGTCCTCGAATTTGTTGATGGACCTCCGAGGTAGCGTCATATACCAGTCCCATGCTTCTCCAGTTAAGCAAGTAGTGAAAACTCGGCACATGATTGCATCGGTGGCTCCAAGAAGGCGAAGTCGCTCAAGGAACCCGTACACGAAGTTGTGTGGGTCCTGTGTATCGCCGCTACCCCGGAAGCTGGGAAGGGTTGTTGGGTATTTGAAGTCTGTCATTGACTGACGGTAGATGTCTCTGGACAGAGGGCCATCCTCGATTCCCATAGGCCGAGAGTAAGTGCCTGCCTTCTGGGATTCGAGTTCGGCTAATTTGGCCGTGAGTCTGGTTTGGATCAGCTCTTCAACTTGGGCCATGTTGATGCCTCGGGTCGGGGTAGGTGATCGCCGGTTCCTTCTCCGGTCATCGCGGTGAGATTTATCCCGACCTCGGGGTGGGCTTCGCTCGCGCTCTCTACGGGAGCGAGATTGGTCTCTGCGAGATGGTCTGGGCCCTCTGCCGTGGTTAGCTGATTCTCGCTCGTTGTTAAGGTTGGCTCGGGGACCTTCGGCCTGTGGTCCTTCCGCGGGATGGGGCCCTCTATTCTCATCCTGGCCTTCCGGGCGTCGTCCTACATCGGGGTATACCCCGGTTGGCAGAGCATTTTGGTCCCTGCGTTCGGACTGGACCTGTTGGTCGGGTAGTGAGGGGGTGTCCGTCTCATCGCCTGTTCGGACCTGTGCGAATTCTCGTTCCAAATTTCTTGGTGAAACATCTGCCGGCCGGCTGTGGACACGGTTTGCAGACAAAGGTCGCGGTACAGCTGCGGCGGGTGGTACAGTCCGATGGACAGGTCGTAGTAGTACTTGCTGAGAATATGTTGGACCTGTCATGGGATATGCCCCGTGAACGCCTCCGGGGCCCCATTGCCCAGGTGGCGTGACATAGGGATACTGGGGACCCGTGGGAGTGTAAGGCGTGTAAGGAGGTGCGCCGTAGTGATACAGCGGCGTTTGCTGAGGGTAATACGGTATGTAGGGTATCTGATAAGCACCAGTTACCTGATTGTGATAGGTACCGGCCATCTGATTGTGTTCAGCGTAGAGTGGCCTGGTTGTGTTCCCTTCAGTGAATGAAGGTCGAGTAACGTCGGGACGGGGTTGAGCTGGTTGAGGACCCTGGGGTCGCATTGTTGAGCTGCTGGGTCCCGTTCCCGGGAATTGACTGTGGGAAGGATTAGCTGTAGGTGATGTTACCACTGGAGGTGGTGTGATTGTTACTCCTGGCGGGGTCGTCACCCCTGGTGGGAGCGGAGTTGATGTGGTCGGACGAGCCATCTAGTTCTGTGTTTGAGCTAGGCGTGGCCCCACGGTGGTTGATACGCCCTATCTCGGGAGATGAGGCCGTATGGAAATTTTGGGCTGAACTGGAATCGTCCTGCCGAGGGATGGCAGGCCGAGGTGTGGGTCGAGTTAGGAACTCGGGGTGGATTGTGAGAGATTCGGACTCTAACCTGTATGATCTCTCTCTTAGTGAAAAATTGCCTCCCCCGTTACATGGGGATCACTGCCTTATATAGTCTAGCCATAACTGCCATCTCGGGCGTTTATGGGAGAACGTGGGCAGTTATGTCGTCCGTTATCGGGACGTGGTCATTAAACCAGCCGTTTCTGGGACGTGGGCATTAAGCTAGCCGTTTCTGGGACGTGGGCATTAAGCTAGCCGTTTCCCGGCTATCCCGTAAGTCGGTTGGCATGGGCCTATATTGAGGCTCTGGTTTGGGGCCGGCATATTGGGCCCCGGCTTAACGAGCTTTTGGGCTTTTTCATATGACGTCGGGTTGGCCTTGTAAAGGTCCGAATCCCAGTCTTTCATGGCCCATTTTGGAACAAGTAAAGGGCCTGTGGAACATGGCCCTATCAGACTGGCTACCAGTGGTCGAAGATGCCGTGCCTTTGGCACAGTACATGCCTCAGGAGGTGGTAGTCTACCAACCTCCAGTGGACCCAGCACCAGAATGAAGATGCAATTTCAGTTCTGTCAGATTCTAATTAGGTTCCCTAGCCCTCTATTATGCGGCTTAAATATAGCAAACTTAGGTTTCTTTTGGAGATTAGCGATATCTCAATCTTGGTGTTTATGGTTGAGATGCTGTTTAGGCTGTTGTTTTCCTATCAGCGGTTATGTACTTGCATGTGTTTTGCTGCTTAGGCCTCATGTGCGAGGACCTTTTTGACCAGCTTGCTGGCTAAACACTTAATTTGTATTTACCAATTTCAGAAATGAAATGGGCAATCGCCTCTTTTAAAAAAAAAATATGTAAAAAAGAATAAGCGAAAAATTTCAAGCCGCAAATATATTAACGACTCGCTACAACATATAGACAGGCCTGTCCGGAGGATTGAGACCCGTATTAATTAATCCCACAATGTGTAGTTGTGTACTATGTACTTCGTAGGATGTGGTAGGTTGTTGCCTCGAGCCTTTTCTGGTCATACAATTTCTCTCTCTCCCTCTCTGGTTTATATATATAAAAAAAAAACAGAAATATATATATTAGTTATTACTCATTGCTGTTATAGTGTTATGATGAGAGAATTGTAGGCGCCCACAACCACAAGTGGGATAACAAATAGCAAATTAGTCAGGCGATTATAATTACAATTAGAATTAGAATTAGAAGGGGTTTTTACTTTTTAGTGAAGCAGGAGAGAATGAGCTGTAGGCTCATCACATGGGAGGCGTGGTACAGTGGAAAAGGAACCGGTAGAAAGTTCCAAAAAGGCTGTATGCGTGAGGACCTGCACATGACCGCTGTTAGTATATTTATGTGAAATTAATAGGTGCATGAGAATTGAAAAGATCATAAACTGTGACTTGTGAGAGGATGTATGTATGTATGACTTGTATTAGGAACCGCAAGGCGGCTCACATGCAAAAAATACTATTATTTGTATTTGTTGAGGAAATTTATAACTTAAAGGACCGCGATGCATACATATTCTGTGATTAAGATTTTGAGTGCACTGTTCGAGATTTAAGTTATACCTTTTTAGGACTTTGACCGGACTTAGTTTGGGTTTTCCTAATAACGACAAAGAGAACCCAAAAAGAAATCACGCACATCTACGTAGGATGGGACTGGGAGATCAATGAATAAAGTTTTCTTAAAGGACCAATACTGGTTCGGTTCACTGCCGGTTAAGTTACCGCCTAATTAAGTTCGATAAGGCAAATAAAAATACACAGGTACCCTTCTTCGTATATCTAAATAAAACAAGACAAAAAATGAAATGTACTCTTCATTCGTCGCTTCACAGACTGTCAGATTGAATGGCAACAACCCTGGTCCAATTGACCAAAAAGGATTTTGTGTTCGCATGACTGTCGCTGTGATCTTGAGATTTATAGTATGGTGTGCATTGAACAAAAGCTTAAGTAATGATTTTAGTGTCTTAAAATATTTTAAGGACCTAAATGAAAGTGCTTAATGTAGATTAAATTAGTGTTGTAAAAAACGTCCGCTCAGGCCGATTAATTGGTCGATTAGTCGTTGGCGATGATTAAACTGTTACAGATTTTCCTGATTAGTCGGCCGATTATTTCTAATTATAGCTAAATATTCTCGTTTATTCCTGATTAATCGCTTGGCGGTACTTATCTGTCCGAGAAGCGCATACCGTTATTTACAACACTGAATTAAATTTAAGACATAGATGGTTTGAACTTAATAATCAAATATGAAGCTTTTATATATTTTTTATTGGTTCATTTCCTAATATAATAGATCTATCTCCTTTCATCATTATTCTAAAAAGTATCAATATATAAGGTAATTTAATATTTTCATTGTTTAAATTTTAGTTGCTGATAGGGTTATGTTCTAGAGGCCCTTGACTTTTTTACGGGCTTCCCACAGGTCACATATCAAACCCGGCGTCAAACTCGGTGATAACAGCTCCTTGAGCCCGTGACCGCCGAGTGGGTCTGGGAAGGAGTCATGGTGGCCAGACAAGGCTCGTCTTGGCCTGATACAGCCCGTCTTACAAACCTTCCCAGAGCGAGGTTTATGCGAGCTCGGGAAGGTCCTCTAATATGCAGACTTTTTTTGTCCTAATTCGATGATTATGCGGATAATTGTTAGGCCACGTAATCACCAGACGACCTATATAAGGCCCTAAATTCAATTAAAGAGGGGCCGGTTTTTGAACGAAGAGAGGTATCAAAACATGATAGAGTCCGAATACCTCGCTACCTTCTTACTTCGGGAACCGACAACACACATTCTTATTCTCGGTCTGTCTCTTCGAGGCAGGGCGAGCTCAAACCCAAAGTTTTATTCAGGGATCTTGTAGTATAATTGTGACATTGTGCGATCAATAATAATTTTATTCAGGGATATCTTGTAGTATAGTATGTTCGGGACTTCTTTTTTCTTCGAAGATAGCTGGCAGGCTAATAATTTTTAATCCAAAGGATGTGAATACAGTTTATGCACAAATGTTTCTAATTTTCTTAAAATTTAAGTGAATTTAAATGATCGCACTTGTACTGACGCCACAAACATTCACTTTGTTCAGCCTCCAGCTAGTAGAACGAGAAATAGAAACGCTACATTGATCCCATGAGATCTTTCGAAAAAACAAAAAAAAAAGATCCCCAATCCTTGTCACGGGTCACAGGTGGTGATTTCTCATTTGACCTGCACGAACACCTTTGATGCTCTTTAAGATAAATTCGCATCCCCTGAGATATCTCATATTTTGCGTGACTTATTGGAAAATCTCAACTGTTCAAATACGTTCTGCACGAATCTCAAAACTCAAATAATACTGGTCCTCCGCTATCCCCGAATAGGCACCGGACACGTCGGTCACGCAAAATATGAGATATCTCAGAGGATACGCAAAATATGAGATATCCCAGTGACCCAGTCGCTGACCGTACGGCTCAGTGGATAGAGCACAGCACGGCAGGGCAGGGCGTGGGGAGGGAAGTCCATAACCTATCGTAGACCCACAGCCTCAGTTCCTGACCGTTATCCGACGAATCAACACCGTTGATCTGAATCAAGGTGCGCGCGTTCACATGGACTTGAAATGGACCAACTGCGTCTGCTTGGATTGATTAAAAAGGGAGTGTTTTAGATCTGACAGGATAGGAACCCGAGCAACGCTAATGGCATGATCAGCGACGGAAAAAGGCAGTGGTCCCAGTTCTTCTTCCGGTGCTATCCCCTTGATAAGCTGCACGCTTTTTAAGGTGCCCTTGAAAGCAACGTTTCCTTTTCTCTGTCTTTGACCCCAGTCAATTCCTGTTTATTGCATATGCCGGGTGCTTCTGCTCCACCTGTCAGTGAGCTAAGGTGTTAATGGACCAGCGCAGGGAGTAATTAATACGTCCCTATCAGGTTTTTGCAGCTTGACCTCTCGTTCCTCCATTCCATTTTCCAGATGCTGCAGGTGCATTGCAGAGGGATTTTAATGGGCCATCAACGGTAGGGTTTTGGGGAGACAAAACTAGGCCCACTATATTGGGCTTTACTGTAGTTAGATTACGATGGTTTCTATGAGGCCTCACCTACTTACCTACTATTTATTAATGCCAGAGCATATGTTGAAAATAGATCATCTCAAATTCCAGAGAGGCTCAGACTCACCAAGGTTTGAAACTCTGGTTGTGCCAATTAAGTAATTGGCGGTATGATACAATCAACAAGTCGGGGACGCATAAGCCAGCTGGGCCAACTCACTGTTGTATCTGCAATTCTGCTTTTCATCACTATCTCTAGCTGTTCAAGGATTTTAAGTTTTAAGAAGTTATTAGTTGAGTTTGATGAACAGCAATAGAGCCAATTTATTGGACTGGACTAAGACTAACATATTTTTTTATAAATATAAAAAAATACAAATTTTCTTTCTTTTAAAAAAAAGCTCAAGAATTTTCAATTCAAAATATTACGTTTCGACACCTGTTTCAGGCAATACTCTAGTACAAGGGCTCCACCATGCGTCTGAATACTGATAACAAACAAATACAGTTAATGTCAGAAAGAAGCTGGTTATACTACTCTCTCTGTAAACCCCAATGCAAAGAGAGCATTTACTAGAGAAGCCTTTTCTCCCTGTCTGCTTGTAGGAAAATGTTATTCTGTTACAAGCGAAGTGACTTAGGTACAGTAAATTACATAAATAACATGTGCCAGTCTTCCAGAGATTTACATCAAGAAAATGACAAAAAAGGCATCCTACAAACATGGTCATTTAAGAAGAACAATAACTCTAGCTTTTCTTCCTGCATTGACGAAAAAGCAACTGAAACTCCAGGCTCCTAACCTGTTCATATATCTTCGTCAATATGAAAAACAAAAGGATAAAGAAAGGGCATATTGAATTCCTTCATGCACTACCAAAACGATTCCTCCATGTATCTCGCAAGCAAATATCTGCCCAATGGTTTTCTATCCACCGTATAATCTCACCCATTATTCTGCATCAGATCGTTATTGTTCTTTTTCCCGTTCTGTAAGCTGCACAGCCAAAGGTGTCAATACTACTTGATCAAATCCGATTTTTGAATGTATACTTTACATCACCACTAGCTGAAGAGCCCCTTCTTGCAGTTATTTGCATAAGAGCACCATCTGAAAGCATATGTTGAAGAACTCTCGCTATGTTCTTTGCATCATCGATTCCAAGATGGTGACTGCCGAATGTTGGCATTTGTAGTTCTCTCATCATGGTCATCATTCCAGTTGCCTAAAAATGTCAATTAAATTTTAATAAGTGCATAATGCATTTGAGTATAAGGGAGCATTTTCATTTGAAATTCTGCAAATGCTCAGCATATTGTTTAGCCTGAAAGTGCAAAATCAAACATATCCCCACAAATCGGAAAATATTCATATAACCCTTTGATAATCTGGAAATATCCACAAATACCCCTTAAATTTCCATATGTTTGTCAAAAGATGCCAGAAGGCTGCAGAATGCTCTCTTGATATTTCCTTCAACAAATGTGAGAGAGGGTGAGGTGAAATTTTGAGGACAATTTAGGATAAATGAGAGCATTAATTTCTTTTCCCCTGGTGTTGACAAACATGTAATTTTTTCTGAAGTTACTATAATTCTTGAACTTTTGAAAGAGAACAACTAGGAAAGCACTTGTGATTTGAGTAAAAGTTTTTTTTTGAAGCGTATCGATTCTCAGTCATTGATCTTTTAGACTAAATTCTCAATAAGCATAGACTACAAAGAAGGATGTTCAGATAGTTTAGTTAATTTGGTTTGAGCCGAATCCTTTTTTTGGTTAAAAGTAATTCTGTTCTTTGTTTCGTTAGGTTCGGTTCGTTTTAAAAATTATGGTGGTTCAGTCTTTGGTTTGATATATATTATGTATTTTGAATATTTCACATAGTAATAGATGGATTAGCAAAGTATTATTCAATAATATTTCTTATAAGTTGGACATTTCATACTAGTTCAATTTGACCGAATTAAAGTATGGTATATCTGGTCGGGTTTTCAATTTGGTTGATGGGTTTATTCGGTCTCTTAAGTTTATATTATGCAAACTTAATAAAAAGTTTGGTTGGGCTAGTTCCTGTTCAGTTTGAAACAAACTGACTAATGAAAAGCACTAAACTACAATCATTTAAATTGCAACCCCCCTTTGATCAGCTCAGTTACAGTGACATCATCATGGCTTAGGAAGTAAAAGAGAAGATTTTACATAAACATGCTTACCCTTCTATTGTAGAAGTTAAGAAAGATATCTTTGAGATTTATCCACTCCATGAAATAAGATGGTAACTTTATCTTTGAAACTCGACACTGGTCTGGAACTTTTGTCTTCAGATCCCAATTTCCACTGGATTTAAAAATAAAACGAGTCATAAGAATATTTATTTCTCCTCAGTGCAAAAGCTATGTCATTGAATAGAAAAAAAAGCTCTAAGAAGCATAAACAGTCATACTAGATATAAATTAAATAAGTTGAATAAAGTAATTTAATAAGAATTTCGTCTGCACCCCTTCCAAACCAAACCTTATAATGCATACTACTGGAAAGTATGACCACAAATATCCCTGCTAAACAACCAAAACTTTACAGCTGCTGCAGCTAGCACTATTTCATCTACAGTTGTTAATAGCTTCTGTTTTCCAAAATCACCCTAATTAAAAAATGTGGATCCTCTCCCTGTGCTAGCCTGCTACAATTGTCAGAAAGAAGAGCCAGTGTTCTTGTAAAGGTAACAGGAACTGTGTAGCAATATTGTAAAAAGTATATTTGCCAATTTCCTGTATTTTTCTCATATAAAAAATTATTTCTCTGTGTGCTTGTATTAAAGCTATTAGCAAATGTACACTAATTTCAATATGGTTGACGATTAAGCAAAACTAAAATATTTTTGTAAGGCACCTGTGGAATGGCCTGATACAATGTGGATGTGATGTATTTCACGCCTTATATTGGAAGAAATGATTTTGAGATAATGATGAGGAATACACCAAATTATTCCACAGTAAAGTGTTACTAACCAAGTGACAAAAGCTGCTTTATTAAGAGGCCCTCCTTTTACCTTCTCCCATAAATTATGATTTGCAAGCCACTGCTCAAACTGTTGGAGCACGTCTTTGAAAGGGATGGCTGTATCATGCCAAACTCTACAAAATTTGGGATAAAAGAAGAGATTTTCTACATGAGAAAAATGGCTTAACTAGCTCAATTCATGTAAAACACGCAGGTATACTATTACCTGTCAACTCCAAATTTCCCATATTTTCCTTCTATATACTCTCCAATTCTTTGCTCGCTCATCATGGTTGGCCTGACAAACCTGAATAAAAAATCTGTGAAGTTCTACCAGTGCCAAGAGCAAAACTGATGAAAGAGAAATGAATAGTGCAAAATTATTTTGTGGCACTAGCTGTATAGTGTACTTTGTTTTTCTAATCCTAAAGTTTTTCTTGAACTGAATTATGGCATATGCATAATATGATGAGAGTAATCACAAACAGGAACTATGGAGAGTATGATCACCTGTGGAAGGAATCAACAAACTTCATATTCCTTGTATCAATCATCACAACAGGAAACTCAAGAATTTCAACTTTCCCTTCCAGATCAAGAACTAAGAGATAATCCAGCTCCTGAGGTCTCAATTTGTTTAGCACCAATTCATCGACACCGAGGTCTAGTTCTAAATTGTGATTAAATTTCTCAAGGTGTGAACCATCCTCCATCTAAAAATAAAACAATTCTCAGCCTAGGAAAATTCAATTTTCAACCACATTTTAGTTCAAATTTAAGAACAGCAATGTCGTACCAGCGTGCACTTCTCTTGCGTATAATAAAGGCACACAGGTTTCCATTTCCTCCGCGTGGGAGGCACAATGTCCACCGTCGGATTTTGATCCATGTTGGCAACAGATGTCGAGACCGGAGTTCGTCGATTGGCGAAGCGGGAAAGAGGGAGAGAAGAAAATGAAACCAGGGGAGATCCTAAGAGAAGAGAGCAGGTGCGCAGGTGAGAGAAGAGCACAGTGCTACAGTGAAGTCTGGTAAACGCCATCAGAGAGCTCGCAGTCGCAGTGAAAGAATCGCATTAGGTCGATAAGAATCAATTTCTAGACACTCCAGCAAAATACGGGCCGGTTTGGGCCGAGATTATGATGAACTTTATTTTAACACAGCCGCTGTCCAGTGGAAAAATAGAAAGCCTCTTGATACTATTTAATTATGTAATGGAGCCTATGGGCTGGGTCATGGGGCCCAAGTGTCTGACAGGGGTTTCATTTTACAGCTAAGCAAAAGATAAAATGATAGATGGTATGATTGGAGAAAGGCACACATGCATCTGGAGCTGGAGAAGGCTGAAATATGCTTGTCAATAAATGGAGAATATCGGCGCCAGATGGGATAATGGTGACCTCCTGCCAATAGGGATGCACATGTGACAACTACCATTTGCTCCCAATTTGCAAATGTAAATTATCTTGTATTATTTGCCATTTCCAGCTAAATTAAAACTGTCCTAGACACTCTTGTAATTACTCCATCAGATTTTATGCAATGCTTTCATTTCATTCAAAAAGAAAAGGAAAAAAATGATGGAACCATATCAATGATTCAAATCTAGCACCTGAGATTTTAGTTTCACCAAACAAATGCAAATATAGTAGATCAGATGACACACAGAGCAGTAAACAAAAGCACTAGATGGAAAGATATAATTAACTAGATAAAACACCTCATAGTTTGAAAAAAAAAAGAAAAAAAAGAAAAGAAGATGTGATGCACCACAAATGATGTGCACTTGGATAGAAACATACATTTTGCTTCACCTAACGATTTGGCATTAAGATACTGTTATAACATGTAGATCTTTTTCTACTTGTTTATTTCAATTTTGTCTTAATTAGTACTTGTGGAAAAGGACATACTATTTGTATTTTCTTACAATGAATTGAAAGCATAACTCTTGATTGTTCTCTTCTAACTTCTAACAGCCATGCACCAAATTGTTTCACTAATTGCTAAGGAAATTAAATATAATTCTTGTGTTAGCATCAGAGCAATTAACAAGAATTCATTTAGTTCACTGTTGCCCCAATAGTTTAATCGAAATTTGATACAAGTCTTGTAACTCTAGTTAAATTGCCCCAATCAATGTTGACACAATACTTGGTGGAAATGTGATCCAATACCATTCGGATCATTTCGTTGTGAAAAATGATCCACAAAATAAATCCAACAACACACTAGCTTCTCACGCGGAATCTAATTAATTAACCCTAGTTTAAATAAGGTTAAAACTAAAAATATAAATTTATATAAATGTTATTGAACATAATGCAGTCCATAAATTAAATTTCATACAAATTTTATATAATTTGGTGATGATTATATACCGTTATTTTTAAACTATTGAAAAATTCAAATTACTTGATGAACGATCGATAAAATACACATCAAATTTTATCATTTTTAAGGCATGATATATACATCATAGATATCACAACGTTAACGCCGCATTCATTCAAAAGAAGAAACAGCTCTCTCTCTGTCTGCTTAATTTGATTTGTAAAGAAAAAAGGTGGTATATCTTGGAGCGGCAAAATTATACTGGTGAAATTTGTATAATTGAAGTCCCAATTAGGCATTTTTATTAAGTCGAATCGCTTTATCTTTTACATAATTAATTAGCTACATCATACTTTCTTTACACTTGTACGTACGGATCCAATTAATTAGTCACTGCGAAACATATCCAACAGAACAGAGTATTGATATAAGAAACCGCTCTTAGTATTCAAACCTTTTTTTATGAGAAAGCCTAGCAGATGACATACTTAGTGAGAGAGAAAGAAGGTTAAACTCTCTTACAAATTAAAACCTTATAATTTTGTATGCATCAATTAATATTTTTGATCTCCTTTATAAAATAAAATCACTACACTGCATTATTCCTCTCTCAATTTTAAGTATCTAGCTCTGTCTCAACAGTTAAGTTTCAACTGTATCAAAATTGTTTTCATGTACTTAAATACTAAATTAGTACTATTATGCCAGTTCAATTATGCTTTCAAGCGATGCCGGTGACATAGATCTATTGGAAAATGAATAATAGCTTTCCAAGATCCAGAACCGGAGTCTTTTGTATGATTGTCGCCATCCATTTGAATTTTGATGGAAGAGGATATGCCAAATAAATAATCAATGATTGGACTTGTAAACAATGAGTAGAAAACAAGTTATCCATACACCTTCCCTTACATCATACATGGCCTGTTGGGATAGTTGTGACGCCCCAACTTTACCACCAGAAATTGCCTTTTTTATGTACATCAATCAAATTGGTCCTCTCATATTTAGTTTTGATAAATATTAATTTATGCTCCTCTAATCTATGGATTACTTGACAAATCAAACTATGCCTCCAAAAGTTATTTGTATATCTTGTCTAGATATGTGCCAAATATTACTTAGTAAAGTAGTTGCTAAAATAAGGAGGTATATAATGGGGTATATGTTAATAAACTGAAATTAAAATCATGATCATATATTTATGTTCTATTATGACCTAAATTTTAGATTTTGATAGAAAATTTAAAATTATAGAACATTTGGAAACCTTAATTTGATTCCTGCACTTTAAACTAAATTGTTGTGACTGCAAATTAATGATCAATTTCATGTATGATGTAAACATAGCATAGTTTTGTGCAGTTGAATAGCTTGTGGAAGATTAGTGCTAGTAATTACTCCAAAATGAAATTCTAATTTCAAACTTAAATATTATGATTAATTATTACTTTAAGTTCCAAGCAATAAATCAGAGGTAGAGTTAAGTAACAAGTACGGGGTCAATTGATTTTTTTTGTATTTATGTATGATTTTCTATATAATTTAGAGTAAAATGCCATAATACTATAAAATTGACTCTTATTCTACGAGAAAAAACATTTATATTATTGACCCCTATTTGTGTTTGACTTTCATATTTCGAAAGTCTGGCTCCGCTCTGCAATAAATGGTAGCTGATGATGGAAAAAAATGTCCCTTTAGATAATTAATCGAATGCTATAATATATACAGGCTGGGACAAGTTGGGTATCAATATCATATTTGCATTGATCTTATAATAAAGCGATAGATCATAGATGGACCTAAGAAGGCCACAGTCATCTCAAGTCTCACATTAAGCCAGCTCATTCCACCGCTCTCGATCCGATCCCTCGCAGCACTACAAATTAAGCCTCACTCAAGCTCTCAATCCCTATATCCTTCTCTTACCAAATGGCTTCCTCATCCCTATCCTTCTCTTTCCTTATCTTTACCATATTCCTCTTCTCCTCTACCCATGCAAAAACTGCACCAGTTGCGCCGGGCCCGACGCCAGCGCAGTTAAGCCTAACCACCATTCTAGAAAAAGGAAGTCAGTACACAACACTGTTGCGCTTGCTCAAAGAGACCCAAGTCAGTACACAGATTGCCAGCCAGTTGAAAAGTTCCTACGACGGTCTGACAATCTTTGCACCGACCGACAATGCATTTAACCAGCTCAAAGCCGGCACGTTGAACAGCCTCACCGCACAGGAGCAGGTTGAGCTTGTGCTGTACCATGTGTTACCTCGGTTCTACAGTCTTACCACGTTCCAGTCGGCGAGTAACCCAGTTTACACACAGGCGTCAGGAAATGATGGTGTGTATACTATCAATGTCACCACCACCAGCAACCAGGTAGAATGGTAGATAGATATATTAGATTTTAATCTGACGGTATTAAATTCGACTAAAAGACCGCTCATATTCCAATAGAATACAGGAATCATTTTAGATCGGATGTGTCACATTAGAATACAGGGATTATTTTAGATACTGAGCGTCTGATGTGTCAAATTGGATCCGATCAAGTTTGGACTCTCTTGAAAAGAATTCACGTGGGTAGAATGAGCTTAGATCAAACTCAGTGATACATTTGTTTTTCACAACTGCCAACGGTATCCAACGCTTTTCACCAATCACATTATCACAGGCATATCTTTCCACTTCATTGATTAGCCGATCAGAGTATCGCTAATCAATTAATTAATTTTCCGCAAAATAAATAAATAAATAAATCAATTAATTAATCTTTTTTTAAGAAAATCTGTTTTATCTGTGAGGTAAAAAATAACTGTTTTTAAAAGTAAGCTAATATAAATTGTTATTTTTTAGGACATATATCGTTACTACCAACAAGAATATTTCCGATGATACTAACACTATTATGCACTTTTATCTTGGCAGATAAAATATATTAATTGTTGTACGTAGTTAGTGTGTTTTACTTTCCATATGTACATACCTTTGCCAAATACTTATTTTTCAAAAAATTTACTTCTAATTCTCATTCATGAGGATATTCTTATTACAAATGCTTGTTTTGGAATATATTTAAGATGGACGTTGAAAATTATCAGCGTCAACAAATTGAGATTCATGAAAAGAGTAACATATTGGATTTAGAGGGCATTTTATGAAGAGGGAGATAATTTGACAGTTCTTATTATGATAATTTTTAAAAATAAAGTTAAATTTTAAAATTCTATTATACACATTGATGAGACTTGATGTACACATTATATATATAACATGTATGTTTATATTACATCAAGTGAGTTAAAATTACAACGATCCAAAATTAATGGTCTTAATACATGATCAAATGATACTTCAATTAATGCATGATATCTGATTCTTGGACTATCTATATATATATTTATCTAATAACATATTTAAAAATTAATTTTTTTATTTAGAATTTTATTTGGATTTTTTGAAAATTTATTGTTAAGATTGTCAAAATATCAGGCGATCTCTCTTTAATTTTTACGAAGGCTGGCTTATATTCCGATGTTTTTAATTAGTTATAGGAGAATGTGGGTTTGAACATTGAGAATGAATAACATTATATAAAATAATTACCCTTTGTTTGACTAAAATTCAAGAGTTTGTACTTTTTCCAAGGACTAGATTTTCAATTTACTGTTTTACCTTTTTCCTTGAACGAGTGCATGCCTCAAATCAGCTCTCCTTGATTCAGAAATGGATGTATATACGAAGCAAATTTACTTGTTCAGAGGAAGCAAATTTAGCTCCAACATACGCCCGAAGCTCCATATAACGGAAGCATTTAATTAATTTTAACAACTATACACACGATCTTATTGAAGGTAATTGAATCGGTCAAGCATATCACTATGATTTAAAATTAAGTTTTGAAATTGTTGCAAATTATCAGCAATTTATCCATTAAAAACAAAATTTCTTCAAACACATAGACGGAACTAAAAATTTGAGATTGAACGGTTCAAAAATTCAGTGTAATGTAATTTTATTTTATAAAGAGACTAAAATATATTGATGCATATAAATATTACAAAACTTAATATATAAAATTAGAAATTAGAAATTTATAGAGAGGACTTAGCTCTCTTTATCCTCACTATCATCTGCCCCTTAAACATGTACATAAAAAATGACATACAAATCTCTCATCATTAACCGTTCTCATGTTTTGCATTATTGTGGAACAGCTAAATGTGTCAACAGGAGTCAATGACACACCAGTAAGCAGTGTACTTTATTCCGACTTCCCGCTCGCGGTATACTCCGTCGACAGCGTCCTCTTGCCACAGGCACTCTTTGGACCAAAACCACCGGCAGGTGCACCGGCGCCTTTGCCCGCAAAAAAGAAGACAAAGAAAAACCCAATCTCTACTACTGCAGCGGCGCCTATTTCGTCTGCTGACGCTGATAGCACCACCTCAGATGCCAGTTGGAGGGGGCAAAATGCTGGATGGAGTCTTGTTTTTGGAGTTGGATTTGGAGCTTTGAGCTACTTGATGTGAGTAGTGAGCATGTGAAGAGTATACTTGATGTGAGTAGTGAGCATGTGAAGAGTATATGAATGCCCGTTTGATGTATTGAACATGTGGATTTAGCTTATGGCTTGATTTATCTATAATTTTTCATACATAATTTGTCACAAAAAAGATGCAAAATGTTGTATTCCTTATTGACAATTTTTATTTTCCCGAAATGAACTTTATGTTCTAAGGATCTCCATAATTCAAGTTATTATTATATCTTCAATAACGCAAAAAATATGAAATTCAAACAACATTCAAATTGTTGATTTTATTCTAGCTCTAGTGATGCCTACAGAACAAAGAAAGTGAAAGAAGCGGTTTTTGTAACTTCTATTTAATTAATTATTGTTTTTTTTTATATCATTCCTTCTCTTTTCGCTCGTACTTGTATAAGAAGTCCGCGCTTATAATCTAGATATTCTGCGAGACCAAAATAAATTAAAATTGATTTTAAAATCCGACAATGTGTAACGGGTTTGCAAGGCAACACGTCATGTTACAAGAGAACCGTCGGTCAGGCTCTTCTTTCAGAAAAACAGAAATATTTATATATTATTTCATTCTAACTGTTCAGATTTTTTTTTTAACGATTTAGATTTGGAGATGAAACTAGGTGCGTTGTTGCGACTACGCCGCAATCGTTTATTTTTTTTTATACATGTTGGCATACATGGATGACATTTTTTATCTTCTGAATGCTGGTGCATGAATTTTTTTTGAAAATTATCTTATGTTTATCTACAATACGGAAGCTGAATAGTAATACTAATACCAGCACAATGCTTAATTGATATGGAATAAAAATTTGGTATGTAAATAGTGAAAAATATCGCCGAGCACCTATGCAATACTTTTGCCTTTGGCAACTGCTAATGCCCAATCCACTGAATCTAACTCCATCTATGTAAACAGAGTAGAACATGATTTCAAGTTGACATGATTAAGTTACAACCATTTCTACTGAACTTACTTTCTCCTAACTATTCATGCGAATGATGCAACGAAAGCTTCTCCTCTGAGCATGAGGTAAAATTAATGCTGTGTTTATCTCCTAGAACGGCACGCTGTGCATGATAAACTTCAATTCCCAAACTCTTGCATAACTTACCATGCCCGAGATGTAATTTGGAAAATCAAATAGCAAGGAATCAGTTTATGAAAAGAGATGCATATTATAGCATACACCGGTCATGTATTTCTCGACAACAGGAGGTCAGTACGGGGCCGGAAGTTGCTGAAGAATGTTCTCTTCAATGTTCTCATACACTTTGCCTAAGACTAATGAGTTATCGAATGTTCTCTCTGTGTCGAAAAAATAGACATCCATTATCCGAAAAGCTGACGTGTCATTGAAACTATCAATCGGATGTCTCATATTTTTCCAGTTAGTTATCGGATACTGTACATGTTTGGCAGGACTGTGACCAAGACTGTGATTGTGACTGTCTGGTTGGTCGAACATCATCGTTGGAACCCGATAACTCATCTGAGAGCATCTCATCTCCGCTCTCTAAATTGTCATCATCAATTGCATCTACAGGTACATGCGAATAATCAGGGACCAATACCAGTTTACGGACCCGAATAGTTTTGGGTCGGGTTATGGGTTCAGGGATTTGAATGGTACTGGGTCGGGTTCGAGATTCAAAGATCTAACTAGGTACAAGAGCCTGACTGTTCAGATCTAACTCGGAATTAAAACAGGCATTATTCGGTTCCAATTCCACATACAACTCAAGAACCGGTAACCTTTGTGGAAAGGACGTCGCAATTCCTAAAATCATTTGGATTGATGCCTGGTCTGTTACCGGTACCAATTGATAGTCTCGTTGGACATCAGTAAACATATTAAACCTGGCTTGGATTTTCAGATTTGCTTGACTAACGGTATACCCAGCCCGTTTATAAATCTCATTCTGGAGATAATCAAAGTTATGGTTCACGGTTACTGGAATGAGTATTTAGGCCGGGTACTGTAAAGACCTCGTCATCATTGTATTGGATTTCTCCTCCAACAAAATTTTTCGCACAGATCATTTTTTATTTTGGTTGGTCTGAATAACAAACTATCATTTAAAAAAATAATAACCCTATAAGTACAACATAAATTGAAAAATTAAATAATTTAAAATTAAAGAAATAAAAAAAACTTCCAAAAATTCGCTCCCGGAGTTTGATTTTATCTCTTCTTCTCATCTTCTCCTCTTCTCCTCTTCTATTTTTCTCATCAAAATTGATTGTGAAAGAGAAGGGAGACAAGGGCGGTTTTTATAGAACACTGTGTCCGAAACCATAGAATATATTTCGGAACCCCAAATCGCAAAATTAATTTCTGGTTCTAGGGAAACCGTGAATTTATTATGTGGTTTTGAGAGGCCTAAAATCAGAGAATAATACCGCGGAAAGTCGGCCTAAACCCTGAACTAATTATGCGGTTTGGGCAGTTTTTGAAATTTTGTTAAACAGGGTGTAGAATTCAAATTTTTTTACTTTTTTGGATATTAATAAAAATTTCGGCTATTATTCTATAATTTCCGTCTTTAACATTTTCCTTATCTACACTGTTCATTGTGATCTCAACGGCTTATGTTGATTCCTTTTTTGGAGTATCGCGCTGTGTGTGTGTGTGTTTTTTTTTTCCGCCAAATTGAGCGTAGGCTTAACACGAAATTAGGTGTGAAGACGTACAGTCTCTTCACCTCTTGGTTCTTATTTTTGTTATTGCTCTTCCTTTAGTTTTTCAGCACCTTTTTCCTCAGTTTTAGTTGGTCTGTGCGCAATTTATCTCACCGAGCTTTTCTTTTTGGCGTATTGTCTTTTTAGTATTTTCTCTTTGACGTGTTCTTTGGCAACTTGTATGCTCATATTTAATTTTCATATTCCGAATTTATTATTATGCAAACCAACCCAAGTATTGTTCAGTTATTATTCCTGGGCATGCATAGTTCACATAAAGTCATTAATTAATTACCAATGTATGATATTGATAACCCACCAGTAGCAAAATGCAGTGCAAACAATATATATAGCATCCACAGGTCGAGCGATTTCCCCCTTGCAAGTTACTGCATATCTAGCAAGAATAGGGAGAGGAGAGATGAAATTATACAGGATACACGTATCCTTTATTTTGTCTCAGAATTAAGTGGAAGGGAATGAATGTAATATCTTCTAGTAATAACCTACGTGCTTGATTTAGAAGTGGAAGTGGAAGGCAAATTTGTTAGTTTTGAAAATTTAGAAGAATAAATATGATATTATGAATTTTAGATGGAAAGAAATACGCAATTTATACACAAAATTCCCCTAAAAAGAAGCGCTCAGCGAGAGAGTGCAGCCCAATAACTGATGGACCTGAACCGTCGCCCGTTGGGCTCGCACTCGTTGGGGGCTGATATGCCTGATGCCTCCCCAATTTTGCATTCTGTTTCAAATATTAAGAATATTTTTTGAAACTATAGTATTTAGTATAGCAGCCAGCCGTCTATAAAATATTAATCATGCCTTTTTTTCCCTTAAAAGTTTTTGTTCACATTTTAGTCCTTCCTAAAAAATTGAAGACGAAATTACAACGGGGAACTCGGAAGCTGAAAGTAAATTATTATAAACTCAAAAAAAAAAGTAAATTAGTAAGTGCACAGAGCTATTATCATATTGATTTTATCAGTAAAATTTTTGTAGAGAAATGTGCTTTGACAAATCTTAAATTTTAAGATTTTCTACTGAAATGCAATATATATACTTGTACAAGCAAATTAAGAGGGGAATTAGAAAACCCAATTAAATAGGAGAGAATTTTTTGTAGTTCACTCGGTGGCCTTAAGCTTCTTTCCTAGTTCAGTCCAAAGGGAGGGGTAGGCTTGGGCCATCTGATTGTATCCATCCGTAAGTACTAATTTTGTGATGTTTTTCTGTCTTGCAGCAAATTCAAGACAAGTTTCTTTTAGGTTACTGAGGTGGTGCCCTTGTGCAAGAATTAGCACATCCAAAACTGTATCTAAAGAAAGATTTTTCATTAGATAGTCTTCACATCTCACTATCAACCCCTTTATTGCATATCTACTGGCAGCTGCAAGTAATTGCTGGGTCATGACAGTGTCTCTCTCATTGTCAAGTGAATTGTTGTATATAAAGTGAAGCAAAGCCCTGAAAACGGCAGGTTTCATGTCCTCAATCCTTATGCACCCGATCTTTCCTTGAGCAGTATTAATATTGCCGAAGAGCTCTGCCTTGAAGACGCTTGACCGGGCCGCGAGAATAACCATATGGGCAGAGATAATCTCTCCATCAACCTCAAAATTCACATCAGTCATCTCTCCACTCTGCCATAGCTTGCTAATATCCTCCTTTACATCACCGACGGGAACTCGCGATATCCCATTGCAATCTTTATCCGTCCAGTTAATGGAACAAAGGATTTGAAAATAGCCATCTTCAGTCACATAACTTTCCTCTAGGTTGGTTATTTTTATGAAGCTATGCAGACCCCAACTGTTGGAAGAACCACTTGTATATCTTGCAGTAAATGTTCTATGGAATGGCTCTGATCCACTTTTGCCCAAGATATCTAAATTGAAATTAACCTTAAGGTCTGCCCAATCACTCCGAATCTCAAGATAGACTGAGATATAATTATTGTATAGGAATCCTTTAGGGTAGCAACAAATATTCCATTTGTACCCTGCTGATTTAAAGATTGAACTGTCAATACATTGACTGTGACTCAGATTCTTACTTTCCAAGTAGTTGACTTGGAATTGGTGAGTTGTCCCATCGGTGCTTATCAAGTTTGTCTCATCAACACATGCTGAGGCCATTTCTTTGCATAAAATCACACAATTTTCAGGCCAACCTGCTGTAAGTAATTAACATGTTAATTTGATTTGGGATTAATGTATATATATATGATGGAACTCATCATGATTAACTAATTAATTGTTATTGCAATGCCAATCGAGTTCGCATGGATGGCGCGCGTGGCCTAATTACCAAAATTGGTGGAATATGCATGGTTAGAAAAGGATAACAAAATGAAATGGAATTGTAGTACCATGAGATATTTGTAGAATAGCTAGTTCATTAAGCCGGTCAACAAGCACATTACCTGAGAGGAGCATGCAGGATTGGCGAGAGAGAAATTAACTTGACAGCCGCGCTACCAAATATTTTGTTTTTTTCAAAACAAGGAGAGGAAAAATTAGGGCAAAAGAGCTCGTTTAAGAGTTCTATATATATAATATAATATATTAGTTCTAATTAAAACCTCGTTGGACCGACAACTCTGTAATGTATCCTGCTCATTCCATCTTGACCATGCCTAACTTTGGAATACCTTATTTTACCTTACAAAATGGACCATGCTATTTTGAGGGAAATAAATCTGATTCTTTCAGAATCACAGGATCTTGCTATTCCAAATCTATCTCTCTATTTTTTGAAATGCACAAATCTCAAAAGCTATTGTTTTCTATGCACAAATCTCAAAACAAATGAATGGGTGGATTTTGAGAGCGGGACTGATATTAACACTAATATTTTTTTTTCTATTAACACAACATTTTCAAATATCTTAATTGTGTGGACAAATTTGCCCTTCTTAAATTTCTCTTCAGGAATGACAATCTTTTACTTCAATATTTCCATAATTTTTAGATCTTATTTTTCCAAAAGATGAGAAAAAAAAGTATTTTGTAATAGGCAAAGCATTAATTTTCCATAGATATTAGCAAATATATATTTGTTTCTTTTATTTAAGACGAGGGAACACTTGACAATAGTTAAATTATAAGCATAATCTATTTTATCCACATATAAAATTTGATGTATATTTCACCGTACATTAAGTGACTTGAAAAATTAAATACATATGTTGGTTATAAATAATATAACTGTAGGAAAAATTAACATAAACAATTTATAAGATCTAGTTGCATTGTTCTCCATTTAAAAAAAATAAAGAAATGTATCGTTTTGAGAGAGAATAAAGAAATATATCTTTGTTGTCCAAATTCTTCAAGATACTACTTGTTGAATTTATTCAAAAAAAAAATTCAGCAATCCATTTTTAATCAGACGATCTACTGCAAGATTTTTTTTTTCTCTTCTTTTGAGGATTTAGAAAATATAATAAGATATAACAATTATGGAAATATTGAAGTAAAAGATTGTCATTCCGGGAGAGAAATTTAAGGAGGGCAAATTTGTCCACACAATTAATAGCATTGCTATATAAAACTGATTGCTAAAAAAGGCCAACTGTTCCTGGATCCGTATCCTCCCAGGTACCTGCCAAGTTAAAAAAACAATCCTGAACTGTACGTTTCAATTGTCCACAGTCAGGTAACCTGAGGGGATGTGAATTCACTGTTCCTCATCAAAAGCATTGCTATATATGCCTGCGGGCTTCTATTCCAAAATAAATAAATAAAAAAGCATTGCTATATAAAGCTGATTGCTAAATCAACATAATTTTATTTTTTCAGAACACCATTCAATTTGCAGAAAACGGGAAAATCACTTTGTTATAATTTCTCATTTATATAATTTTATTCTCTTACATAATTTGACTAGAAAAGAACAACTCCTTTGATATATTAGAAAGGAAATAATTTGTTTGACTTACTATTTTTTTTTTTTGAAAATAGTGGAGTACTCCACCGATTTCATAAATCGAAATCATACATTGTTAGACAAGTACTGGTACCAGTGGTACCAGTCATGACTTATAACAACCAACTACACAAGTGTGTACTTAAACTAACCCTACAACAAAACAGTGCATATATCCAAAAACCAAGAGACAAAAACAACATCCAACCCATATCAAACACTAATACAAGAAACTGCATCTATACTAAAGAAAAGTGATGCACCCCCATATCAAATTTCACTGTCCCCCCTTGTATCGGATCCATCTGTAAGCAGAGGGACCCTGTGCTCCTGCACTATCCCATCTATAGCCGCCTCCTGTACAAGTAAATCATCACAAAAAACAGGAATATGCAACACATCAGTAGGAAGTACTAACGACAAATTAAGAATAGACCCATTATCTTTTGAAGTCACCCAAAATTTCGCAATAGAAATAATTTGAGCTCCTACTGCGCGAGGTTCAGCTCTAACCTCCTGAAAACACAACTTATTTCTTGTCAACCATAAAGTCCACAAAACGGCTCCTCGTACTAATTCTATTAATAGCCTATCTTTGAATGGTATTAAGGCATCAATAAACCAAAACTCCTCCATAGTGTTGATATTAAAAACAAAGTTGTTATATTCAGCAATCCAATTCCAAATTATTTTAGCAAAGGAACACTGTAAAAATAAGTGATCGATAGTTTCTAGTTCACCACAAAAAGGACAACCTACGTCTCCTTGCCAACCCCTTTTACTCAAGTTAACCCTCGTTAATACTTTCTTTTGTTTTACTAACCATAAAAATATCCTAATTTTAAGAGGAATTTTTGCTTTCCAAATAGTATCAAAATCTTTATTTTTTAACCCACCATACTCAAGCCAAGTGTAAAAAGAATGAACTGTAAATCTACCATTAGCATTCCATCGCCAATGTAATTCATCTTTTTTATCCCTAATCAGATGTATTGTACTCAATTCATTTATCAAAGTGACCCATTCTTCCCTATACGACCCTGTCAACTGTCGTCTAAATGATAGATTAATTTGGCCACTTCCTAAAACTGAAGCTACTGTCAAACCAATATCAGATGCAATTGAAAATAAATTAGGAAATAAAACACTTATAGGACACTCACACAGCCATCTATCAGTCCAAAATAACACCTCGTTTCCATCACCAATAGTTTTTTTAAAACCTAACTCAACTATATGTTTCATTTTGACAACAGCCCCCCAAAAAGCTGATAATTGATAATGAATCCCTTGTGGGCCATATTTGGCTTTTAGGATCTCTTTCCACTTACCTGTAACTCTAGGGTCATTAAAACGGTACCACCATTTAGCTAATAAGGCAGAATTAATTGTTTTAAGATTAAGAACCCCCAATCCCCCTCGAGACTTATCTGCACAAACCACTTCCCATAAAACCAAAGAAATTTTTTTCCTAACTGAACTACCTCCGTACCACAAGAATCAACGTCGGAGTTTATCTATCCTCTGTCTGATCTGAACTGGCATCTTGTAAAGAGCTAACCAATATAAAGGAATTGCTGAAATAAGTTCAAAAGTGTAACTCGTCCCCCAATAGACAACAATTTACTTTTCCATCATTGCAACTTTTTTTCAATTTTCTCAATTAAAACATTCCAACAGTCTACAGGTATGGTTTTCCAATGAATAGGAACTCCTAAATAAGTAATGGGAAGTTAGCTCACAATACAACCAAAACGAGAAGCAAGTCTAGTACTCTCTATTTCATCTAAATTCAAAGGAATCATGACACTTTTATGAAAATTAATTTTAAGACCTGTCATATTTTCAAACCCAGACAATAAAAGCTTTAGAGCTTCTACCATTTTATCATTTGCTTCTAGGAAAATAAGGGTGTCATCTGCGAAATGTAAATTCAAAACATCCCCAACACCTTCAAAGTGCCCTAATCCCTTAAGAAATCCTGCTTGCTGAGCCTTATTCAATATCCTATTAAGTGTCTCTGCAACTATATCAAATAGGAAGGGAGATAGTGGGTCTCCCTGTCTCAACCCTCTTCTACATTTAAAATAAGCCCCCAAACTACCATTCAAACTAATGCATATTCTACTACCTTCAAGGGTACTACCATTCAAACTAATGCATGTTCTACTACCTTCAAGGGTATCAGAATTGTTTGACTTATTATATCTGAACAAATTGTACAATCTAACAATATTTCTAGCTAGATATGTCAATTTTCTTTTCCACTGAAATGGTATGACGATGCACCAGTAAATTAGTAGCGAGCTTTACAAAGACATCCTGCTTGCGGGGTACACTGACAGAAAAGTGATATTTTTAAGCGTATACCCTCACGGATACTGTCTCATTCTTGTAGTAGCTTGATCGACAGTGTCCTCTTCATTTGGGTAAAGCTCTTTTGTAGACATGAATGTTTTTTCCAAATCAGAAAAAGAAAATAAAAATAAGATGAAGCATGTTGGTCGCCCAGCAAATAATGTAATTTCTAGTACTGATCTGAAAACATTAGTTGTCAACTCAACATCAGACATTTATTCCAAAAAAAAAAACAAGCATGTCATATCTAGTATTAATCTGAAAGCACCTTATGCAAAATTAACTATGTTGTTACAGTTGAACATGTTCCAACAAAAAAAGTACACAGTTCATAGAGATCTATTAATACCAACAAAAATCTCTACCATGGAATTACTTACACATTCTTCAAGATATCCTCTTCGTGTTTATCTGTGGATACATGAGTGACCTTCTTTCTCAGCTCCGCCCAAAGAGATGGGTAAGCTTGGGCCATCTGAATATATCCATTTGTAAATGCTACTTTTGTGAAGTTCTCCTGTCTTGAAGCAAATTCAAGACAAGCTTCTTTAAGTTTAATAAAGTTGTGCTGCTCTGAAAGAGTTAACACATCCATAACTGTATCATAAGAAAGATTATTCATTAAATATTTTTTGCACCTTGCTATTAACCCTTCTACTGCATATCGATCAGCAGCTGCTAGTATGTGCTGAGTCATGACAGATGTGGCCTGATGAGTGTCTCTCGCATTGTCAAGTGAATTGTCGTATATAAAGTGAAGCAAAGCCCTGAAAACTGCAGGTTTCATGTCCTCTATCTTTATGCACTCAATTTTTGCTTCAACCATGTGGCCGAATAACTCTGCCCTAAAGACAGGTGACCGGGCAGCGAGAATTACCCTGTGAGCAGAGATAATCTTTCCTTCCACATCAAAATTCACATCAGTCATCTCCCCACTCTCCCATAGTGCGCTAATATCCTCTTTTACCCCAACTATGGGGATTCGTGGCACCCCATCATAATCTTGACCTGTAACATTAATGGAACAAAGGATTTGAAAGTAACCATCTTCAGAAAGGTACCCTTGCTCTAGCATGGTTCTTCTTATGAAGCAATGCAGACCCCAGTTGGAGTCAGCACTGAACTTTCCATTGAACTTCCTTTGAAACGGCTCGGTTCCACTTTTGTCCATGATTGCTAAGGTGAAACTCACATGGAGATCTATGTAATCGCTTAGAAGCTCAAGAAAAACACCGATATTGTCGTTGTCTTTGTGCTTTCCGGAACCGTTAGGATAGCAACGGATAATCCATTTGTACCCTTCTGATTTAAATGTAGGACTGGTGATACATTGACCATGGCTCAAATCCTTCGTTTTAATATAATTGACTTTAAATCGGTAAACTGTCTCAATAGTGCTTATAAAATTATTCTCATCAACGCATGTTTGCGAAGCAACCTGCAAGTTTTAGTTAATTAAAGAACAATTCTCTAATATGTCAACTTTGTAAGAAAATCTTAATAGCTAATTTTGATCATCTAATCAACAAGGGCAAAATAGGACATTGATTGTACCAGTTTTTCTGTTTTTCTGGTAACAGATGTGGCAAATAAGACATTGATAGCTAAAAGGTTCTTCAGATCTTTCTACAAATCCCGTTTCCTTCCTAATCAATTCAATTTAGATGAAAATGTTCTAAACTATTTAAAAGATAACTCAGAAAAACAAAAGAATACAAACCCGTTTAACTTAAACCAACAAATCAAGCCTTAAACTTTTGACTGATAAACCATAATCCTTACTTTCTGACCCCCAAATTAATTATCACCCTTTAATGACGAACCCTCCCTTACCAGAAACCTAAACTGCTAAACTCTATCCTCTATTCTACAGTCCGGTCTAAATAATTATGAGCAAAAAAATGAGCATAAGTAGCTTCTAAATTAAATAGGTTGCTTATATGACCCACAGTCCAAGCCAATTGTTCTAAGTTTTATTTTTTATTTTTTGTGGTACTTATTTTATCGAATACAAAACCAATAATTTGCTCTGGCTTACTAATAACTTGGGTTTTGTTTGCTTTTGAAATATCATAGAAAATATTCTATTTAAATGCTTTATTAACATTATTGATAGCATATGAAACTTGAAAAGAAAAGGAAAAGTAGGGTGAATCTATATTAGATAACTCAGATTGGAGCCTTGGAGCAGTTATTTTACACTCTTTTAGCTCTTCCAATTAGAGAAATTTATTTATTCAGAATTCAAATAAATTACAATGTAATGATAGCTGGGTTTGGATCAGAGAAAGGAAAAAATAAAATAATCCTTAAACATAAGGCTCAAACCACTGTATGGATCAAATTCTTTTTAATTTTTTGACCGTATTCTTATGTTTTGACGGTATGCTGAAGGAAATGTTTCTTTTTCTTGTTCAGTTGATGATATCTCCTCCGTAAAATTATTGCTAGGAAAATGCCTAATAGAGACTTTAACTTGAGGGCTACCACGAAATTAATATCAGCAACGCCCTTATTAGAATTTGATGTCGTAGAAAAAATCATGCTAGAAAGTATAAATTGTGAAATAATAAACCGTCTGCTTGATTAGAGCTTACCGTGTATTTATATCCGAGATCATTACCCATTATTGCTACTAAATTTCCAACAAGTTGTGAAGGTCCTGCACTAGAACAAAAGCAACTCAAATTATATTTTTTTTTCTTTTTTCAAAGTTGTTAAGAATTTCTCGAAACTTTGTCTATGATTACCACTAAACTGTTAAAGTGTTTGAATAAGCAATTCAAGTTCATATAATTAAATTGAATAGTCAAAACCGTTTGTAAAATCAAATTTCCAAGAAACGCTAATAAATTTGTACAAACAATTTGGCACAAGAAGGCGAAGGCACATGTAGGCTCAGAGACTTACAAGAATTTTAGAATCAGGCGCGCGGATCCGATTGAACACGACTCGTCAAAGGCAAAAGAGCAAACACCATTGCCCAATGGAGGTAGCGCCTGCGAGGAGAGAGGAAATTAACGCAGATGGCTCTTTTAAGGAATTCTAAATATTTAGTTTCTGTTATAAATACAATGGATGGTCCATTTATATTGTAACTTTCAATATTAATTCTCATTTACTTTTTTACTATCCCACTACTATGGGAATTTGTATTCCACTAGTATTTGGAATTTAATCTCTTATTTATTATTGTAATGATTTTTCATTTACAATTTGTAGCCTATAAATAGAGGCATTGTAATCTTGTATTACACATATGAGAAATGTATGAATAAAGAGATTGCCATCTTTTTCCTCTCTATCTTGTTTATTCTTCTTTATGCTTGTTCATCTTTATTTTATAACACGTTATCAGCATGAGAGCTCTACTATTTGAATATTCAAGGTAATTTTCTTTTTACCTTTTAAGTTATATTATGATAATATTATCTTATTTTTTTTTACATTAAACATAACTTATGTTTATGGAATGGCTCGAAGCCATCTAATTATATTATTATGTTAATTAATGGCCCGAAGCCATATAAATATAAATTATGCTAATAAAATTGGCCGGAAGCCATTTCAACAATTTTATTAATTAGCCCGAAGTTTAATTATAAGATTAAATTGTTGAAGCCATTTTTTTATTTTTGCTTAGAAATGCATGTCGGTGTTAAGTCACATTAATTGCAATTCCTTTCATTTTTTTTTTTGATTTGTTATAAAGTAAAACGCAACATTCAGAGAAAAAAAAAAAAAAAATTCAATTTCGTTTCATAGTATTGAATTTTATTTAACTTATTTAATATTTTTGTTATAGTATCAAAAGCGCTTCAGTTGTTTCCATTATATTAAATATTTTCTTTATTGGTTAGAATTGTTTATACAATCATAGGCACAGAGCTGTTATGTTTGTTGGTTTAGGTCTGATCTGCAGAGAGTGTAGATTTACTGATCCATACTCTTCTCTGCATAGTGTTTTGATATAATACTGGCTATTATTTTTTATACATTTTGTTCTCTGCTCTTACAAGCAAAAAGCCTTGTATGTTATTTATTTTGTACAGTGAATACATGGTTTCCTTGTAATTTTGTTAGCAACTCCATTTTTATTGAGATAACGGTCATCCAAAAAAAAAAAAAAACAAAAAATAGTGTAAAATAGTTGTTATTTTTGTCACATGTTTTAATCAGTTAATCTGCTCTATACATTCACTCGTTAGAAAATAATTGTTCATGCTGTAGCAATTTTTTTTAATCAAGGAAATAAATTTGTTTTGTTCCGATTACAACTTTGTTTGGAAAAGCATTTATATGATATGGAAACCGTTTTAGAACTGATGCCTTCTGTGGGAATTATATACACAGCTTAATTAAGTATAATTACAAGAAAAATAAAATAGTCAGATCATTAATTAAGTCGGCCGGTTCTGGGCCGTAGGCTGCTTGGATTTGGATTCAACTATGCATACCTGGTGGGAATAATATTTACTAAAGTATTTACGCATACCTGGTGGGAATAATATTTGATTTGAAGTGCATTAAACTATGCATACACTAAAATATTATCTTTGTTATAAAATAAATTTGTTTATTTACTTATTTATTATGTTATTAATTACATTCTTTAGTATTAATTTTTTTTTCTCTCTTATGTTTCTATAAAGAATGAATATTTCTTTGGTTAACACCGGCATCAATAATGAAGAGACATGTCTTGTCGACAGTGCAACAACTCATACTATTCTTAAAGATAAAAAATATTTCACTTATCTAGTAATACAAGAAGCTAATGTTAGTACTATTTCGGGTAGTACAAATTTAATAGAAGGCTCTGGAAGAGCAACATTGTTGTTACATGGAGGAACTCAACTTTATATTGATGATGCATTATATTCTTCTAAGTCTCAAAGAAATTTATTAAGTTTTAAGGATATCCGCCGAAATAGATATCATGTTGAGACAACTAATGAAGAAAATATTGAATATCTTTATATAACTAGCAAAATCTCAGATAAAAAATGCATATTGGAAAAATTGTCTATGTTTTCCTCCGGTTTGTATTACACATATATTAGTGCAATCGAAGCACATGTTATTGTAAACCAGAAGTTTACAGATAATAAAATGTTTATAGTTTGGCATGACCGGTTAGGCCATCCCGGATCAATAATGATGCGAAAAATAATAGAGAATTCATGCGGACATTCATTAAAAAAACCAAAAGATTCTCCAATCTAATGAATTGTCATGTGTTGCTTGTTCTCAAGGAAAGTTAATTATTCGACCATCACCAGTTAAAATACAAAATGAATCTCTTGCATTTTTAGAACGTATACAAGGAGATATTTGTGGGCCAATACACCCACCATGTGGACCATTTAGATATTTTATGGTTTTAATTGATGCATCAACAAGATGGTCACATGTATGTTTATTATCAACTCGTAACCTGGCGTTTGCGAGATTGCTTGCTCAATTGATTCGATTAAGAGCACATTTTCCTGATTATCCAATTAAGAAAATATGTTTAGACAATGCTAGTGAATTTACTTCTCAGACATTCAATGATTATTGTATGTCTATTGAAATTGATGTTGAACATCATGTAGCTCATGTTCATACACAAAATGGACTTGCAGAGTCGTTTATAAAGATATTACAATTAATTGCAAGACTATTGCTTATGAAATCTAAACTTCCAATATCTTGTTGGGGACATGTTATTTTACATGCAACAACACTATTTCGCATCAAACCAACTAGTTATAACAAAACTTCCCCTTTACAATTGGTTTTTGGTCACATACCTAATATTTTTCATATAAGAATTTTTGGATGTGCGGTATATATTCCAATTGCTCCACCACAACGCACTAAAATGGGACCTCAAAGGAGGTTGAGAATTTATGTTGGATTTGAATCTCCATCTATAATAAAATATTTAGAACCATTGACAGGAGATTTATTCACGGCTAGATTTGCCGATTGTCATTTTGATGAATCAAAATTTCCAATATTAGAGGGAGAAAACAATCAGCTAGGAAAATATATTAGTTGGAATGAATTATCATTGAGTCATCTTGATCTTCATACTAAAGAATGTGAACTAAATGTTCAAAAGATAATTCATTTGCAAAGATTAGCTAATCAATTGTCAGACGCATTTACAGATGCAAATAAAGTGACCAAATCACATATACCAGCTGCTAATGCTCCAATTAAAGTCGATGTCCCTGTTAGACAAACTAATGAAATTATGACACGCCTGAAGCGTGGAAGACCAATCGGTTTCAAAGATAAAAATCCTCGAAAAAGAAAAGGAGCAAAGAATGAAAATGGCCAAATCAAGAATATGATAGAAAAAAATTCAAAAGAAAATCAAGTTATAACTAATATTGGAGTTCCAGCAGAAACTCAAGTATATAAAACTTGTGAAAATGAAGAGATCTCGATAAACTATGTCATGAATGGAACAAGATGGAACCGAGATAAAGTTGATATTAATGATATTTTTGCATATAATATAGCGCTAGATGTAATGAATAATGAGGATCATGAACCAAAATCTATTAATGAATGTCGACAAAGAAATGATTGGCCAAAATGGAAAGGCGCAATTGAGGCAGAATTAAACTCTCTTGAAAAACGAAAAGTTTTTGGGCCTGTAGTCCCAATACCCGAAGGCATAAAGCCAGTAGGATACAAATGGGTATTTACGCGAAAGCGAAATGAGAAAGGTGAAATTGTGAGATATAAAGCTCGACTTGTAGCCCAAGGATTTTCGCAAAGACCTGGAATTGATTATGAACAAACATACTCACCTGTGGTGGATGCAACAACTTTTCGATACTTAATTAGTCTGGCAGTGCATGAAAGACTTGGTTTGCACCTAATGAATATTGTTACAGCCTATTTAAATTGCTCGCTTGATAGCGATATTTATATAAAAATCTCTGAAGGATTTAAGATGCCTGAAGCATGTAATTTAGGTTCTCGAGAACATTATTCAATCAAATTGAATAAATCTTTATATGGATTAAAGCAATCTGGACGCATGTGGTATAACCGTCTCAGTGAATATTTATTAAAACATGGATATAAAAATGATACAATTTGTCCATGTATTTTCATGAAAAGATCTGGAAATGAGTTTGTTATAATTGCAGTTTATGTCGACGATCTAAATATCATTGGAACTCCGGAAGAGCTTCCAAAAGCAGTGAATTGTTTAAAGAAAGAATTTGAGATGAAAGATCTTGGATGGACAAAATTTGTCTTGGATTACAAATTGAACATTTGAAAAATGATATTTTTGTGCATCAAGAAAATTATGTTGAAAGAGTGCTAAAATGATTTTATATGGATAAATCACATCCATTAAGCACTCTGATGGTTGTGAGATCATTAGATGTGAATAAAGACCCTTTTAGACCTCGAGAAAATGATGAAGAACTACTTGGTCCTGAAGTACCATATCTTAGTGCAATTGGAGCACTTATGTATCTTGCTGGACATACAAGACCTGATATATCATTTGCTGTTAATTTATTAGCAAGATATAGTTCTTCTCCTACGCGAAGACATTGGAATGGAATTAAACATATACTTCGCTATCTCCGAGGTACAATGGATATGGGTTTGTTTTTTTTCAAATGTATCCAAATCAGATTTAATTGGTTATGCGGATGCTGGATATTTGTCTGATCCACATAATGGCCGATCTCAAACAGGCTATTTGTTTACATGTGGTGGAACAGCTATTTCGTGGCGATCTGTGAAACAAACTATAACAGCCACATCTTCTAATCATGCAGAAATTTTAGCAATACACGAAGCAAGCCGAGAATGTATTTGGTTAAGATCTGTGATTCAACACATTCATCAGACATGTGGCTTGTCTTATGGAGAAATGATCCCGACGATCATATATGAAGATAATACTGCATGTATTGCTCAATTAAAGGAAGGATATATTAAAGGAGATAGAACAAAACATATTTCACCAAAATTCTTTTTCACACATGATCTCCAAAAGGATAATACTATTAATGTTCAGCAGATCCGTTCAAGTGAGAATCTAGCAGATTTATTCACTAAGGCGCTCCCTACTACAATATTCGAAAAACTAGTCCGTAATATTGGAGTTCGCCGACTTAAAGATATTGATTGATGTTGTCATGAGGGGGAGTTAATATGCACTACATAGTTTTTCATTGAATTTTGCTAATAAGGTTGTAGTTGCATGATAAAAGAATAATGTACTCTTTTTCCTTCACTAGGTTTTTATCCCATAGGGTTTTTCCTAGTAAGGTTTTAATGAGGCATATTCTTATGTAATGGACATCCAAGGGGGAGTGTTATGAATATAATGGATGGTCCATTCATATTGTAACTTCCAATATTAATCCTCATTTACTTCCCCACTACCCCACTACTATGGGAATTTATATCCCACTAGTATTTGGATTTAATCTCTTATTTATTATTGTAATGACTTTTCATTTACAATTTGTAGCCTATAAATAGAGGTATTGTAATCTTGTATTACACATATGAGAAATGTATGAATAAAGAGATTGCCATCTTTTTCCTCTCTATCTTGTTTATTCTTCTTTATGCTTGTTCATCTTTATTTTATAACAGTTTCCAATTAAAACCCAGTACTTCGGATATATATAGAAGATGACTCAATATATATTAGTATTTAATTCGGAATTCCAAAAGAAGTTAATGATGTCTAAAATTTATTATTCATATATAACACTAGTATAAATCTGAAATATTTCATTTCGTTATAATATCATATTAAAATAATAATACAACACTAATAAATTTATAAGATTTTGTAAATAATATACAGATAAATTATTTGACAATTTAAATTAATATGAAGGTACAATTTAAATAACCAACCGAGTGTTCGATCAATGCAAGTTGGAACTTATTCCACGAGAAATTGAGGAAGATGTTCAAGAAGAACCGCAAGAACACTAAATACCACAAGAACAAAAAAAGTCAATGAAGGTAAGAAAGAAACCTGATTCTAGGCCTTCATGAAATCTCAGTGATTGACACTGAATATATGTTGACCTTCCAAGAAGAATAATAAATCTATTATTTGATTTTTGTACCTTCAATATAATTTGAACTGTCAACAAGAGTAATTTATCTTATATACATATTATTTACAAATCTTATAAATTTATTAGTATGATATATTATTTGAGATGGACTAGGGTGAGACGTGGAGTAAAACACGTTTATACTTCACGCCATATTTTCATTTTGAAAATTCAAACAACCGATCCGAACCGCTCAACATGATCTCCATATTGAAATGTGCTTGGAGACCAAATTTTACATTTTTTGGAACTTTTTTACTATTTATTAAGCCACTTTGAAAATCGCTGATCCACTGTGAACAGTAAAAACAGTAAAAAATTCTGGACCACCAGATCAGCGATTTTCAAAGTGGCTTAATAAATAGTAAAAAAATTCCAAAAAATATAAAATTTGGTCTCCAAGCAAATTTCAATATGGAGATCATGTTGAGCGGTTCGGATTGGTTGTTTGGATTTTCAAAATGAAAATATAATGCCATGAAGCAAAAACATGTTTTACTCCACGTCTCATTTTAGCCCAGCTCTATATTATTTTATGATAATGAAACGAATTATTTTGGAATTATGCTCTTTTGGTACCTGAATAATGAATTTTAGATGAGGAGAGTCAAATACCTCTATTTTTTGTGCCTCCATCAAGTCTTTTTTTTTTTATATACGCTAATAACTTAAAATTTAAAAGTCAAATATCAAAATAAAATTGTTAGATTTTATTTATATATTTTCTCTATGTACATATAAAAGTTTATGATATTTGAAATCAATTTGTTTTGATCGGATATCAAGAGCTTGCAAAAATACATTTATATGAATAAATTCTGGACATTGTTTATTCAACTTGTTGATTCATATAAAAACAAATGATAAATTTTGTATGTGCATGTAGAGAAAATAATAAAGATCATATCTAACAGCTTTATTTTAACATATAAGTTTTAAATTTTTTAATTAGAAAATTAAAAAATGAGCTACCATGGAGACAAAAAATAAAAATAAAAATATTTGACCCTTTCTCATTTTAGACATCATTAAATTGTTTTCGAATTCGAAAATTATCACTATGATATTAATGATTCAATCCTATTTTTGTGTATATTCAAAGTACAAGGTTTTAATTGGAAACTAATAATATTTAGAATTTTTAATGCCTTCTGATATAGCGTTTTTAATTTCAGTTAACCAAGCCTAAATGCTCCTTCGTGTGTCAAATTTCTTAACTTTCTTGGCAAATTGCTTTTACAAACGGTTTTGACTATTCAATTTAATTAGATGAACTCGTCAACAGTTTAGTGTTAATCATAGACAATGTTTCGAGAAATCCTTAACAATTTTTGATAAAAAAAGTGATAAGAAAAGAGAATGTGGAAAATAATGGTTTATTGATTTCTTTTCTGTTTTACAATCAATCACCAGCCTACATATATATACTCAATTACCTATTTTACAGAAACAAATCCTTCTACATATTCTAGATACACTTGATATATTTAGCTAAATATTCTAGATACACTTGATATATTTAGCTAATTCTTTCCCGCAAATCACTTGCATAACACTCCCCCTCAAGTTGAGCATGAAGATTAAGAATGCCCAACTTGCCAAGTAAATAGTGGAACTGCCGTTTGCCAAGAGCCTTTGTAAATATATCAGCCAGCTGCTCATTGGTGCGAATGTGAGAAGCAACAATCCGCCCCGCTTGAATCTGATCTCGCACAAAATGACAGTCGATCTCAATATGCTTGGTACGCTCATGGAAAACAGGATTTGCCGCTATATGAAGAGCAGCTTGACTGTCACACATGAGCTGCATTGGTTGAGCGTGTGAAACACCAAGCGACTGAAGAAACGTTTTGAGCCAAGTCAATTCACAAGCAGCGGTAGCCATGGATCTGTACTCTGCCTCTGCCGATGACCGAGACACAGTTGGCTGCTTCTTAGTCTTCCATGAAATGGGCGAATCTCCTAGTGTCACGAAATATCCAGTGAGAGACCGTCTAGTTAACGGGCATGCTGCCCAATCCGAGTCACAATACCCATGTAGAGTCAAATCACTGTTGGCACGCAACAAAATGCCTTGGCCCGGGCTGCCCTTCAAATAGCGCATGACACGAATAGCTGCATCATAATGAGTATCAGTCGGTGCTTGCATAAATTGCGCCAGTATATGGACTGAGTAGCATAAATCGGGACGAGTGATTGTTAGATAAATCAAACGTCCAATGAGGCGCCTATAGCGTTCAGGATCCTGCATAGGCTTGCCACCTGCAGTTGACAGATTGTGATTTTGCTCAATAGGGAATACCGCAGGTCTGGCGCCCAAAAGACCACACTCAGCCACAATATCTAATGTATATTTCCTCTGGCACAAGTAAAGACCGGCCGGACTTCTCGCTATTTCAATACCAAGAAAGTATTTGAGGGCACCAAGATCCTTCATATAGAAAGTACTACTTAAATACTTCTTGAACTGAACAATTGCATCCGAATTGTTGCCTGCTATAACCAGGTCATCCACATACACCAAAATAGCGAGAAAAATATCCTGCTTTTCAAAGGTAAACAATGAGTAATCAGCATATGACTGAGTGAACCCATAAGTTTGTAATGCTTCCGTGAGTTTAGAGAACCACATCCGGGGTGCTTGGCGCAAACCGTAGAGAGACTTTCTAAGCCGGCACACCTTCCCGGGATATGTAGAAGCAAAACCAGGTGGCATGCGCATATATACCTCTTCATGCAAGTCGCCATGCAGGAATGCATTGTGCACATCCATTTGATGCAACTCCCACCCTCGTGCTACTGCTACAGCCAAGAAAGTGCGAACACTAACCATCTTTGCAACCGGAGCGAACGTCTCTTTAAAATCAATTCCTTCAACTTGTCGGTTCCCCAACACAACTAGCCGAGCCTTGTGCCTTTCGATTGACCCATCTGAATTATACTTGATGCGAAACACCCATTTGCACCCTATTGCCTTCTTTCCTGATGGCAAATCCTCAATAGACCAGGTGTTATTCCGCTCAAGCGCTTCAATCTCTGTTTGCATTGCTTTTCGCCAGGTACTGTCCTTCATGGCGTCTCCAAAATGTTCTGGTTCCTTCTTTAGTGTAACTGCAGCTAAGAAAGTTCTGTGTGCCACAGAAAATTTGTCACAATTTACATAATGAGCTATAGGATAAGGAGTACCTGAGACAGCTGCAGATGTAGGGTGAGCAGAAGAGGGGTCACATTTAGCAGTATAGCAAATATAGTCTTGAAGACGAGCAGGAGGGTGGCGAGATCGTTTGGGTGCAGTCTGACCCGATGCCGGACTATGCTGACCCGACACAGGCACATTCTGACCCGACACAGACACATTCTGACTCGAGTCATCAAGACTTATTTCGGGTGCAGCCTGACCCGAGCCTTGATCCGACACAAGCACATCTGCACTTGCGGATGTATCAAATGTTGCACTGCTCCCCCTTGCTTCCTCACGCTCAGCAAAGATTGCACTGCTTTCCCGTGGGAGTGGCACAAAGAAAACATCATCAGTCTGACTCAATCCCGATGCATTTTGAGCGGTGACACCCGAAGCTGGTGCATTCTGAGAGAAAGGAAATATGTCTTCACAAAACACAACATCCCGAGAGATAAGGAATTCATGTGTTGTCAAATCAAACACTTTTCATCCCTTCTTTCCATACGGATATCCGACAAACACGCATTTTCTGCTCCTACTCTCAAATTTGTCAGAAGTACGCGACTTAATGTAACACAAACATCCAAAATTACGCACAGCAGCATATGAAGGGGGTTTCCCAAACAACAGCTCATAAGGTGTTTTATTCTCCAACACTTGAGTATGTGTTCTATTAATTAGATAAGCAGCAGTCAGAACACATTCTCCCCAAAACTCAAGTGGTAAGTGAGCTTGAAAACGCAAAGCTCTTGCTACATTGAGAATGTGACGGTGTTTTCTTTCCACTCTCCCATTTTGTTGAGGAGTGAAAACACAGGATGTTTGATGCAAAATGCCAGAGTCTGCATAAAAGTGGATCATGTGGCCCGATTTAAATTCCAAACCATTATCGCTTCTGATGCACTTAACTAACTTTCCAAACTGTGTTTGAACCATTTGACAGAATGCTTTCAACAGTTGACCCGTCTCACTCTTTTCAGCCATCAAATAAACCCACACAGCTCGGGTAAAATTATCCACAATAGTCAGAAAATAACGAGCACCACAATGGGAACCAACCCGATATGGTCCCCAAATATCACAGTGTATAAGAGCAAAAGATTCGGCTGCTTTATTCAAACAATCAGGAAAATTATCTCGAGTTTGTTTTGCACGTATACAAACTTCACACACAGATTTAGAAAAATTAACATTATTCTCAATTCCAGATAAAAACAAAGTTATTTGCCTAGAGGGATGTCCCATGCGTTGATGCCACAACTCATAGGATCCCTTTTTGCTCACATGAAATGCTCCTACAGATGCAACTTGATGATAGTAATAGACCCCGTCTCTTTGCTCACCCACACCAATCAGCGTCCTCGTACTGTGGTCCTGGATTAAACAAAGCTCATTAGTAAAAGTAACAAGACAATTTCTGGTGTTGACCAATTTGCTAATAGAAATCAGATTGCATTCCAAACTAGGAACATATAACACCCTTTGGAGAACGAGTCCTTCATTCAGCACCACATCCCCTTCTTGTTTGGCCACTGTTTGCTCTCCATTTGGAAGACCAACGATTGTTTCATGCACAACACGAACATTATGAAGACAAGCAAAGTTGCCTGTCATATGATGAGACGCTCCACTATCGAGTATCCATTCTAGTTTAGGTATCTTACCATGCAACTTCTCATTGGATGCGCTTGCATTGGAATTAGCTATAATAGCCATAATCTGCTGCACCTGTACATCAGAGAGGCCGGGTATAGAGGCATATGTTTCGGTCTCACCAGATGTGCCTGCCCTTTGAGCATTTCCACCAGCTACACCTGCACCTTGAACAACATTTGCATATGCTTGTCCACGACCTCTTCCACCGCGGTTGCCACTGCGTCCTCCACGGTTTCCACGACCACCACGACCCCAACCTTCAGGGTACCCAATAAGCTCATAGCATTGAGTCTTTTCATGGCCGACTTTGTTACAGTGGGAGCACACTGGTCTGTCTCCTGACCCGGATTTACCCATCCTGCGATCCATCTGCAGCCCATCGCGTGGTTTGGAGGCTTGAACTGCAAATCCGACTGCATCACCCCTTTCTTCTTTACCACGTGCTACAGACCTATGGCGCTCTTCTTGGATGACTAAGGAGTACACCTTATTTAAGGTCGGAAGCGGTTCCATGCTTAAAATGTTCGATCTCACATTGCCAAAGATAGCATCATCAAGCCCCATGAGAAACTGATGAGTTTTCTCATCTTCACGTTCCTTGACGAGGTCTCGGACCAGACCACAGGTGCAGCCCTTGCACGTGCACACCGGCAATTTGCTGTAGTTGCCAAGTTCGTCCCACATGCTCTTGAGACGTGTAAAGTAAGCGACCACACTCTGCCCCTGTTGTCTGGCGGCAGCTATGTCCGCCTTTAATTGATGAACACGTGCAGCATTACCAATGGCAAATCTCTCCTTCAAATCATCCCAAAGTTCCTTCACTGTCTCTGCATATGCTATGCTCGGTTGAAGTGTTTGATCAATGGAATTGAAGAGCCAAGAAACCAACATGGAGTTGCAAGCCCCCCATGTACTGTCTTCGGGTGCATCAGTTTGTTTCAGCGTGCCGTCTATGAAGCCAAGTTTGTTTTTGGCGCGAAGTGCATTTCGCATGGCCTTCTGCCACAAATCATAGTTTTCTCCCTTCAACACGCACGAACTGATCATGGCTCCAGGGTTATCAGACGGGTAGAGGAAGAAAGGAGACGACCCATCAAAAATTTGAGATGGATTTTTGTCTTTTCTGACATCACCACCAGCGGCGGCGTCGGTAGCCATGAGTTACACAGGGATGAATTAGAGATGCTCTGACACCATGATAAGAAAAGAGAATGTGGAAAATAATGGTTTATTGATTTCTTTTCTGTTTTACAATCAATCACCAGCCTACATATATATACTCAATTACCTATTTTACAGAAACAAATCCTTCTACATATTCTAGATACACTTGATATATTTAGCTAAATATTCTAGATACACTTGATATATTTAGCTAATTCTTTCCCGCAAATCACTTGCATAACAAAAAGGAAATAATTTGAGTTCCTTTTGTTTTCTGCAGGACCTCACAACTTGTTGGAAATTTGGTAGCAATCTTGCCAATCGTGATTATTTTTCTACATAAATGACGGTAATTAGCTCTAATTAAAAAATAGAGATACTGGTACAATCAATGCTCCAATTTTGCCCTCTTGTTAATCAGAAACTTTCTTATAAAATTGGGATGTGCGAGCATCGCTTTTAATTAACTAATCCTTACTTGCATGTTGCTTCGCAAACATGCGCTGATGAGACAACCTTATAGGGACAATTTATCAATGTATCACCAGTTGTACATTTAAATCAGAGGGTCAGGTACAAATACAATTTATTATTGGGACAAGTACGATTGGGGTCTGCATTGCTTCATAACAACCATACTTAATTTCCTATCTTTTGCTCTATTAATGCATGTCACATGTCAAGATTACGAATAATATTAATAGCAGCAGATTTGGACTCCTTTATGACATATCTAGCTAGAGATTATTTGTTAGACTGTAGAATTCCTTCAGATATAATAAGTCAAACAGATTATTAATACTTTGCTGCTACCTCGTAAACATATATATATATATATATATAGAGTGGCTAAGATCAAAGTGGTATGACCAAGGCCTTTGGTGCTATCAAGTCGTTTTTGGATTTTCAAAGTCCAAACGGTCGATCTAAACCGTTAGATGTGATCTCTATATTAAAATCTGCTTGGAGACCAAATTTTATATTTTTTGGAATTTTTTACTATTTTTTAAGCCACTTTGAAAATTGCTGATCACATGGTCCAGAATTTGGTTGCACTGTTTTTACTGTTCACCCGGATCTGCCATTTTCAAAGTGGCTTAAAAAATAGTAAAAAAATTCCAAAAAATGTAAAATTTAGTCTCCAAGCAGATTTTAATATAGATTGAACATCTAACGGTTTGAATCGACTATTTGAACTTTAAAATTGCAAAAACTAATTGGTAGCACCAAGGCCTTGGTCATACCACTTTGACCTTAGCCACTCTATATATATATAGAGTGGCTAAGGTCAAAGTGGTATGACCAAGGCCTTGGTGCTACCAATTAGTTTTTGCAATTTTAAAGTTCAAATAGTCGATTCAAACCGTTAGATGTTCAATCTATATTAAAATCTGCTTGGAGACTAAATTTTACATTTTTTGGAATTTTTTTACTATTTTTTAAGCCACTTTGAAAATGGCAGATCCGGGTGAACAGTAAAAACAGTGCAACCAAATTCTGGACCATGTGATCAGCAATTTTCAAAGTGGCTTAAAAAATAGTAAAAAAATTCCAAAAAATATAAAATTTGGTCTCCAAGCAGATTTTAATATAGAGATCACATCTAACGGTTTAGATCGACCGTTTGGACTTTGAAAATTCAAAAACGACTTGGTAGCACCAAAGGCCTTGGTCATACCACTTTGATCTTAGCCACTCTCTCTCTCTATATATATATATATATATATTGTTTTAATACCTTTCTGTTGTGCTAGTAGTGTGTGACCAAAACTTCCAATAATAGTGGAGAATATTCCTTTTATTAGACTGAAAGAAATAATTTTCTAAAAATATTCGTATTCATATAAGCAACAATTTGTCATGTTAATCCATCTATTTTTTACTAACCGAGGACAAATATATATATATATATATATATGTGTGTGTGTTAATTAATTGTATTTTTCAGGGTATTATTTTCAGTCTGAATTTGTCGTGATCAGCTTATGATATTATTTTGAGATCGACTATTAAACCAATAATGCCAATTCAATTTACTGTTTAATTTTACCCACCTAACATTAACTGCTTTGTCTCACATCATTTTTAAGATACAAAAGTAATTGCCTTGATATTTAACATTAAAAGTTGTCTATATAATCACTTGAACATTGGCAGAAAAGAAAAAAGAGTGAGCCTATGGTGCTATGCATAGCAAGGATGGCTAGTGTACTACGGCTCAATATGGTACTTTTTAAAATCATAACGGTCGATCCAGCCGTTCAATGTAATAATCATATGAATATGTACTTGCAAACTAAATTTTATATTTTTTCGAATTTTTTTACTATTTTTTTAGATAGGTAGAAAAATAAGTGTTTTTTTTTACTATTTTTTTAGATAGGTAGAAAAATAAGTGTTTTCTGAAAATTCTGGACCATCAAAATTCTACCTATCCAAAAAAATAGTAAAAAAATTCGAAAAAATATAAAATTTAGTTTGCAAGTACATATTCATATGGTTATCACATTGAACGGATGGATCGACCGTTAGGATTTTAAAAAGTACCATATTGAGCCGTAGTACACTAGCCATCCTTACTATGCATAGCACCATAGCCTCACTCAAAGAAAAATATGTTTTGTTTTGCTTTTTTTCAAATATTTTAAGATTAACGATATTATTCATAGAGAATCATAGTTTTGAAAAAAAAAAGGACTACCATGACAACTAAATGCTAATAAACAATGAAAACAATTTAAATTTATAATGCATTTTTTTGTATAAAAAATAGAGTTAGGTGAGAATAAATGAAAGGAAGGGAAAAAAAATAAAAAAAGTGTATATCCAGGTTTCACAAAAATATTTTGTGAAATCACGGTAATTATATATTTTTGGCGTTAGTATTAAGAAAACACGGTATTTTATTTTTGGCATCTTATATTTTAGTGTTTTTTTCTTGGACGTGTTCTTCACGGGGATATTGTAGATATAGGGATTTGCTTTGAGATTCGTGTCAGGTTAAAGAACGGTCTGGATTCAGTAATTCTACCCTGAGGGGATACAGATTCTCTTCTCTCCTGGTTTCTACCGAAGTAAAAGGAGAAGAAAAGCTCGCTTCAACTTTCAAGCGGTGTGAGCGACGAGAACAAGCCGCTAGCATCTATGCGCAGATGTGCATTGTCTCCGACAGCAGCTTTTGTGCATCGTTATCCTCTCAAAGGTTTAGTCTCTTTTCGCTCTTCCATTCCCTTCACGCTCGGCAAAAATTAGGGGGTTTATCGACAGAATTAATTGTTTAGTTGTGATTTTTCCACTTTCTGAGTCCTTTTGTTTCCCTTTTTCTGGTTTTTTTTTATCGGTATTTAGCAGGTTAGCTGTCGAATTTGAAAGGACGGCGCGTCAAGCAAGCGGCGAAAAGAGGTTTCGTATCCGACCCCCCCCCTCTCTCTCTCTCTCTCTACTTGTTTGTGTGTTTTGGTTTTCTTCCTATTTCGCCCCTGATCAGTGGAACAAGTAACATGTATGGGCGGCCAAGATCTCCTCCCCTTTCCCTTCCCTTCCCTTTGGAGCGAACTTTTAAACCCTTCGCTGATCAGGGGCCAGTTCTAACGTATTTTTCGTATCAGTTCTGTTTTCTTTATTTTTAGTCCTAAACCCCTCTCTAGTCCAATTTTTTTTTTCTGTAGCATAAAAAAATGAAATAAAATTCATCATATCAAGTTCTCCATACAACAACTACAACAACAAGGCCTTTAGTCCCAAAATCACAAAAATAGCAGGATTGCTGTAGACTGCAACGGCTCCCTTGAACAACAACTCTGTACTGAATAAATCCCGAATTCGGATCCAGTGAAGTAACCCAATTTTTGGGTTTTAGATCGGGACCGTCCGATTCGAATCCGTGACAATCCATCCCGAAGTGGAGCGCACACATCCCGACGACGGATTCGAATCCCGAGCGACAAATTCGAATCGGACAGTCCCGATCCAAAACCCAAAAATTGGGTTACTTTAGGGGATCCGGACCCATAAATCCCCTCATGTCTCCTCCACTGCTCGCATTGTACCGAATTAACACTTCTTCTTTTCATCTCCATTACTCTCCCCTCAAGTTCTAGTACTAAGAAAAACTTGATTTTAATATTTTTTGAATCTTTTGAATATTAATTTGCTGAATAGTTGGTTTTTGTTTCTTGAATGAGCATTGTAGTTAAAGAAAGTGCATTTTCTAATTTGTTGGTGAAATTATATAAACAGGAAAAAATGATTTGTGTTATGATATATATCGGGGGTGAAATCCGACACGGTAAAATGGGGGTTGAATACACCATTAACCCTAAGCTCACATTTCCTGCTACCGATGATACCAGTTTTGAGGGTGTTAAAAATGAGATTTACAAAGGCCTTGGTCATTGTGAGAGTGAGTACATACTGAATATTCAAGTCCGTTGTAATGTTGGGACATCGGGTAACCGATTTTATCAGCTGGTCCCAATTTTTGAAGAAAGAGGTTGGCGAATGATTTACGAGATGACAAAGGCCATTGGAACACAGTATCGTATCGTTGAACTGTACACTGAGATGTTACCTGTGAGAATTGAGCCCAGTGTGACAACTGAGCCTAACATGCCCCAGCATATTGACCATGATACCAATAAACCTGATGAATCCAATGATGGTGAAAAGGATGTGGAGAGAGTGAAGGATAATGATGAGCACCCTGATGAATCCAATAATGGTGAAAAGGATGTGGAGAGAGTGAAGGATGATGAGCACAATGGTGCTTGGATGGATGATGATGATTCTGGCCATGATGTGCCTAATGTCACAAAGGTAATTCCAAAGCAGAGTAGACAATTCCCACTGTCAGGCCGTTCTGAAACACACCCAGTGAGTGCATTCAATGACATTTCTGCATTTCGGACCGCAGATGTCACCTTCTTTGGTACTGACAAACAGTGTGACACTCCATTGTCGAAAGACCAGACCTTTTTATCAAAAGAACACTTGAATTCTGCCGTTAACGAGTTTCACATCAATGCAAACATTGAGGTGAAGTTCACACACAGTGACAAGAGTAGAATGATTGTGGAGTGCAAAGACACCAGGTGCATGTGGAGGTTATACGGTAAGGCCTTAGGGGTCGGTTCAACATGGGTTATTAGAAAATGTCAATATCCGCACACTTGTAGTGTCTCCGCTGCTCAAACTAATCATGCTCAGTTGACAGCAACAATGGTTGCGGATGCAATACGGGTAGATCTCAAGAAGGACTTGACCTTGTCCATCACAAATATTCGGGAGTTAATCCGAAAAGCCTACCCGAATGTAACACCCTTGTACAATAAGTTGTGGCGTGGTCGAGAGCTAGCGATTGCACAACTTTTTGGTAGTTGGGAGGTATCATATGCATTGTTGATTCCATTGTTAGAGGCCATTAAATCTGCAAATCCAGGTACAAAATACACGCTTCTATCTGATCCTATCACTCAAGAGGGTCATCGTCAATTCAAGGCTGTAGCATGGGCATTTGGTCCATGCATTGAAGCTATCCCGCATCTTAGAGATGTCATCAGTGTGGATGGTAGCTTTTTATCAGGTAGATACGATGGTCAATTGTTGATAGCATGTGGGTATGATGCGGAGAATCAGGTTATTCCACTAGCATTTGCACTTGTTGAAAAGGAAGATAACGACAATTGGGGATGGTTCATGAGGTGGCTGCGCACAGAGATATTTGGTTCCGGTAAATTCTTGTGTGTCATCTCCGATAGGCAGAACACCATCAAATGGGTTTTCAAGCAGCCACACATTGGTTGGAATGAGACTAGCGGTGAATGTGTTCATCGCTTGTGTTCACAACATGTGGAAGAAAATTTGTACAAGGCATGCAAAGATCAGAATGTGGTAGACAAGTTTAAATTGATGGTGAAGAAAAAAAAACCAAGGAGGTTTCAAGAAGGAATGCAGGCGATTAGGGATGCGTGTCCAGCAGCAGTTGAGTACCTTAAGAAGGTAGGGAAATACTTAGAGGATGACTCTCGTGAAAATCCTAGACCTGAAAAATGTTTCCAGTGCATGGATGGTGGGTATAGATGGGGTATTATGATAAGTAATGGCTCGGAGCTGCTGAATAATACGTTCAAGTTATGTCGGAGATTACCAGTCACAGCAATAGTGGAGGAAACATTTTACAAGTGTGTGAAGTGGTTTGTGGACAGAAAAGAGAATGCTGAGAGGTGCATCAGCGAGGGTAAGTTATGGTCAGCAAGAGTTGAAAATTTATTAGCCAAACGAGGGAGGAAAGCAAGGGTTATGGTTGCGACGCCTTTCGGTAATACTAACGGGGAATACGAGGTTCTCGTTAAGGATGAGAAAGTCCCCTTTCGACGAGGAGAGGTGTTGATACATACTTACCAAGATTTCAGATACAAAGTGATCGTACGTGATCAAGCACAACCGCAATGTGAATGCTTGACGCCTAATCTGACTGGTATACCATGTGCTCATGTTCTTGCAGTATGCAGGCTTAAAAATCTCAATGAAAATGATTTTGTGCATCCGTTGTACTCTCTAAGAGCACTAGCTGATACATGGAGTGGGCTTTTCCATCCATATAGCAACCAGTGTGATTGGCCTCCATACACCGGTCCAACTATTATTCCCGATCGACAGTTGATCAAGCTGGGCAGGAGACGAAATTTGGACGAAATGCACGGAAAGAGGCACAGTCATAAAGGAAAACGTTCTATGAGGGACAGCAACGAAGCGGGTACTTGTTTTTTTTTTTGGTCCAATTTAATCATATTACAACTAACTTCAAGTTTGTGATATATCTCGTAGGGGCATCTCCAAGTTGAATGGCACGATGAATTGTCAATTTGTATCAAATTTTGTAATGTTATGATATAATCAGTTATTGCCTTTTTTTTGTAAATAGTCATGCCTCGATATCTGTGCAAAGTTAAATAGATTATTAGAAAATTGAATAGATTCATCAAAGTTCAATATAGTATTAAAAAAGTTCGACATATGTGCAAAGTTCAATATAGTATTAAAAAAGTGCAAAGTTCGATATCTGTGCAAAGTTAATAAAATGAGTCAAAGTTCAATAATATGGGTCAAAGTTCATAAAAAATTCAATAGATTCAATATAGTATTAAAAAAAAAATGCGGCCCTGGGTCCGCACAATGCCGGTGCGGACCCATTTTGGGGTCCGCAGCAGCATTCTGCGGCCTCGCTGAAATGGGTCCGCAGAATGCCGGTGCGGCCGTGCTAGAATTCGAATTTCCACCAAACGATGGTTATTTGGTTTATTTTTTTTTTAAATGTTAGAAATAAAAATTTCGGTGGATGGAAACAAGGGGTGCTAATGAGGTAAAAAATTGGGTGGAAATGAGGTAAGGGAGGATTGCTACTTTTACCTGTTCCTGTTTCTGTTCATGCCATTATCAACAAACATGTTTCCCACTTTACGTTATTTAATCTTATTGTGTCATCGATTTTATATTGGAAACTCGTATATTTTATTTCCTAAGACTTATTTTTCTTCTAAAATTATTTCCTAATGGAGCTCATATTTAGAATAAAATCTCATATATTTTATTTCCTAAGACTTATTTTTCTTCTAAAACTATTTTCTAATGGAGCTCATATTTAGAATTTAATCGACATAGATAACTGATTAGTAAATCACAGTCTAATTCCTGGGATAGACTGGTATGTACTAATCAAAGCAGCTTGCATGGTAATTTTTGTTTTTGGCTAGGTGTTCTAATTGATTTTGTTTCAGTGATATAAGTTAGCATTTGGATATACATTAATATTTTGGATGAGTGCCTAAATAATATCTACGCATATTATCATTGCAGGATTCTTGCGTTTCACGAACTTCAAGACGGGGAAAGACCCTGATCTGAAGTTAGCGAAATGACCATCATACATGTAAGCATAACTATATTAATCAATGTAAGATGTGTATGGTGTACTTAATGTTGTTTGTTTATCAATTGTGAACGATGATTCTGCTCACCATTATAAACAAATCTACAGATTAGTTATGTAATGTGTTCCCAAATATTTCTCCTTACCCTAATGTATTATATCCAAAGTTATCTCATATGCAAAGATAAAGAGGTGAGTAAATTTGATTGCTGTCATTCCCATTTTTTTCTTTAGCTACTTTTTCAGTTGTTGGCTTCTTCATTTTGTTATGTTTCCTTTTCTGGGTTCAGGTTATACTTTCATCTAAATTTATTTCACAGATGGTTTGGGTGGAGATTGGCAATTTTGTAAGAGATCAAGAGCTATTGGTGAAGTTTGTTGATATGAAATCTTCATTTGTTACAAAAATCGAAGGAATCTTTTAGTGAAATATAAAATGACGTGTATTGAATTATAAAATGAGATAAAGTGATCAATAAAACTTCTTTCGAATATAAATGGTTTTTCGTTTCAGTATTCTTCGAGTGGATTGATTATTGAGCCAGGTGATGCTACAATTTCATTCTTTTCTATCTTAAATCATGGCTTCCGGTTAGTTCTTTACTCAATATGGTCTGTTGTTGATGTGTCCCCTTTTATTGTCTTAAATTCCATTATTTTTTTTGCATTTTGCATTTTGGCCTTCAAATTATTGCAGTGTTACTTGCATGAGCTGGGGCTTTTTGGTCATGGTTGCATCAGCCTGTTGGTTTAATAAGGTTTCATATATAGAAGAAGAAAAGGATATTCAACAATTTGTTCATCAGCATGTATTTACCCTTCAATTTACAAGCGAGGTTATTGTATTGCTTTGATGTTATTTAACTGCATACAAATCCTCAATTGTTTTTTTTGTCATACAAGAGGTAGCTCTACTCTTAACCATGTAAACACTGTTAAAATTTTCAATATTTCTAATTTCATGGGCATTTGTGGAAAGTTTTTTAATGCATATTATAGCAATTGACCTCTTAAATATTCTCTATAGTGTCTATTTCTTTGTTTTGGCTTGATTAGGTACTTTATGAGTATTTAGACTGTTTCTTAGATAGAGAATATTTTGGTCAGATCATTGATTTTCTTTCTAAGTTTTGTTTCTATCAGCTTTTCATAGTTTTTATGGCTTTCATTTTGTGTTTCTGTTTTTTATGTATACACCTGGTTTGCTCTCGATGTTCACTCTGTGCTCTTCGTGTCGTGTCTGGCATTGCCGTGTGTGATTGATATTTTGGCATCGCTGTTGGCTTTCAGCAGCAATTTCTCCATTACTTGCTCTATAAAACAATATTTCATTGTTTTTTTTTTTTGGATCATACAAGAGGTATCTTTAATCTACTTTGAAGATAAAAATATTGGTAATAATCCTACTGGTTGAAGATCAGCAAGTATTTGGTTGATAAACTACTTTGTAAAGATGAATAGCTGGTGATGCATAAATTTGATTGGAGTCTGTGTCAATAAATGATAGTATTGTGTTTCAACTCTATTAGAAAAACAATTTGTCAGTTTTCCTACTCTGAAGATCTGAGAGAGGGCCGGGGTGGCAATCATGAATTTTTTGAGATATCTTTCATAGGGTAATTTTTTTGTGGCACATGGATAGACGGGCAAAACTGCCTTTAGTATAGATTAGCAGTTTCATACATGTTCCTTTTGCTGCTCTTATTTTGAACCTGAGTTTACATGGATTGCTGAACATACTGTCTTATGGAATTTCTGGCTTTATTTTGTTTCTGATTGTGGCTAGACTTTTTTTGGTGTTAAAAGTGTTAATTTGATTTTGATGCTTATGGCTACTGAGATTGATGGATTGTTGCATGTTGTGATGCGAGTAGATACTGGTACTGAAACTCCTTTCACCAAGGATTCTGGTACAGATTGGAGCTCGACTGTGGAAAGAAATGATGGTACACAATATACATGATGTATCTTATCCATATTATGATGATATTCTTTCATAATATTTCATATCTTTTTAATAAACCGGATCCTTCAAAATTGTCTTTGTAGGATCATTGAACGGATGACCAATCTGTTAGAGATCCAACATTATCGGTGGAGGGCCTAGCGTTAATGCTAGTCAGCATCTAATGCCAATGCACTCTTTTGCATCTGTATTCACTCTCAACGGAAAAGGACTGCTTTTTTTTAGATGCATCAAAATACCAAATGGATGAATGAAAATGGATTATAATGCTTGATAGCTCATTCTGGCTCATCAAATCCTAATTCGTAACACAAGTAAGACTTTGATTATGAACTTGGGTTCTACTTTGAAACAATGCATAAATTACACCTTTTCAATTAAATAATACATAAATTGCAACTCATTGTTATGCTTTCTATTCAAGAATCAAGAATAATCGAATTACTATTTTAGTATTTTTTATACCTGAGTAACCTGACTCGATAGGTTGTATAGGATTCTGCAATTATTCTTATGTCTTACTTAAACTAGTTATTTTAATGCAACAAACAAATTTTGAAGCAAAATCGAGAAGAAAAGACTCAAATAATTAGCTTAATTTGTGCAATATTAAAAATAGTGATAAAAATTGAAGTTGACTAGCTAAGAGAAGCAAACATGATGGGTTGATAAGTCGAGCATAATTGCTACTGGTTGTTCCGTGCTTACCACAATTTGATCGGTCATTTTTTTATTATTAAAAAAGCCAAAACCCTGTTTCATTGAAGAAACTAAGTTACAAAAGCTGGTAGAGTTATGATAAGAGCTCATCATAAAGCCCTTAACCTGCTAACTGAAACAGTTATCCATTCCTTTGCAAACCCAAAACAACAGCATCAAGTTGTATAGGAACAACATAAGACAAACAATTTAGCCTTCAAATTGCTACCTAAAATCATAGGATAATAACTCTCTAACCCTAACATATACAAACATATTTGATCGGCCATTTAAATAAGAGGGATGCTTCTATGCACCTAAGGACCTATTTGTAAAATGAGCATATTTTTATTTTCAAAGTTCAAACAGTCGATCCGACCGTTCAACATTATCTCCATATTAAATGTACTTGGAGGTCAAATTTTACATTTTTTTGAATTTTTTGAATTATTTATTAAGTATTTTACAAAACTAGTCAAATTCAAACCATTGAATTTTGTACCCATCTTAATAAATAGTAAAAAAATTCAAAAAAATGTAAAATTTGACGTCCAAGTACATTTTAATATGGAGATAATGTTGAACGGTCGGATCGACTGTTTGAATTTTGAAAATGAAAATATGCTCATTTTATAAATAGGTCCTTAGGTGCATAGAAGAATTTGCCTTTAAATAAATAATGGATTTAAAACAAGATGAACACATGTAACTAAATAGATTTACATCACGCACAAAGCTTGTAACCAACTTCGATTTATTATTTTTGCCCCCCAATGACTTATTTAGTATTATTGTCATATTTTCCTAATAACTGAACGGACTTGATTATCTGGCGATAATATTTTGCATTCTCAATTTACCTACAAATTAAGGCTCCAGGCAATATGTGCTCCAAGGATTGTTTTGTGATGCTGTCAAAACTGAAAACCTTTAGCTGCTTTAAAAAAAAAAACGTTATTTCTAACGTGCATTTAAATATTTTTACGTAAATATTTTTTTAAATAAATTTTGTGTTAAATTTTTAATTAAGAGGTTTGCAACTTTTAGTTTTTATTAAGAAAAAAGTTACTTTCGTCCATTTACTTATCAAACCATAAAAAGATTTGTAGATCAAAGATTGCGATATAAATTTTCTGCCTTTTAAAATCAACCATCAATATTCTGAAGGTATGGTAAAAAGAATGTACATAAAAAGTAGACTAAGTGCTAGATTTACTCATAAATAAAAAGAAAAAAAATAAAACAAGTTAGACGGGTCAAGAGTGTAGTAACAATATTAGTGAACAATTCGCTAATTATTCAGATTTTGGTACCGTGCATTGAAAATTATTTGTGAATTAAACAAATTATATGCATAATTAACATTTTTCTTCTCGAATAAAACTTCTCTCAAACCTTTTACATTCATAGCTTTAAAATGTTTATTGTTGTGATTCCTGTTGAAATATATATCAAATTAATTTCTATCATTTTTGTAGATATGATATGTGCAAACATCTGCGTGAAAACAAATCATACAAATATTGGTTATCCTATCAACATCTGCGTGAAAACAATAAGCCCTTTACTTGGTCGTCATACGCATACTCCTCTACGTGAACAGATAGATAACCAACAACCAATTTAAACTGGGGTCCGGATCCCTAAAGTAACCCAACTTTTGAGTTTTCGATCGGGACCGTCCGATTCAATTCTGTCGCTCGAGATCATCTCAGAATTCGAATCCGTCATCAGAATGTGTCCGCTCCACTTCGAAATGGATGGTCTCGGATACAAATCGGACGGTCCCCATTTAAAACTCAAAAATTGAGTTACTTCCGAATTCTTTAAACTGGGAGATCCATAGACCATAGTCTCTCTACTGTCTACATTCGTTTCGGATCCTCTGAAATAGGTCGCTCATTTTTCACTGTGTAGCGAATCATTTACATTGAGAACCCACTTTACTAGCTAAGAAAGTACTCTTTCTAAGACCATGGCCATGGGTACCACCTGTAAGTTGGAAGTGAGTCGTCATAATATGGCATAGAACATATATAGATGAAAATGGCCGTTGAAAGGCATCTCTCTACAACTTGTTTCAGCCAGCTCACTATGCTTCCTGTACTTCACTACAAATGCCTCTCTTCACTCACATTTTTCTCATTCTTTCCTTGCACAAACAACTTAAAATTACACAATGGCCCCAATTCAAATCCATCCATGCCTCCTATTTCTAGTAATTGTTCTATCCCCAGCTCTTCTCAGTCATGCCAAGACTGCACCGGCAGTTGCTGACGCGCCGAGTCCAGTGGCAGAGCCACTCAACTTTACTCACATTCTTGAAAAGGGAGAACAATACAAGACCTTTTTGCGCATTTTGAAAGACACACAAGTTGGTGCTCAGGTGGTGAACCAACTGGAGGACTCGATCGAAGGGCTAACAGTCATGGCACCGACCGACAATGCTTTCAACAGTCTTAAGACTGGCACACTCAACAAACTCACCAACCAGCAGCAGTCTGAGCTTGTCATGTACCACATTTTGCCTAAGTACTACAGTTTTGTCACGTTCCAGACCACAAGCAACCCAGTACCGACCCAGGCGACAAGTGAGGACGGAACGTGCACTGTTAACATAACCAGCGGCAGTAACCAGGTTATTTACTAATTACGAACAACTCGTTACAAGAATTTAGTTAAATTCATATCAGGCTTTTTACTAATGAATTACAGTTTACCAGTCGTTTAGTGTCAGTCAAAATTATGTATTTCAGGTTGGAACAATTAGCAGTTTAGCACCACAGCAAAATAAATGTGAAGCTACAGTCCTCAGAAAACCATTAAATAATATACTGAACATTGTCCTTTTTGTTTATCAAAAACTTGCTTTTCTATTTGCTTAGTGTTTTGACTTGGCTTACCTTTGCTTCTTTATTAATTGACCATCTATTTGGTCATCTCTTAATTAAGACTTATATTTAACTACTGTAACAGAGAATATTTTCAATAATTTAATTTCAGGCGAACATCTCTACTGGGGTAGATGAGACAACTATTACCAATGCTCTGTACCAGGATTTCCCATTAGCCGTCTATTCAGTCGATAAGGTGTTGTTGCCTCCTGATCTCTTCGGGCCGAAATCCGCAAAATCTCATTCTTCAGCATCTACTAAAGGCAATACCAAGAATAATGGGACCTCGGCTTTGTCACCGTCTTCTGATTCTGAGGATGACACCAATGCAGACACGAAGAGCGCATCTGGAGCAGATTTTAAGGGTGCACACTGGGGCTCTATTGCAGGGGTTTTGTTCATGTCCATCTTAAACCTTCTATGAGCTGTGTGTCTATTCCTTGGTTTTAATTTTGGTTCAGCGAATGCTGTTTTGAGTTCTTTGAGATTGGCTTTTAAATTGATTAATTGTGTATTTTTTTTTCCAAATTATGAAACTTATTGTTGTATTTCATAGTTACATTTTTCTTTGTCAGTTGTATAAAATTAGTTTGTTTTCTTGATATTTGGCACTTTCATGACTCAAATGATCAAATCATTAAAATCCACCTCTTCATTAATTAAAAGAGAAAATAATTCTAGCAAGCAGCCAAGTTTTTTATATACAACCCAACATAATGATAAATGTATTATGTATATTACAAATAATAATAGCTGTTGTTCTTAAATAAAAAACAGAAAAGAAAATTTCAATAATAGTATTACATATATTGATTATTCTTTTTATAAGGAAATTGTGTATTACTATCTTCGATTTCCAATTGTTTTGATCTCGTAATAAGTAAACGGATGAAAATATCATTTTATGAATAAATAATAAATTATTAAATATTTCAAGTTTAATTTTAGCTCTTACAGAAGTATATTAAAAAAAAAACTACTGTCAAAATAATCATTTGTCAGAACAATCTCTTAAACCTTTAATCTAGCTAGACCCAATTAGTACAAATTTTTAATTACAAAAAGAAGTTTTTTAAACAGAACACAAAACAATTTGGAGAAATAAATACAGAATGAAGGTACATGATATATATAACACCGCTATTAATTACATATTTATTGGGGCGTCGGTGGAGAACAAGTACATGATATATATAACACCACTATTAATTACTAACCACAGAGCCAGACAAAGCAGAGGACTAACAAGTAACAAGTGCATATAATTAAGAAATTAATTAGTTAGGCAGTGTGGCTCTTTGAATGGCTACAACTCCAACTGTTGTCCTTATCTGAGGTGGTTAAGTGGTCTCGTCCAAGCCCCACTGGCCACTTGCACTGCTGCTGGTAACTGGTAAGTGGTATCTCATTATAATTAGCCCAAGAAGATGAGTTCAGTTCCAAAAGTAGCTGGCATATTATTTTTTAGGCTTTAGATATCAATAACTGGCAATTGTAGTTGAAGTTCCAGTTGTTTGGATTGGAGTCTATTACGAGTCTGACGGAGGGGTCCCATGTAGGCATCATTGCTCTCAGTCTCAGTGGATATTGTCTAAGTAGGAACATTATTTATTTAAGAAAATATATAATGAAAGATGTTAGATGTGGATTCTTCTAATTGCTGGGTCCCGAGTTAATGTTAATGTTAGTTGTGAGGTTAACACCGTAATTTATACCATATATCTATATGAGAACGAACTCAAATCCATGTTATAATTGGAGTAGAACTAAGGTGTTGTTAAGCTCATCAAGCTCCATTGTGAGCTTAACTCAAAATCTATTGGATTGACTTCAAACGACACATCCAAACAGTTGAAACCGTTCTACTTCACGAGTGATGCATTTACATGTCAAATTTATAATTTTCCGAACTAGTTTAATATAAAGTCAAGCGGTAAAAAAATGATGAAAAATGAACTCATTAAAATTAACTTATAAATCATTTTTTTTTACCGCTTGACTTCATACTAAATTAGTTCAAAAATTTAAAAATTTGACATGTAAACACATCACTCATGAAGTAGATCGGTTTCAACGGTTTGGATGCGTTGTTTAAAGTCAATCCGATAGGTTTTTGAGTTAAAGCTCACAAAGGGACTTGGTGAGCTTAAGAACACCTTAGTTGTACTCGTTGTAATTGTGATGGTATCATATTATAATTGAGGCTATGGTAATGTATATTACGGGACGGTCTGTATTATAGATTTATATTTTTGTTTTATAATTTAAAAAGTCGATCCGAACCGTTTAACATGATTTTTATATAAAAATGTACTTGTAGATCAAATTTTACATTTTTCGAAAACTTTTTAGTATTTTTTAAATAGAGAGAAAACTCGATGGTTTAGAATTTTTAAGTCAATTGATTTCTACCTATCTAAAAAAAAGTTCAAAAAACATAAAATTTAATTTATAATTATATTTTTATGTGAAGATCATATCCAACAGTTGAGATGAACAATTTTGCCTTCCAAAACAAAGATATTATAAGTGATAGTAGGAAGCGCTTCATAATATGGATATTACCAAATCCTCCCTCAACATTCAGTTAACTATTACAAGAAACTGAAAATAAACATCAAAATATTGTTTGAGTTGACTTGGTCAATAATTATTGCACGTGCTGTTTGACTCGCCCGCTTGTAGCCCTACCCTCCCAGCAAATAAGGAGAATTGTAGTAATTTTACTCACAGGAGCCTCGTAAAACTTACAAGTTATACTATACTATCAGAAAACGCAAAAAGGCCCACTTATATAAGCCCAATTAGGCCCCTTTCTATTCGACTTTCCTAAAAAGACAGCATCTTGTTTCTTCTCTCCCAAGCTCACCTTTTTTCTTTAACTCTGAGCGGAGCGCATGATCGTCCATTGCAAACTGTGAGATACCGGATACGCCTGCGGCGATGGTACTACCAGTGCTCAAGCTCGGTACGCTTGCGTTGAAGACACTGTGTAAACCAATCGCTAATCGACTGAAGAAGGAGGCTGGAAAGCATCCCAAGTTCCGCGAGCTCATCATAAGACTCGCTCAGGTTTATCCCCTTTTCTGTAATAGAAATGCTTTCTTCCTTGATTGTGCTCGAGCTTTAATGAATGTTCATCCCTTGTCAATGAAGTGTTAGTGTACTTATTCGTTTTTATCTTCTTTTTTTAATTCAATCTGTTGTGATATTGCATTGTCTCTTTTGTCATGGAATGGAAGGGCATGACAATTGGAGGGTTTTTGGAATATTTTGGTATTTTGATATTAAGTGGATACAAATGAGGATAGAAGAAGGGAAGAAGGGAGAGGCAGTAGAGAGAGAATAGAGAGGAAGAGAGTTCAATACTCAAATTTCATTTCACATGTTGATTCTGAAGATTACTTGGCTATTTATAGCTAATTGCTCCCATTTAACATTCTAATTTTCCTAAATATCACCCATTAACTACTCCCTATTTTATCTCCTATTTATTCTAATTATTATTAATTCCTAGGACATTACATCTTTTGTTTGAGTTTAGTTTCTTAATTGTGCATTTTCCATCGTTAAATATGATCAGTGCTTCCTATTTTACCGAGTCCAGTAATCGTTTCCATTTGTGAATTTTAGCTTCAAATGATAACGGGAGAGCATCTTTAATATCATATGCATATACAGGCAAATCATCGTATATCCACAAATTTACAAAGGCGCATCTATGGACATGCTACCAATGTCGAGATCAGGCCTTTGAATGAGGAGAAGGCTGTTCAAGCTGCTTCTGATCTCATTGGAGAGCTCTTTGTCTTCTCGGTTTGTAATTAAACCCTAATCAATTTAGCTCTTTCTTGATTCTTCATTTGGTAACCTTATATTTTTATATTTGTGAGGTCAATTGAACAAATTGGCAACCAGAATTGTATGTGCCTTATTGACTGGTACTGGTGCCAGCACTTTCTGGTTGATTTAAGAAACCATAATTGAAGCATGCCATGCTAAAGCTGATTGAAGTTTAACAATGTCTAGGTATACAGTACCAACCACTATGGCATGTTCATCTTTGAAAGCCATTATCTCACTGGCATATTTGGTTTAGTAGGTTGCTGGAGCAGCTTTGATCTTTGAGGTTCACAGAAACGCTAGGTCTGAGGCGAGAAAGGAGGAGCTTCGGAAGATGGAACTTGAGGTACTATTCTTTACAGTGATTAATGTCAGAAGTCAGAGCACAGTGCGTTTCGATGTCTATGTATGTTGTATATTTTTGCTTATTATTGTTGTTTGCCTTGTAATGAAGGCACTGAAACAAAAGGAGGAAGAACTGGCTAGAGAAGTAGACTTGTTAAAGCAGAAGCTGGATGAGATTGAGAATCTTGCGAATGCACGGGGCCTTTCTGGAGTCTTCAATCTTCGGGGTAATCGCAAAATTGAAAGTGCGACGTCAGCAACACCTGCTAGTTAGTGGTAATTTAGGTGTACCGGGCACATGTTAGCTTCAGTTGAATTATGTTTGGGTATAATTCTGGTAGATGGTTCTGCCAGCTCCTCCCTTTTACTGTCATTGGTTCACCTCTGCTGATTTTGATCAGAGGACTTTGTCGTTTATAGCTTTTTCTTACATTTTTTGCAACATCTTCTTGTAATTAGTTAGCACAAGACTTAATTTGGAGGTTAAATCCCCAATTTTCCTTGTTAGTCAAATAAGAAAGTTTTTCTTTTAATGTGCAATGCTGTTTTTTTTTGCTTTTATTTTCTTTTTATTCGTTGCATTTCCTTGTTAGACTACTTCAACATGTATCCCTTGTAATAATTCCAAACGGAGTTACTTGGAAAAGGTCCTCAACTTTTGCAGTATTGGAAAAGCCGAGCTCTGCCAAGCTTTGCAAGCTCAATTTTACTGAATATCCCGTAAGCATATTACATATATAAGGCCGGGATAGTTTTGAAATGCCTCCTGGCTCCTGCAGTTCTTTTTGCAATTTTGAAATGCATAAAATGATGCGGTCAACAAAACAATTTCACAAGACGTTGTTTTTCTTAAATGTTGCAAACGTTTCTTGCCACATCGGGTCTCTATATATTCTTATTCTCACAGATCAAGTAAGACTATATTTTTCTTGCTCGCCGAAACGAGAGGTCGCAGGTTTGAATAAATACTGGATGAGGATTCCTGTTGTGGATATTAAAAAAAAAACAGACTCTATTTTTCAATATACACCGTCTAATTTAAAATACAAGAGTCGGATCAATCACTAATATAATATCATTTAAAAACGGGCCTTTTACATTGATTTTTCAAAGGCCGTTTTTAAATGTTCTTAGTGATTGATCCGATTCTTTTAAAAGGCCTTTTATAGGATCGTTTTCAATATTAGGAATATTCAATATACACCGTTTTCAATATAAAAGGCCTTTTATATTGAATTAAATCTGTCTGTTTAAACGATCCAAAAGTAGGTCCTACTTTCTGAACGAGTATTACAACGGAAACAAAGTCTTTAATAAAAGCCCAACTTTCGTAAGCTTCTCAAAAAGTGTACATCTCTAAATTTCCGAAAAGCTAAAACTGTACACGGTAGATTTTGTCGTACGGGAATCGGGATAGTAAAGCTGTGCTCCAGAAACTGAAGGGAAAGGCAGGGATCAGTGCTAATTTCACTCTCTCTGTACTCCGATTTGGGGTGACAAATTCAGAGCTTTTGTACAGGAAACTCAATTCTCTTCCCTCCGCTCCTCTCCGTTTTCTCTTCGATTTTCCTCTTCTGGAGCAAGGGAACAACTCAGTCAGATCCGGGCTGCTGAGATTCCACCAATAATTAATGATACAGCTTTCAAAGTACAACAGTGGTGCCAGACCAATTACTTCGTAAAAACTCTTTTTTATTAATGCATTTGTTTAACCTTAAAAAAAGTACAAAAAAGTATTTTCATTCTATATAGCTTTCAAGGAAAATTGATATCAAGGTCCTTTACAGAGGATTATTACATTGTGCTGATATTCAGGACCCAGACCCTAGGATCCTTTTAGTCCAGTCGGCACCGTCCAACCTAAAACGAACACATCAAATTATTTTATGATGATATCAGAAAATCACCCTTGTAAGACATCATCTAGATGATTAGGTGCATTCATGCTAAGGTCAAACAGTCCAGACTGAAAAGCCAGGATCAAGCAGCAGATAAGATTACAGTAAATAGCATTTTGCTAAAGTATTCCAACATTATTTGCTACATATGAGAAGTAAAAGATTTAAGTAGCCCCTCATTCGCTGCTGAGGTTAGACCAAGAGTTGGCTTCTATCCAGTCAAAGGCAATTGGGCTGAGATAAGAGTCAGGTATGCCGAAAGAGCTAACAATAGCTAGTGCATGTGGCCTTAGGTCAGTGCATAATGCTGCAACTTCCTTTCTTACAGCAGCACCATTGTCAACTGAGAGATAGCCATATCGGAAGAATGTTGCCACCTCATCTATGCACGTCATGGCATACATTGACCTCAACAAACCCATGACCTCCTGCAATTTGCAAAGCATGACATGTTAATACAAAGCTAAGATATTAACTATTATCTCATTTTTCGACAAGCATGGCAACTCTGGACTACATGCAAGGAACTGAGTTTGAGTCACCAGTTCAATCTCTTCCTGGAATATTTGTGTATTTCAATCTTACGTAGAGAGGAATTTCGATAAAATTTGTGGATGTTTGTTTAAATTTGGATATGAGTACTTCATGTGTCCTTGCTCAGATCAATTGTTTCATTGTATCTATTTCTGTTGGCAGCCAAGACTTGCATACGCGATCCATTAAACACCATTTTAAAGCTATTGCAAATAGCCACACTGATAATTACTAGCAGTATCCTTCATTTCTTTCAAAATTGGGTGACCAAAAGAAAATTCAGTATCAACAGTTCCTTTCATTTGGATAGTCTATTTCTTCAAGAGAGAAACCCAAATTTCCATTGCTCATCACTAAATTAAAAAAAAATATATCTATTTAATCAGCTGTAATCAAAATACAGACCTTCAATGGTGCCTGAAGCACATTCATTTCAGCCTCCAGAAACACTTGCAAAGTGGTGCGTTCTGTGAATGCTCTAGCCAACTCCTCGGCAAGTTGATAACTCTGGAGAGGAGAAAATAAAATAACACCATCAACAAAACAAAATGACATCTTTGTAACCCAAATTTGGAATAGAGAAATTTGTGAAAAAAGATAGTCTTACCAGCAAGAATGCCTTCTCTTTGCTTTCTCCCTGAGCTTGGTAATAGGAAACTTCCTCTGCAAACTGCTTGAGCAGGTCTCTCTCCCTCAAGCAGAATAGATCAGTCTATCAAGAAAAATGAAAGTAATTTCTCAAGATCAGCCTTATAAGTTTTAAAAAGATTAAAGGGAAAAAAAAGGATAAAGTACTTGGAACTTGGAGCTCCTGAGTGTAGAGCTTGTGAGATCAGCTGGAATAACAGGTAAAGGTCCATTCATGTGCTCTAGTCCAAGACCTTTGAATGGCTTCTTCTTTTTCTGAACAGCTAAATACTCTGCTAATAGTGCTTTGCTAACCTGCATTGCAGCAAACCTAAGCATTAAAACAAAAAATAATTGACAAAATATAACAGATTGCCAATTAGAGCTATCAATCACCTGCTGCATTAGAACCTTGTTGTCACCTTCAAAGGTACATTGCACATCATATTCTCCTTTCAAAATACCAATGCGGTTCTCTGTCTTTAATCCCTGACCACCACATGCCTCACGACACTCCTATGGCACAAAAGAACATTGGCTTCATTAGAAGAGTCTTAAAAAGAAGTAAAAGAGATGGTATCAGTTTTAAAGATTTGACCTGAAGTGTTATCATGTTCTGCCAGCTTGCTGTTGCTTTCAGGGCACTTGAATAAATGTGCATAGCTTTGTTAGCCTCAGGAGTCCTCTGGATGTAGAGCGTCTTCAAAAAGTTAGTAGCACAACTCTGAGCACATCTGCATGTAAAAAGAATATTGATTTGAAAAAGAAAGTTCACTATTTATTCTAATACTTAACAAGAGCCAATTTTATCTTGTGCATTAACACCGTGACAACGTATTAATGAGATGGATGATACAGGTACAAGCAAAATTTAACATTTAGCCACTGTGAGTATTTGATGTACATCATTGATACGAATAGTGATGTCTCAGAGCAACATAACTATAGTGTCATATTAGTACTAGCATTAAATTATGACTAGGTAATTATCTGCTAAAAGTTCAGACAAAAAAGTAACTGTATTTAAATTAACAAAGCGAGCAGAATTTTTTTTCTCTTGAGGGGAGTAGGTCTTCGCCAAATCGAGCAGAAATTTGGTGCGCTTTTCCCTTAATTCAAGAAAATAAAGACAGTTAATAGAAATAATAAAAGATAATTCAGGTTCAAACTTACACTTTTGCCAGTAGTGGAATTAGACGACGTTGATGACTTGGATAGTCAAGCAAAAGAACCTCTGGCCCACTGGGAGTAACTGAAAAGGCTCTTCTAGAAAGAGCATATCTTGTAGCAATAGCTAAGGCCACCTAAAAGTTAATCGAAGGGTGTCCCAAATAAATAAATCCACTAGTTACTGCATTATAGCCCAAGAATGCAATAAAAACCAACAAGAATTATCCAAATTACCTTTGATATGTAAACAGCCTCGGCAGTAATTGTGAGACGGCCAACTGTTAGCGGAGATAAAAATGCGGCAAACCTCTGGAAGTTATAATTTTGAATATCAGAACATTGATTATAACTACTACATGCATAAGTGTTACAAATCATTTGGTCTAATAGCATGAGCAGATAGCATAGGCAGTAGGCAATCATTTAGAAATTTATATCCTCAATACCAGTCATGTGGCAGTTTTTTCACACACAAATCACATAAGTTTTATAAGGCCTGACAGGTATCAATTTTGGGATCTTTGGCTCTAAGAGAATGTTATTCCAACTGACAGAGTATGCGAAGACGACCATTTAATATTCTAATTCTGCATAACCAAACACTTGTTATTAAGGCAAGATATATTACCTGATCAGGGTCCTTTATTGAGCTGACATATTGTCCATCAGGAAGCACATCTGCAACCGAATTTAATAAGTTTTCTCGTGGGACGCGTACGTTATCGAACCTAGTGCAAACAAACATTTAGGAAGGTATTAAAGAACCATAACAATTTAATTGCAGTCCCCAATTTCAGCGTATACAACAGATAATACTTGGGACCTGCACTTGTGTTTGTTCTATTACAGAACCTGGTGCATTGGACTTATTGTTTAAGGCTCAGTTGGCCAAAATACAATAAATTAGAAAGAGAAAAAAAAAAAAAAGGATTCTTTCACAAGCACCTAATATTTTACTGAATTCTAAAAACAAGACCCAATATTTCTTGTACCTGCAATTAATAATGTATTGAAAATAAACCAAGGTCCCATCAAGCAAAAGAGTCTAGATTGCCTCCACAGTCATTTTAATATTATCTCCACCAACGACTTGGTTACATAAGTATGCTCAACTACCTCAATGTTGGCTTAGGGTAAAAAAAACATAAGAGGGGCATATTAAGCTAATTTTATTTGCCATCACACTAAACTAGCATTCTTTATGGCAAGTACAGCATGAAATATCAGGCAATATTTGCTAGCTGAAGAAACATTTAGAGCTATTTGCAAAGAACCTATAATAATAATAAGCAAACCAACCTGCCTGATGATGGATTTTATAAAAGCTTATACAAATACATCAAGATATAGCCTACTAACCAGATCCGGCCATTGTCGACACCATTCAAACCAATCTTATGGCCACAGTCAGCTATGCGAATATTAGGACATATATTGCCATTGGAGTCCCTAATCTGTGCTATGAAGGCATGCACACCTTCATTCCTTCCATTTATATGCAGTTGGGCAAAAACTACAGTATGTGTTGCATGCTGTCATTTGCCAAAAAAGACAGAATAAAAGTGATATTAATAATTTCGCAGACTTACTTGCAGAAAGACCCATTGTTTTCAGTAGTTGCAAAAGACAACCATGTATTAAAAGGAACAGTCAACTTCAGTTTTTTTAATTGCTAGAAAGAGGTTATAGTTCAGATTTTCGGAGAAACAAGGAAGATTTATAGGGAAATAAAGAAGAGAAGGAATCCAATGCCCATGATCATTGATGCCAAACATGCCAACTATTTATTTGTGCTTAACCATTAGATTTATTTTAATCATCTCAATTACATGCATATAAAAAATTATAAAATTTTAACTTCATTTCAATAGCCATCAAGAGGGGGGTTAAAACGCCAAAATTTGATCTGTTGATTTTGTTAGCTCATGATGCATATCAAATAAAATTGAATGATGTAATTTTTTGTGTACGCATATAGCATGACATATAAAAAAGCATCCAATCAATTAGTTTTGTTAATTAAGAGTTTACAAACTAGTTATTTGAGATTTAATTTATCAGCACCAATGTGGCACAGATGACAATGGGCATTGGATCCTTCCTCAGTAAAGTAATGCTATTAGAGGAATGTGATTTACAGCATCAAGTCAATTTTATTAAATTTGAGGTTCAAACAGCCAATTGCATGATTGAATTATTAAATTAAGGACAAATGGTTATTTTTGCCTTTTCAAATACATAGTGACTGTTGGTTATTGTACAATATACTACAAACCATTGGTACTTCCTGCAAATTCTGACAAACAGTGTGCATTCTTTTCTGCAAATATTCCTTTCAGTTTAATTTCATATGGTATATGGTAAATAGAGGCCTCTAGTAGATTATACCAGAATTGGAGCTTTGGTAAGGATAAGGTTATAAAGGAATAACTCAGTAATTTACCGATTCCCTAGTCAATCTCTGTCATCAAGAAATATTAGTTGCTTTTAGGAAATTTCAGAAAAAATAATAATAATAAAGCAAACACAGTACACTTTTCAAAACAAGAATTGTACTTGTAATTTTTTATTCAAAGTCCCACCCCAAGTATTCTTATTTTAATGTTTGACCCTTCTAGTAACATAAACATAGGGGAGAGTAATAATTGAAGTTAATTTTCTTACATTAGCAGCACCGCCTATCCAGTACTTTTGGGCTGATTCACTAGGAGTGTTAATGATGAACTCTCTTGTACTGGAGTCATAAGTTGCAATTGTCTCGACCCCTCGAACCTAGAAATCAATTCAAATTTCACTTATACAATAACTGAAAAAGAAATCGATGTCTAACCTTCTGATCAACTAAAAAACGTACATTGCAGCAATTAGTACACTATAAATTATAAGTGTTACTGTTTGGTTGACTCAGGAAAGCCAAAATAAGAAGAAATATCACTCTTGTAAACATAACCATAGTCATGTACCATTAGATACCAGCTGGTACAAATCAGTGGCCTAATATTATTTCCTTCAATGCTTCTAAAATAGCTAAATAAATTTAAATTTCATTCGCTTACATTACTTCCATGGCCTAATTCGGTCATTGCAAAACAACCCAGGACTTTGTACTTTTCAGTGTCACCCAACCATCTCTCGTGGTGATTCTTTGTGCCAAAGAATTTTATAGCCGAACCCCTGTTATCAATCACAATACAGTAATTAAGCAGTAATTAAGCTGGTGCCCTTTTCAGTCGGTTTTCTTCATTAAAAGATAACAAAAATTATCAAAAAAAGATCTCTACTACTACCAGAGAATGAAGTGGACGCCGACTTTGATCGCTAGCGAATGATCATAGACTCCAAGACTCTCGAGAAGGCCGAACTTTCTCAAGGTGGCCTCTGCGCTAAAGTCGGTGAGCCAACCCTCAAAAACGCCATTATTCAAGAGAAACTCGATTCTTCTCATAGTCATTTCTCTCTGTTGCTCCTTGGTCGCGTTGTAATCAGGCGCGACAAACACCTTCCCTTGGCACCGACGCTTGGGGCAGAACAGTGGGCTCTCCTCCATCAGCTTGAACAGCCAATCCCGCGTCTCCACATGGTGTCCATCAAGGATCTGACGGAGGTGGATCGTGTTGAAGGAGGCGGGGTTGGTGAGCTCAGGCGCGTTGTAGTGGAGACAGTTGGAGGCGGAGAGGAGGGAAGTAGCGGCCAATTCGGGTTGGATTAGGTGGCTGGCGAGGATGGTGGCTCGGCGAGCGGCACGGTCGGCGCCGGAGTTGAAGAGAGAACCCATCTTAATTATGCTTTGAATTTGGGTTTGACTAGTCAAAGAGAGTAAAACGAAATGGAAGCGTATACCAGTATACCTATATCTATACCACGGAATGGATGGGCACCACACGGGGGTCCATATCCTCTCCGGTACCGTAAAAGATTCTCTTCATTTTACGGTTTGAGATTAACTCCTAGCCGGTTTGGGATTCGGGCTGACAGAGGGGGCAGTATTATTGGGCTTTGAGATTCGTTCCAAGCTAAAAAGAATTCCCTATTACGGTACCGGGGGTGATGTGAATTCCACCACACGGGGTAGTTGGGTTGGGAGATATATAGACCCACGCCACGCGGGAATCGAGGAAGAAGGTAGATCCATCTTTACCTTTAACTTATGAGGATGCATCTCTGTAGTAATATATGTAGCAACTTATTTTTGGTTCTGCAAGGCAAGCCTACATTGACAGTCATTTGTTACACGGTGCTTTGGAAAAAGACATCATAATTTGGTTCTGCAACTGGATTATTTCGTTCGACTAATTTATGTTTTCGTGTATTGCCTATCATCATCTAGTCAACTTCAAACCCCTATATATTTTTACTCAAAAAAACTTCAAACCTCATCCCAAGTTCCCAACGACCACCTTTTTTTTTTTTTTTTTATTGGGCCAAATCTTTTTTAAATAATAGTAAATTTACATTAACAATATCTAGCAAAATGTTAAGAACGAGCAGTTAATTCCTAATTGAACAAGTATATTTGTTAATAATACAATGTTTAAAATTGACAAAATTATGAAACTCAAAAGATGACTATATATTGTATTATCCGAGCCTTACATATTTGAATATCATTATATTGTTCTTACGCAACCGTGACTAAAAACAAATAGCGTCTTATCTATCAAATCTATTGGAATAAGTTTTTTGACTAATATGCTTTTTGACTAACATATAATTATACCGATATTTTTATTAAAACCCCCAAAAAAAAACAAATTATCAAATCTGCTCCCACTCCAAAGTTATAATTATTTCTACCCTAACCGCCCGTGGGCTGGGCGGTCCACTTTTCCCACCAGACCGCCCAGCATCCGGGCGGTCCACTTTTCAAACCTGACCGCCCAGGGGCTGGGCGGTCCACTATGAATTTTTTTTTTTTATAAGGTTTTATGTTTTAATTTGTTTGAATGTTTTATATTAAATTGTTGTAATTATTTGTTTGAATGTTTTTATATTAAATTGTTGTAATGATTTTTGAATGTTTTATATTAAATTGTTGTAATGATTTTTGAATGTTTTATATTAAATTGTTGTAATGATTTGTTTAAATATTTTATATTAAATTGTTGTAATGATTTGTTTGAATGTTTTATATTAAATTGTTGTAATGATTTGTTTGAATGTTTTATATTAAATTGTATGATATATATTTATTATTTGTTGACGATTATATTTTATAATTGACGATTATATTTTATAATTGACGATTATTTTTATATGTTATGTAATTGTGTAGTTTTAATATAATTGATTAGTTTTATATTAAGTTTGTTAATGTTTAAATGTTCTAAATGGCAATCTAAATAGTAAGTCTAAACAATAAAAGTAGGTAATCTAAATGGTAAGTCTAAACATGAAACATAACAGTCCAAACATGAAATATAATAATCCAAACTAAAATACTAGAAACCTATCAAACTAAAAAAAAAAAAAAACCCTAACGGCGATGACGAGGGCGCGGTCCGGAGATGCTCAACCTATTAGGTGCACGGCGCACCCTCTGCGACGGCGGACGTCCCTGGTGAACCTCATCCACCTGCATGTCATCGTGTACGGCCTCGTGCGCCCATGGGTCCCCCCCAGGTGTAATGCATGCTCTCCATGGACCCCCGCATGTGTACGCAACACCCACGGATCGGCCTCCCAAGTAGGAGGATACGTGGCTGGAGGCGGTGTGCCAAATATAGCAGCGGCAAAGCCATCTGCAGTCTGTGCCCCACTCCCACTGGCCTCGCCGTCGTGCTGTCTGAGCTCCATGTACTGCGGTCGGTGGGAGCTAGCTGGCTCCCATCCGTCCTCATCTCCAGTGAGCTCATCCAATGAGAAAACGGCGGCGTCCGCGACGGCAGCTCCATCCTGCAGGTAAACAATGTTAAATTAGGGACATATAAGTAACGAGTAAATTAATTAAATAATGAACTTTTGCTACCTCGGTATGCTGCACTGGAACTCTATGCTCGTTGTAGTACGCGTTCCACGCGTTGTTGTTCAACACCCATTGGTAGATCGCCCAACCCGAGTCATCATCTGCATAAATGAAGATAAATTAATAAGAATGATCTTTTAGAGATACACTTAATAATGATCATTTGTATGACATATTATTACCTGCAGGAGGTGGCGGCATCTCCGCAGCGTAGATAGGGTCTCCAGGCTGCTCCGGATCTGGTGGTGGGGCATGTATCTCGCGCCAATTGATGTCCTCTCTAGCATCGTGCAACATACCAATGAGGCGCCCGTCCCAGCCAGAGTCCTCCACGATCGGTGCACTGTGTTGGAGCATTTGACATCCTATCGCTCTCTAACTTTTTCTCGCCATGCACACCAAGCTGTGTGCCACTCCTCTAATAGCGGTCAAAATCTGCACACAATGTATTTTCATTATTATTATTAGAAGATGAATAAATAACTACAATTTTTTAAGCATGTCAGTTTCATTTAAACATACCGAACGAGCATGGATCAGGCCGAAAGGCAAGTAAGTCCTAGATCCGTCACCCGTGAGTCTCCGTCGAAGAGCATCACCATAGTCCCCCTGTAGATAAACCGTCGGCATGCCCCATCTCTGGTACCAGACGATATATCGCAATCTCCAAGGCCCGACCGGCGTAGGGGCATCTCCTGCTGGAGGTGGGGTCCATAAGTGCAAATGGGGTGATGCAGCACGCTGGTAATGCTCCCAGAAATGCGTGCTCCAGTCGACTTTGGGCTTGTTGTGTTTAGTGCTGCAATATAAATTAATTAGTGCTGCAATATAAATATAAATTAATTAGACAAAGGATAAGGCAGTGGGTAGTTACCTGTGCAGCTGGGTGGTCTGCTGCTCGCCCAACTCTGGAAAATCAGGGACATAGGCATCCAAGCCAAACTGACGGGGCACTCGATCAGGATAGTGAAACTCAACTATCCAGAAGCATACGCACAGCCCCCGATAAAATGAGAGGTGTCTCTGCTCTAATGTCAGCGGGCACAGAAGGCCCCGATCGTAGAACAGACGATAGGGGTACCAGGTGATGCTCGCCTCGTGAAGCATCTGGAGCTGGCCCCGGACATACGAAATCCCCACGGTCCTCCCCCTGCCCGTGTCCTCGTATGTGTGGGGAGTACCGCATATGGCACCGTACCCCGAACGTCTCTCGGGGTCATCTCCCATCCATAACCCCGCCTGAGCTGGAGGAACAGGCCGACACACCGGTATATGTGACCAGGACCACTGCTAGAGTAGAAGAAGCGGTCCGGCAATCTGCTTGTTCGTCGCCTAAATTTTGAACATGCGATGCATTTCTGGTAAATATGGAACCCTAATATATATAATAAAAAAATTAAAATATTTGTACAAACTTACCAGACAAGCATGACACAAGCCTCGGTATAAGTAGGCGAGCACGGCTCCACCCCAATTCCACTTCGACGGCCGCTGAATGTCCCTCAGCAGAGAGAGAAACATAATCGGGACTGCGTCACCGCTGGAATCGACAAACATGACGCTGCCACATAAATCCATGACAAATGCCCTCACGTACCTGCAATATAAATTAGAGTCATAAATAACTACATTTTTTGTTGAATCCATAACATATTTTAATTTGTAACTGTTTGTGTTTACCTCAGAACGGTCTGCTTGTCACGTGTCTCGCGGGTGATCCTACGCCGGTAGAAGTAACTGCGGAGCGCCGTAAGACTGATGCAGTACTGTGAATACCGGTACTCCTCCTCCTCTCCTTTCTTCTTCTTCTTCTTTTGCAAGTCCGACGGAGCGGCCCCCAGCAGATCCGGTATCATGTGCATCAGGTCTGGATGGTCTGAGACACCACCGATGGGGTCGCCGTCTATCCGTAAACCCCACAAAGCGCTGACGTCACCTAGTGTGACTGTCATCTCCCCAACCGGAAGGTGAAATGTATGCGTCTCCGGTCGCCATCTCTCCACTAGACCGCAAACGATGCCTCTGCACCGGATGCCGCTGCACCGGATGCTGATATGTCTATATTTCATCTATTATTTCGTCTTATTTCCAGACCAGATCTTGTGATTTTGACCACTAAATTGCACAGTTTATATTGAAAATCAATAGAATATGGTACTGCTGATGTTTTGTGGTTGAATTGCAGGAAATAGGCGAAAAACAGGCAAAAAGGCCGAGTTCTGACTTCCCCCACGCGACCCGCGTCCCACCTGACGTGGGTCGCATCGCAGCCCAGACGCGACCCTCACAGCTCGCATCCTTGCCACCCGACGCGGGTCGCATGGAAACTCATGCGGGTCGCGTCGAGTTAACTGAGCCAGGCCCAATTGAGGCCCATGAAGGAAGCTATTTAAACAGCAGGCCTGGCAACAGAAAGGGGATCCGATTGTTCCACCATTTTTCACCAGAGACAGTAGAGATCAGAGTTTGAGGAGGGGAGAGACGATCTGGAGCTGAAGAGGAGGCGATCTGAAGAAGAAGACTCAACCTGAAGCTTCAATCCTCTTCTCTACCTCTTCTCTCACTATGATTTGCTTTCTTTCTCTCTCTCTTGTTTTTACTTGTTTGATGTCTGAGTAGATACTGTAGTTTCGAGGGTTTGGATTTGTAGTCTGATACTTTGTTTGATGATGCATATGGATTGATTCTTATTGTTATTTCGTGTTTCTTTGATTCTAGTATTATTTGAGATTGCTTGATCTGAATTGTTTGATTCTTGATTGCTTACTGTTGAATGCCTTTGGCATTTCTTCTTGTACCAAAGGCTTGATGTTTCTTGCAAATTAGGTTAAGTACCTGAGGTAGGTCTGAGAACCGAAAGGTGAGGTCAATGAGTAGCCGAAAGGTGAAAGTTTCTATTCAGCTTGTAGATCAATGAGTAGCCGAAAGGTGAAAGTTTCTACTTCAGCTTGTAGATACCTTTAGTAAGCAGAATTAAGAACTTAGGTTTAGATCAAACAGCTTGATTAAACCTGAGAAGGTGAAATTGCAATTCCAAACCAGGTCTGCTAAGCCAACACACGAGAGTTGAGGTTCAGTGACACTAGGTACGGTCAATCTAGCCTTACACGACTTAAACAGCAAGTATCTGACATGTGCAGACTCAGCTCAAGGAACCATGCGGGTCGCGTGACTTAGCACGCGGGTCGCATCACACGGGTCGCGTGCCAGGTTCGGAGCGCTTAAGGCCAAGCGGGTCGCATGCGAGAGCATGCGGGTCGCGTCATACGGGTCGCATACGAGAGTATGCGGGTCGCATGGCAGGTCTGAGCAGCAAAGTTGAAGATGAAATCCAATACCCTTGAAACACCCTTTTATACATAGTACAGAATACATACTTTTAGTTGATTCATTTACCTGTTCATACATAGTCAATACAATTGTTAATACATTCATACTTGTTCATTCATTCTTTGATTGCATTTGATTTGTTCATACAATTTAGGAATAGTTAAACAAAACCCCAATCATTCAACTTCTAGTACCTAACTAGGATTAGTTAAAGTTCAGAAAATAGTCCGTCCCTGAGGATCGACACCCGTTCTAACTACAAAGACAGGGTTGTGCACTTGCAACCTTCGTCCAAGAGTTGAATAGGGTTTAAACTCCACAGCCTAGGCTGTGGTGAAACTCTGTATCTCTCATTCGGGAGCGAACAGATGCCTCAGCATCGTGATCATGTGAACTCTCCCCCGTCTCCAGAGGGGCATCCCATGCACGTCCCCGTCTAGTTCTGACCATACTACATTTCAATAAACAGAAGATTTTATCTTATAAATCCTGATTTATAAACCCTAACTTATAAACTCCAATTCTGTCAACCCTAAACCCTAATTTAGGAATTCAACCATAATCTAACAATTCAACCTTAAACCGTAAACCCTAAATTAACAATTCAACCCTAAACCCTAATTAACAATTCAACCCTAATTTAACAATTCAACATAATTTAAATAATTTAACCCTAAACCCTAATTTAACAATTCAACGATAATCTAACAATTCAACCCTAAACCCTAATTTAACAATTCAACAATAATCTAACAATTCAACCCTAAACCCTAATTTGATCCCTAAACCCTAATTTAACCCCTAAACCTAATTAACAATTCAACCCTAAACCCTAATTAACAATTCAACCCTAATTTAACAATTCAACATAATTTAAACAATTCAACCCTAAATCCTAATTTAACAATTCAACCCTAATTTAAACAATTCAATCATAAACCCTAATTTAACAATTCAACCCTAATTTAACAATTAAATCGCGACAGGAAAATCAACAACCCGCACACGATAATTAACAATTCAACCCTAATTTATAAACTTCAGTTTTGTCAACCCTAAATCCCTAAACTACAAACTCTAATTTTGAACAATTCAATCGTTTCGGGAAAATCAACAACCCGGACACGATAATTAACAATTCAATTCTACCAATCGTTCCAATGCCAATACAAGATACAAAATATAAATTAAAAAAATTATTTAGAAACTTACCTGAAAATAATCAGACTGTCGTCGATATGGCCGAAATTAGGGTTCGGGTGAGAGAGAGAGAGAGGAAGAGGGAGAGGAAGAGGAAGAGGAGGAAGAGAGAGAGAGAATGGCAGAAGAGAGAGAGAGAGAGAGGAAGCTCTAGAGAGAGAGAGGAAGAGAGAGAGGAAGAGAGGGAGAGAGAGAGAGCTCTAGAGAGAGAGGAAGAGAGGGAGAGAGGGAGAGAGAGAGAGAGACTTCGGCTGTGGTGGTGGTTCGGCCGGCGACGCGGCGGGGCGGCGACATAGGAGGCAGAGACGAAAGAGAGAGAGATGGGGAGCGGTCTGCTCCCAGCGGACCGCCTATAAAAAAAAAATTCATAGTGGACCGCCCAGCCCCTGGGCGGTCAAGTTTGAAAAGTGGACCGCCCGGCTGCTGGGCGGTCTGGTGGGAAAAGTGGACCGCCCAGCCCACGGGCGGTTAGGGTAGAAATAATTATAACTTTGGAGTGGGAGCAGATTTGATAATTTGTTTTTTTTTTGGGGGTTTTAATAAAAATATCGGTATAATTATATGTGGTTAATAAGTATATATATATTTTTTTTGATTTCATAAGTATATATATTAACTATAAACATATATATAGTTATTTGTTGCTATACAAATCTGTTGGCCCATTCAACAATTAGGTTATCTTGATATTTAGCTAGTTTTGTTTAAAATTTAGTAAACTATTATTAGTAACTGGAAATGTCCGTAAGAGGACAATGGATGGATAGATTTGGGATAGACGTCTAAGATTTTCCAAATCTTATCCATTTGTTAATGATTTGATCCGTTAAAAAAGATGTACATATGCATTAATCTTGAGCTATTTTGTTAAATCACAATTATACTTGTACATCAGTTATTACTAACACTTTATCCCTCAAAAACAGTGTACGTGTTCGGCAATGAGGCTTTAGCCTCCTTAGCTGTTTAAGTTGGCTGAACAGCTGTGTCTTAGACAGGCTTATAGCACATTTAAGTTTCCTTAGAGCAAATTCTTAAGCTAATAAAAATCAGGCTTATAGCACAGTGCCTCCTTAGACCTCCTCCTTAGCACCTTTATACACTCTAAGCTTCATTGCTCTAAGTCTTTGTCTGCCGAACAACTCCTCCTTAGCACAACTTAAACTCTTAAGCCTCATTGCCGAACATGGTCATTGAAATTACATATTTTCTCCTCTAAAATTCGTGATATCATATATAGCTTTCTAAATTTCAAAAACTCACAAATTTACTCATTTTATTATCTTTGTAATTAAAACTCATTTTAAATTTATAAAATACTCATTTCATCATTTATTGAAAAAATAAAAAATATGTAGCTTGTTTAAAAGAAACGCCAGTCTTGTAATTTGTTAGTTTATGATGGTAAATATTCATTTATCTTCTTATGATGTATGCATAAGTGTATACCTAAATGTCATTATGTATATGTTAGAAGTAGTGAAATGAACCATTTGCATTTGCAAATTGGCCAATTTGAAGACCGACATTTTTCTTAAAGAGGTTACATATTTTTTATTTTGTAATAAAGGATAAAATAGCTATGTTATATATTTAAAAATGAGTTTTAATAGAAAAGGCAATAAATGGGTAACTTTGTGAGTATTTAAAATTAGAAGGGTAAATATGATATTTTGAAGTTTAGAGGGGGACATACTTAATATTAAAGTTTTTTAGGGGTATACATGAAATTCCCCCTTTTTATTGATATTATTATGATGAATATACTTATTAATGTACTTTCTTATTTGTCTATTCCAAATATTTTAAAAGATAATACAAATATTTTAGACTCACAAAATTTGACAACATTATACATAGAACATTCAATTTTGAAAAAAAAAAAATTCAGACAAAACCAAAGAAGCAAATTTGAACACATTTGTTTAAGGTGAACCTCTAAACGCATCATTTCGTACAAACACAGTTCATCATCTCGTACATTCACGATTGTACAAACTTCATTGGATGATTTCAAGTAGATTAAAATATCAAGTTTAGATTATGGTTCAGATGTGATCGATTTTATTGATGCAAAATTAAGTTGAATCTCATCTGTCTTCTATAAAATAAATGATTCAGATATATCCACAATAATTAAATTATTTTTGCATTGTTGTAAAGGATCTGAACTCATTAAAGTGATTACCCGGACAATTTTTTAGTTCATCCTCCGGAGGCGTAGTCAAAATTTTATCAGGAGTATTTAAAAAAAAAATATTGATACTAGTAAACTAGTGGGTTACAAACTATTGGAAATTAAGACTATAAATTGTTCAGGAGCCGGCAAAATTTTCTTCGAAGAATAAACAATAGTCCAATCATACACCTATACCCATTGGCGGACCTAAAAAAGATTAGGGGTAAGCAAGTGTCTACCATAGTAACAAGGTACGTGTTTTATTTGCGAATAATTCGCGAATAAAATGTTTTTTGACATTTTTGAACCGAATACCAAATAAAACGTGAAAAAAACGCGATTTTTATTTTTTTTGGGTTTTTTTTTTTGCTTCCTTGTGGTACCGAATTATATCTGAATTATTTCCGAATCACGAATTTTGATCTCGTCGAACCGAACTCAAATAATTCATTTGTCACTATGGTGTCCACCCCTAGATTCGAAAAAAAAATTAGATCCAGTGGTATTTTATACTTGTGTCTATCCCTGAATGAAATAAGGCCTACCCCTGGATTTAATTCACAAGTCCCGTAGAAGAAAATTGCGCGGAAAAGAAAGTCAGCCTAGACTGATTCGCGTAAAAGAAAGAAAAAGAAAGACGCGGCCTAATTCGCTACTCCACTCAGAATAATCGTTGATTCGTCAGGAGAAAAAAGAGGCTTGCTACCATGTATCTAAATATGTACCGTGTCGTAACTTGGATCACGTGTCGTGGTCACAACACATTAGTTACGCCGTGACCACACGTGGTGTGTCCAAACGTTTGATCACGTTTAACTACTTTTCAATAATTTAAGTTAGTTTAATCAAGATTCACCATTCGATCAAGATCTAACTATCCTAATTACACGTGACTCACGTGTGGTCAAATATTTCATGCGACATGTCGTGCTAAATTTTTGAAAAATAATCACATCACGTAAATAGTCACAACACGACATGTAACCAGTACACGTGTCGTGACATATCAGGTCATGGCATTGTCCTCTTGATAAACAATATTTATTTTGAAAAAGATAAAACTATTATTTAACATGTGATATACTCTTATGCTTCAAGTTAGATACCGCACAAGCATATACAAACCGTATATACGATACATGCATCATATTTTAAATCACCGGGCATTTCATGGTGCTGCTTTTTAGGATATAAAATGTGTATACATCACTGTTGGCTAGTACGAGAGTGGCTTGTTGAGAGCTACAAAGTTGTAAATTTGATAACCAATGATGGAATATCGATACAATTAAGGCAATTATAAGATGAATATTTTTTAGTTGGTACGCTGATTCTTCCTTGAGAGACCGAATAATACGTGGATCATTCCGAAAGAAAATGAAGGGGAAATAGCCAATGGAAAAATAGGCGGTTTAGGTGTTTGAGCCCCCGGTTTGTTAATCGGGAAAGAAATAAAGCGGTCCAACCGCACATGGGCATATTCAATGAATAACAAGTAGCGGAAAAGAAAAAAATACTTGAGTTGCTTATTGGTTGCCTATTGACGATTTATCCACAAAAAAGAAATAAGAAGAAAAAAAGAGTTGGTAAACCGAAAGGGTCGCATTGGAAGCAGCGAATGTCGACTCCTATTAGCAGGCTTAAGCAATGAGCCCATCAAACCGCGTTTCTTTTCTAACTAATTTTGGATTTTTGCATGGATCATATTCCCGAGTCGTCTGATCCATGCACAACATGTATTTGTCGGTTCCAAGGTGGTTAAGAAATCTAGACTAGCCATATCTTCAACCAATATTGAACTGATTAAAGCTTTTATGAAAATCATTCAGCAACCCAGCCATCAATCATACAATACATAACAAATTCACAAATTGTTTAAGCAGATCGAAATTTCAATTGATATAAATTCCGTCTTGAGATCAACATGAGATGACCACTACGGAAAGTAAAACACATTTAGATTCAGATACAGGCATTGATAGAAATTCAATTGATATAAATAATAAATTTCATCTTGAGATCAGCATTACCGCAACAGAAAGTGTAACATTCTTATATTCAGGTACAGGCAATGATTTTCATAATAGTAGGCTCCTAAAGTAGGTAACCTTATCAAAGGCACAGGCAAGATGACCAGCATGCAAATGAAAGATTTTCATCAAAATAGACCTAAACTTGGTAATTAATCAACTAGCTTACTGTATTAAATTCCAGTTTCTCAAAGTACAGCACCAGTTAATCCAAATATAAAGCATCCTCAAAACCAATAAACCATAACAGTTAACATTACCAAAAGTCAGTATTCGTACTCTGGCAGAGGGGAAGATCAAAGAAACAAAAACACAAAAAAGAAAATTACAACAAGAACCACTAACCCAGAATACCCTCACCTCATCCTTGGATGAAAAGGGATATCACTTTAACAACCTCTCTCTACAAGATAAAATGAAAGACAACAACATTTCCCACCAACAAAAGAATTTGAATTCTAGGCTGAGCAGCAACCAACCTTCTTCACGGCTGACACATCATCTTTGCCACCTACATTAATAGTCTGTCCCTTCGGCAAGGAGGCGGGGTCTTCGCCAGCCTCAAGGGCCTTCCTACTGACAACTCGGTAAATCTGTGTCAGCACTTCAGTGAAGGCATTCTCCACATTCAACGACTCGAGTGCAGATGTCTCCATGAAAAATGTGTTCTCCTTTTCGGCAAATGCTTGTGCATCTTCTGTGGACACAGCACGTAAGTGACGCAGATCAGCCTTGTTGCCGACAAGCATGATCACCATGTTGGCGTCAGTGTGGTCCCGAAGCTCCTTCAACCACCTCTCAACATTCTCAAAGGTGACATGGCGGGTGACGTCATAGACTACGAGGGCGCCAACTGCACCTCTGTAGTATGCACTTGTGATTGCCCGGTATCTGTTAGGAAAGGAAATCGATATTAAATGAGCTGACATCATGGACATATAATTAACATGAACTGAAAAACGTGTCATCGGTTTGAAAATGATGAAGTTGCATGTTCATATACTTTTTTTTTTATTTGTATGTTCAGTTTCATAGCTAGGTGCTTCAGCACCAAGACAAAGTTTCACATTTCAACATGAATCCTATGACGCCCTTCCAGTCTGTGCAGGACTGGAGAGAAAATATTCATTCAAATTTGATCCTGTTATGATCCTATGATGGTAAGTTTGAATAGTGCTTTCAATTATAGCGAATCCAAAACAGAAGAGAGTGAAAGCCAAACAAACTATCACTAAACCATACTCTATAACAAACTGACAAAAAGACAAAGAAAACCTTGTCTATTTTTCAACTGAAAAACACCTCAGGATGTTAGTTATCAACAGAAACAACCAATCCAGAACAGAAGAAAAACTGTGGCCATTCTCTCATCTAATCCTAACTGCTCTACAGTACCTTTCTTGATGTTTTTATTTTCCTAATTTTATCCATACAGGATTTCACAATTGCAATTCAGAAGGTCATAAAGCGGGAAAAAACAGATCTGTCGCGTGATTATTTTCAATCCATTTTCAAAAGCCCTGTAGATCTTTCTTTAAAACATAAAGTCAAATCACAAGGAAAATCGTGAAGAGGCTTTTAGTATCCTTTCCATAACAGCTCATAATTTTAGAATCCCCACATAAACTATACACAAATCAACTGTACCGCCCTTCAAAATTAAACTATATGCTAAACAGAGAAATGCCAAGAACATAAGCATTTACAGGAAAATGAAGAAAACCCCCATCTAATGATCAGAAATGAGATCTTAGTTGTGAGGTTGGATTATTCGATAATTTCACTACTTGACTTGCAGTGAAACCTTTGATCAACAAATGAATGTCATTTGCAAAATTACCATCCGAAGGATATCTCAGTTTAGAAATTAGAACATCCTAATTTACAAATATTACCAAACAAACATCTGACTATTACGGATTAAAATAAGATCCAGGAGATCCAAAGAGCAATAAGGATTGATCAACAATGAATCATGCATGTACTAAAACGTGTAGTTTTTATAGTTTGGCAATCCATTTCACCAGATCTTATCACAGATCTATCACATCTAAGCACAGGTACATCTTACAAAACAAAATTTAAGAAAATAATTAATTCAATTGAACCTTTCTTGACCAGCAGTATCCCAGATCTGAGCCTTGACGACCTTATCATCGACCCGGATGGTACGCGTGGCGAACTCTACCCCGATGGTGGACTTGGATTCCAAGCTAAACTCGTTCCTTGTGAACCTAGAGAGCAGATTGGACTTGCCGACACCAGAATCGCCTATGAGCACGACCTTGAAGAGGTAATCGTAATCGTCATCGGCTCTGTAACCCATTTGAGACGGCGCTGTGTCTTTGTTTGTTTGTCCGTTGGAGATGTGAGGTGAGATGAAGAGAGGAATTAGGGTTTTGGTCTTGTTGGTTGAAATGTAACAATGGAGGAGGGAAGGAAGGGAAGGAAGGGAAGGGTAGAAATTTGCGAAAGAGATATAGTGAGAGGATTAAATGATTAATAATTAATTATAATTATAGCATCTGGTGGACAGGACAGGACGACGGTAAGAAAAAGAAGGGAAGGACTCCTACTTTCTTTGCTTAACCCTTCCGGATTTTCTCTGTCTCTACTCTCTACTCTGCCGTCAATTTCCTGTAAATAAACAATCTGTTTTTGCATTGACATTGACATGATGAAGGAGTTGCCACAGCATATCCAAAGAAATGTACTAATGGAACTCGATCAATATTGAACGTGCCAGCTAGTGTTTGTTTAGTTTGGATTTGCTTAGCCTTAGCCTGCATCGATATTTTTTTTGAATGAAAGCCTGCATCGATATTTTAATCCAGGCTAATTACAGAAAACTTGTGCTGTTCATTTCATGCGGAGTCCGAGTTGAGGATATTAAATAACATTAAAATTATGAGAAATTAAAGATAAAGGGTACAACAAGGAAACAAGTAATCCATCCATCCGACATTTTTATAATATCCAAAGTTAATTACAAATTAATAAATATACCCAGAACTCCTGGGTTTTTTGAAAAATATCCAAACCGGTCTGGTCGGTTTCCTCCTCTCTAGAAATCGACCAGAATCTGGCCGGTTTCTTTCTTCTTCTTTTTTTTTTTTTTTTAAGAGACACAATGAAGAGCAAGATAATAAAATCTAACACTGAAAATTCGAATTTTTTGTTTAAATTATTTGTTAGATTACTTCTTTTGATGTATAATTAGCATATTTATACTAAAATACGCTAAATTACTTGAAATTATGTTGAATTACACTATATTAGATTAAATTACGCTAAATTATGTTAAATTACGCTAAAATACCGTAAATTCCGGTAAATTACATATTAATATGGATGATATTTTTACTGAGAAGGCGAAAAACAACGACGAAACTTCAAACGGCCATAAAACAGCGCTCGAGTGTCCGATTTCAGCAAATGACCACTTTTCGGAAAGCTTGCGAAAATACACATGCGTCAATACCGAAAATGCCGAATTTCAAAATTCAAAATTGCCAAAAAAACTAAGGGAAGAACCTCAAAACTTGAGTTGAAGTTTCCGATTAAGATTTCCATTTCTATTATTCAATCTAAGTAGCTCAGTAAATTAGTTATATAATGAACTTGAAGAATACTAATTTTACTATTTTTGGAATTTTTTTACTATTTTTTATAATTTATGAAAGATGGCACAAAATCGGCCTAATTTTGCGTAATTTTGCGTAGTTTAGCGTAATTTACCGTATTTCATTATAATTAGCGAAATTAGTGTAATTTAGAGTAATTCAACATAATTTAACATAATTTAGCGTAATTTAATGTAATATAGTGTAATTGAACATAATTTCAAGTAATATAGTGTATTTTAGTATAAATATGTTAATTATAAATCAAAAGAAGTAATCTAACAAATAATTTAAACAAAAAATTCAAATTTTCAGTGTTAGATTTCATTATCTTGCTCTTCATAGTGTCTCTAAAAAATAAAAAAAAGAAACCGGCCAGATTATGGCCGGTTTGGGCATTTTTCGAAAAACCCAGGAATTATGGGTATATTTATTAATTTGTAATTAACTTTGGATATTAATAAAAATGTCGGTCCATCCATTAACAAGTCGTTTTAGTTACCAATTTTAAACCCCTTACATTATTTTTCCTGCCTCCTGGTACAGATACAATGTAGCTTTCAGAAATATATTTTGCACAATTTTAACTAATTTTATGTTCAGAAATATATTTTGCATACTATCTTTAACAGCTTTAAATTTGTCATTATCAATAACTTGATTTATCTCTTGCATCGACCAAATATAGAAAAGAGCTGTGACCTGTGATAAATATACTTTTACAATAAACAATTAATACAAGGGAAATATGCCTTAAAATTTACAAGTCATAGACACACAGAAAATACTACAAGTGACACACATTTAACAAGCACAGTACATACTACATAGGTGAGCTAAAAATTATAGAACAATATACATGGTATTCAATAAACTAAATCATCAAAGAGAAAAAATTGTAAAACCCACCTAGTAGCTCAAATAATATAACAAGGAACTCGTCAATATTTTTATCTCTCATAAAGAAAACTTATAAAAACAGTCATGAGTTCCTCCTGATATTAGTGCTCAAAAAAACCAGCAACCTTTGGGCTTTCTGCTCTTTTTCTTCTTAGCCTTTGGTGGACATAAAACCACCTTAATTGCAGCATCAAACACTGCTTTCACATTCTATTCAAATTATAACATAAAATAATTTGTATTAATCAGTTTATTCCTCAAGTGGAAGACATTCAAAAGAAGAGAAATGAAAATTCGTAGATACTAACGGCATTCAACTTGTTCTGTTGTGAAACAAATGCTTCTTCTAAGTAACCATGTGAAGTCTATATACGAGTAACTCGATGAAGTACCAAACAAGCATTTGATTCATTGTTCATTAGGCTACTGCTAATTTACAAAGCCTTTTGTTGTTTTATCAGTGTTCTTGTGCCATTCCTTGTCATATATACTGGCATCTATATCATCAGGAACTATGGTACTAGCCAATTTTACCGCTGGTCTTGTACCAGCAACTTTATTTCAGTATTGCTTAATTCCTTTTGGTATTGATACACATAGCATATTTCTGTGCGTATTGGACTAGTAATCTTATACTGCCAGAACTTAAAATAATGAGTGAGGCTATGGTACTATGCATAGCGCATATTGGTACGTACTACAGATCAATATTTTTGTTTTCAAAATTCTAACGGACGATCCGAACCTTTCAACATGATCTCCATATGAATATGTACTTGTAAACTAAATGTTACATTCTTTTTAGAAAATTTTACCATTTTTTTAGATGGGTAGAAAATCACTGTTTTTGGATGGTCCAGAATTTCCAGATCAAGTGATTTTTTATCCATCTAAAAAAATAGTTAAAAAAATTCTAAAAAATGTAAAATTTATTTTACAAGTACATATTCATAAGGAGACCATGTTGAACGGTTCGGATCGACCGTTAGGACCTTCAAACCGAAAATTTGAGTCCATAGCACGGACCAATATGCGCCATAGTATCATAGCCTCACTCTAAATTAAATAATTATAATCTCCTATATATCTACCCCATTACCTGTACATTATTTATTTTTTGTCTTCTATTCCTTTCAAACTCTTTTAATTGGTTTAATAAAAGATGAAGGTCGACTCCCTTGCCTAGTTCACAAAAATATTAAGTTTGTAACATGTGATCCTAATAATGATGTTAAACAGTGTATTTAATACCTGTTGTGTTTTTGAGCTACACTCTACATAAGCAGCTGCACCTATCATCCTCTTCAGCTCTTCACCCTACACCCAAAAAAGGATTTCATGGTTTAACAGAATATGAAGATTTTAAAAAATAAATATAAAAATGATCTGTTGCACTGTTGAAACTTGAATGTACTTTGTTTTATTAACTAAGAAACATGCCTGTATTGTTGTTATCGGAGTTAACCCAGGATGGTCGATGAAGAATTGCCTGTCGTCACGTAAATCTGCATAATTAGAATAATAGAACATAATTCTTATAAATTAAGGAAATAATTGCTAAATCTCTACTACAACAATGCCTAATTTCTATGTCGATTATATAGATATGGTACGTTATCTGTCAAAAACCATTTAAATGGCAATACTATAAACTTATTGAAAGAGCAATCAGATAATACTTGTTATTTAATAAAAAAATAATTAGAGAAAAATTAAATTTGTACACTCAAGTAGTTAACTCACCAAGCTTAGTTCCAACTAGTACTATTGGCACATTTGGAGCATAATGCCTGAGCTCCGGTATCCACTGTGAACAACTAGTTTAATCAAAATCATGGCAATTTACAAGTAGAAGAAGTTGTAGAGAAATTAAACAGGTCATTAATTATGTTAGAGTTTAACCTTTTTGTAGATGTTCTCATAGCTTGCTTTGCTGATGAGGGAAAAGGCTAGCAAGAACACATCGGCTCCTCGATAACTGAGCGGCCTTAACCTGTTATAATCTTCTTGGCCTGCAAAAAAAAAAAAAATTGATCCAGAATGTTTGAACTGAAGCAAATTTAAATAGACAACCAGCTTCAGGGAATTATATTGAGCAAATTTGTGGTCATCGACATTTCAACTATTCAAGTTACATATCCCAAATTTAAGAGAATTAAGGAAGATAAAAAATAAAAAATGATGTTGATGTGGATACCTGCAGTATCCCATAGCCCTAGGTTCACCGTGCTCCCGTCAACAATCACATTGGCACTAAAATTATCAAACACAGTAGGGACATAATCCTACATATATATATATCAACAAAAGACAAACAAATTTAATTAAATAATTCAAGTTACCAGTCCAACCTTGCATTGCATGTATTCTATGGTCATAAACAATTAAATGATCGAAAAAGAATTGAAAGTAATTTACTTACTGTAGGGAAGGTGTTGCTGGTGTATGAAATTAACATGCATGTCTTGCCGACGGCTCCATCGCCAACCGTCACACACTTGATAAACCTCGCTGTGCTCATTATATTAATTATATGTTTCCTTTCACTTGTATTTTGCTCTCCTACTTCTCACGCTACTGCTATTTATCTCACTTAAAACACTCTTAACTACTCCCTCAACTTAAAGCAACATACACTCACACTCTCACACTCTCACAGCAATAATGAATAATGATAGTGGGTTTTTTGTTGTGCGCTGCCGCTGTCATCTTCAATTTCTTAGACTTTAATTAAAAATATGTCCCTATTGGATATCGGTTAGATTCAGTTCGAATCCACAGTTCCAAAAAGGAATTTTAATTTAATAAGAAACTGCAACTAGCTGTATCAAGATTTCTAATTCCGCCCTCCCTCCCTATCAAGCTAGCATACGTTCTAATTTTCATTTTTGTGCATAAAAAGAATAAAATAATGCAGTTCACTTAGTATCCAAGCAACACGTACTGGTGTTGGTGTTGTAATCTTTAATTTTAATATTTGTTACGTTTATAGGTTTTGTGTTAGAGACATGAAATTTTGGATTGGGTACCAACATTGCCCTTGAATTAATGTGCGTATATTTTTGCTTTATTTAAACTGGTAATGATGGAAGGCACCGCAACTGATTTTCTTTTTGTTCGTTGCTTTGAGTACAAGCCCAGCAGCAGCAGCCAGCAGGAGAAGCCACCAAATAATCCTTTAAAATTTGAGTGCTGGTTGGTTAAGTGTGTCAAACAAGAAAGTGATAAATGGGGCAATTTGGTAGCCACTACCAAGTTTAAAAAAAAAAAATATATATATATATGGGGCAACGAAAGCAACTCCTGTTAATTCAATAAAAAAAGAAAATAAAATAAGGAAATGGGTTGCATAATCTCGATCTGTCACTGCAGCAAAACATGGAACCGAATTTGATAGATACCCATTCATATGGGATCCGAATCTACTGAAATCCGAGTCGGAACTGTTCATTCTGAAATCCCTGCAATCTGAATCCAGCCGTCGAACTGTTCCGAGATACGTGCAAGAAAAAACCAACTGTTTCGAGATGCGTTCTCAAGAAAAATTCGGTGGCTGGATTTCGAATTGCAGGGATTTCAGGATGAACAGTATCCGATCTCCGAATTTCAGCTGATTTATTTCCCATTCATATGACATGTTAATGAACGCTTATTTTTTAAAGCAAATATAAAGAACCAAATTGGTACGAAGCATATTGGCTTTGTAGCCCACGGGTCGGATTAGGGGTGTCAATGATACCCTTTTAACTGTTTGCCCTACCCGTACCGTATTCGATAAGGCGGGTATGGGTAAGGTTTTTTTTCGTTAGCTTATCGGGTATGGGTATGGGTAAGGATTTTGTTTCGTTAGCTAAACGGATAAGGATATGGGTAAAGTCTATTTCGTACCCGTTACCCTATAGGGTAATTGTATAGAATAAAATTTTATAATAATGTTTTAGTAATAATTGGGATGGTGAAATTTATTTGCGAAATATTTCATATATTATAGTTTGAGCAATAATTAGTGATGGACTTTTGTTATTTAGTGTTTTACTATAAAAAATATTAAACATATTACTTTTATTTGCACGTTTTGTTATTTAGTTAAATAATAAAATTATTCAAAGAGATTGTGTTTTTGAATTCTCTTGATTTATAAAAAAAAGTTTAGTTGGAATTGATTGGACATTTTTTTTATTAGTAATGTAATTATATATGTGTGAAATTAATGATTTTTTATGTTCTATTTGTAAAATATAATAAAATTAATTATTATATTAGTATTATTCATTATTCACCTGCTACCGTTTAGTTACCCGATAATTTTAACGGGTAAGGGTAGGGTAGGGTAAAGTTAATTCTTAATGGGTATAGGTAGGGTATGGGTAAGATCAATTCTTAATGGGTATGAGTATGAAAATACTTCTACCCTACCCGTATCGTACCCATTGACACCCTTAGGTCGGATTCATCGCTTTTGAAATGTTATGTTTTTTTAATAAGGAAATGTTATGCCCCAGACATAAAGAAATTCGCATCCCCCGAGATATCTCATATTTTGTGTGACTTATTGAAAAATCTCAACTGTTCAAATACGTTCTGCACGAATCTCAAAACTCAAATAATACTAGCCCCTGCGCTATCCCCGAATAGACACCGGACACGTCGGTCACGCAAAATATGAGATATCTCAGAGGATACGCACTCAACATAAAGATTGCAAGATGATATGACATCTATGTACAATTGTTATAAGCAACCTTTTTTAAGAGAAGGAATACACTGACAATAAATTCAAATTAAATTAAATTTATTATAATTTAAATATGAGTAGGGTTAAAATGTTCCATTGGTTTTATGCCTCATCATGCTTCAACATCGTTATCTCTATTTTCAAAGTTCAAACAGTCGATCCGAACCGCTCAATATGATCTTCATATTAAAATGTGCTTGGATACAAAATTTTATATTTTTTTTAAAAAAAATTTGTTATTTTTTAAGATAGGTACAAAATCACTGTTTTTAGAAGATTCTGGACCATTCAAAAATAGCGATTTTGTATCTCTAAGCAATTAGTAACAAAATTAAAAAAATTATAAAATTTGTTATTCAAATACATTTTAGTATGAAGATCATGTTGAATGGTTCGGATCAATTATTTAGACTTTACAAATAGAGATAATGATGTTGGGGTATAATGGGGTACAAAACAAATGAGGCATTTTAAAAAAAAATACTATTTTTATCTAGTTTGATTAATTTTTATTTTCGTTTAGGTAGGAGTCAATTATGTTATTAGATTTTATTTGGATTTTGACATGAGTCGATGTTAGAATATTGAGTCATATTAATTGTAGTGGGAGGAGGGATCCGATTACCACGTTTTTGTTACCACAAAAGTTATCACAACTATTTTCTACATTTTCAAAGTCTAAATTGTCGATCCAAACCGTTCAACATGATCTTCACAATAAAATGTGCTTGCAGATCAAATTTTACATTTTTTTGAATTTTTTTACTATTTATTAAGTATTTTACAAAAACTAGTCAAATTCAGACCATTGAATTTTGTATCCATCTTAATAAATAGTAAAAAAATTCAAAAAAATGTAAAATTTGATCAGGAAGCACATTTTATTGTGGATATCATGTTGAACGATTTGGATCGACGATTTGGACTTTAAAAATGAAGAAAATGGTTGTCGTAACTTTTGTGGTAATAAAAAAAGTGGTAATCGGATCCCTCCTCTTGTAGTGGATGGTGTACATAATGAGAACGGAGTAGGTCCAATGCCCATCAAACCTACTTTTAGGTTCAACGAGCATCATGACCGTCCGATCTAATTTAAAATTTGTGCGCATGCAAATTGAAACAGACGCACACGAAGTTTAAAGCGTTCCGCACGAATTAAAGCAAATTGACGGTGATTAAACCCATCGAACCAGAGTAGGTCCGAAAGCAAATCGACGGTGATTAAACCCATCGGACCTACTCTCAAGTAGTACATAATTGAAAGCTTGTGGAAACTTGTCTTGTACCACTATCTCCGTTAGACATCGTTCTTCTTTTTAGTCAAAATCTCCCTTGTACGGTTGTACCACCTTGATTAAAAGAAAAAAAAAACCACAACACATATTTGTCCTACTCCTATTCCTATATCATTTGATATTATTAACAGTAAAAGCTTTATTAAAGAAGCATTCCATTCATATTGTTCGTATTCTCAACTGTCTCTTTACGATGATTATGGTATCGAGGTGCTCAAATTTTATGGTCAACCTCATTTTCATCAATTACTAGATTTTATTTGCAATTGACAAAATAATTTTGAGAGAAAGAATTTATGATGAGTCTGAAAAGTATTATTATTTATTAGAGTACTAGAACGTAGTTTTCAAGTTTATCTGAAAGAGTGAAACCGACTCGATCGGTTGAAAAAATGAGGTCTGATCGGATTAGTGAGAAATGGATAGTTTTCAAATCCCTACCAATCTCAAATTTTGAATTGACTCACACACCATGTAAAATCCTAATTTCAAATCCAACTTTTGCCGACATTTTTATTAATATCCAAAGTTTAATAGAAATTAATTAATATATCCAGATCTCCTGAGTATTTATAAAAATACCCCTACCTGTCATTTTCTGACTGGTACTCTATTTATTTGCCAACCGACCATTAAATGACTGGTACCATTAAATTTTTTTTTTTTTGAGACACTATGAAGAGCAAAATGCTGAAATCTAACACTTTTGCGTTCACAAATTAACTCTTTTTTTCTCCACATCACATCACTTATTGAAAGATTCTTTTTCATCTTGTCACTGTAATAGGCCGTTTTTATACTTTTCCATGTTATCACATTTGCCTAATAATTTTAAGGGACAATTTGGTTTCTTTTAAAAACTTTTAAATTATGCATTTTCTCCTCTAATATTCATAATATCATATTTACTTTTTTTTTTAATTTTCAAAAACTCAAAAACTCATCTAATTTATTGCATTTCGTATTAAGACTAATTTTAAATTTATAAATTTCCCATTTTTATATTTTACCCTGTATTTTATCCAACTTAAAACGTTCTAAAATGTTTGTTCTTCTAATAGTCAGTTTTTTAGGGAAATGATTTATTTCTATAATTATAACACATTCACAATGATATTTAGACAACTGTTTGTGTGTGCGTCACAAGTAAAAAAATGAACCACTTACACGCATAACCGGCCAAATAAAAAACTAGACATTTCTCTTAAACATACTACATATTTTTTTTAATTAAAGAATATAAATGATACTTTATAAATTTAAACTGAGTTTAAATAGAATGGATAATAAATTAAATTAATTTTGTGAATTTCTGAAATTTAGAAGGACAAATATATATAATATTATAAATTGTAAAGAGAAAAATACGAAATTTTGAAGTATTTGAAGTATATACATAAAATTGCTCCGTTTTTAAAATCTCATCCGAAAAGGAGGATTATCGTTTTCGAAAAATTGGTCTTTAAGTCAGCTATTTTTTATAACACTGCTTTGAAATCTAAATTTTTTTCTTACCATCTGCCAAAAAGCTAAATAAACAGAATTAACATGGTTTTCGCGAAAATTCTATTTTTATCAGGAGCGTAGATCTTATTTGTGCTCCACCCAATAAGATCTACGTTGTCTTTTAGATAGTGCAGATTTTATCTGCGTTCCTGTTCTGAAGAAACGCAAATTTGCTCTTCTGATAAAAATAGAAATGTGATGAAAATCATGTCGATTCTGTTTATTTATTTTTTTAAATATTGAGAAAAACAAATTTGGCTTGAAAATTCAATAATATAGATTATTTCTTGGAATCATTCGGTTTGTCTAACTAAACTAAACGATCTAATGAACAAGAGCAGAATATTAAAATATACCGAGGTAGATATCTATCCGAACCATTAATTATGAACTTTAAAACGAAGAGTCTTCATTCAAAAAGGAGAGATAGCACAATTTGTTAAAAAAAAGTTTTAAAATTATTAGTTACTCAAAAAGTAAGAGTTCAATTTCCCCTTATAACTGCACGGCTTCTATAAAAATTAAAAAATGTCTTTCATCATAGAACTATTCGAATCAAATCGCACGAACCAGCCGCTTCTCCGAGGGAGTTACCTTACCTCGGATGATACGGCCTGATGTGGAACCCCACAATCTCTTTACCATTTAAAAAATTTGGAGTTCTTTCTTTAAAAAGAAAGATAAAAAATAATAAAATCAGAAACTAAATTATTAGACTTGCAAAAGGTGAAAAAATAAACTTTGAGAGTTAAAAGGACCGAATCTTTAGATACCGATCATTTTTTTTTACAGATAAAGTTGAGAGGTATGAAAATTAAAGAAAAAGCCCGTACGCCAAAAATTTGATATTCTTTTTTGAGTAGATTTAGGATGTTCTTAAGCTCATAAAGTCTCTTTGTAAGCTTAATTAAAAAAATTATCTGATTAATGTATTTAAATTGTTAAAAATCGATCTACTTCATGGGTAAGGTGTTTACTTATCAAATTTATAATTTTTTAAACTAATTAAGTATAAAGTCAAGTGGTAATGAGGCGGAACTAGAAAATTTAATTAGAGGGTTGAAACTTAAAATGCATAATTATTAATTTGTGGTTAGGAATTTGAACCCAAGACCTACCAAGTACAAAATATAATCTTAATCATTAGATTACAAGTATACATCTAACATTTTATGAGGAGGCTGAACTATATAAAAACTTTAAGGAAGTGAAAATTCAATTAAATTTCAACCTACGTGATTAAAAATTTCAAAATCATATAAGTGGTTTAGTACCCACTGGGCTAAGTGTAGATCCGTCCTTGAGTGGTAAAAAAAATGGTTTATAAATTATAAGTTAATTTGAATGCGTTCAATTTTCATAATTTTCTGACCGCTTGACATTATACCAAATTAATTTGAAAATTTATAAATTTGACATGTAAACGTATCACTCATGAAGTAAATCAGTTTCAACGGTTTCGATACGCTGTTGAAATTTTTGATTAAGTTTACAAAAGAAATTGGTGAGTTTAAGAATATCCTTAGTTCTACTCTTCTTTTTCTATTAAAATCTCCCACAATCAATTTCGGAGGCAAAATCACAGCCACGCAAAAATAGACCACCGTTATGTGTGGATTTTTGCCTACACTCTTTCAGGGCCCGTTCGGCAACGACACTGTTGCCGTGGGAAAAAAAAATTACCTCTTGAGTGAATTTTTTTTTCCCACGGTAAACAGTAAAAAGTAGTGCAAAATTTTTGATTCCTATTCCCATTCTTATTCCTAGCCGGCTGCCGAACGGGCCCTTAGGATTTTGGGGAGAAATTTTTTTTATTTATAGAAAATATTAAAAAAAGGAGAGAGACATAAAGAGTACTAGTAAATTTTCACAAATAGAAAAATTAGCAGGAATTTTACCTATTCAAAAGTTTGAATCAGTAGAATTTTGATAGAATTCCTACCGATCTAACCTAGTTTATTTTTTTTATTTTCTCTATTAAAATATAATTTTTTTAAAAATAGATAGAGTATCTTAAAATTTTAGTATCTTTCTGTTTTTCTATCTTCTTTTTTAATATTTTCCATAAACAACAAATTATCTTTGAGAATAGGGGGCTCATAGCCACACAGTTGAGCCATTCAACTGCCTACGCCTAGATATTAAAAAAATATTATCAGATGTATATATAGTTGGTTTGGATGTGAATTTTGCCCATCTCTACTGGCCTCAGCTCTTGGTTAATCGATCGGAGACGTGATATCAGAGAAAGGATGTGGTTCGTATGATTTTAGTCGTTTCACTATATTATTTTGCCAACAATTTTAAATCTGTCGGATGGTTTAAGGTAGGGACACCATGTTCGGTTATACCAACTGAATATATTTAATTTTCTATTCTTACATATATATGTCTATTTGTGAACTGCTGTGCTTAGCCGACATTTTTATTAATATCCAAAGTTTAATAGAAATTAATTAATATATCCAGATCCCCTGAGTATAAAATACCCCTATCGGCCATTAAATGGCCGGTACCCTTAATTTTTTTTTTTTAGAGACACTATGAAGAGCAAGATGCTGAAATCTAACACTAAAAATTCAAATTTTTAGTTTAAATTATTGGTTAGATTACTTCTTTTGATGTATAATTAGCATATTTATACTAAAATACGCTAAATTACTTGAAATTATGTTAAATTACGCTGAATTACACTAAATTACATTAAATTACGCTAAATTACGGTGCATCATTGATGTTTTTGCAATGAAACATCGATGTTTTATTAGCCTTAGCATTGGCAATTAAGTAGGGTAGTGCTAAAAAAATATCGGTGCGTCGCTGATGTTTTTGTAATGAAACATCGATGTTTTATTAGCCTTAGTATTGGCAATTAAGCAGGGTAGTGCTAAAAAAATATCGGTGCGTCGCTGATGTTTTTGTAATGAAACATCGATGTTTTATTAGCCTTAGTATTGGCAATTAAGCAGGGTAGTGCTAAAAAAACATCGGTGTGTGATCACTCAAAAGAGAGCGATGTTTCTTTTAAAATTTATAAACTCAGAAATGCTATCGGTTGGACTGCAAGCGCACAATCCTATCGAGTAGTATATTCGAGGTCGATCCACATGGAATATTGGTTAAGAGTCTTGAGCGATCAAATCACAATCTTTCGAAAGGCTAGACGAAATCTGAAAATTGAGAGTTGAAGTTGTGATCAATGTAAATTTGGAAATAATTAAAAGTAATTAAAATAAAGATAGAGATGAGAATTCCTAGGGTTTCGGCACACCATTGCTACTCAATCCACTTTGATGATATACTTCTGTCGGGTCTGATTTCCTGTTGTTGTTTTATGAAAGACACCACATAGGTCACTGTGAGTTATTTTACGCGAGTATGACAGATCTTTCGTCTAGATTCTACATAGGACACTGCGAGTTATCTTACGCAAATGACTGATCTCTTAAATACACAAGTTACTACACAGATCACTGCGATTTATCTTAAGCAAATGATAGAACTTGGTTCGCGTTTTGTTGTTCCAATTTATGGTTTCTCCGCTAAGGTTTTCTTCACATAAATCTAATAAATCCCAACGAGGCTAACTCGTGCAACGTAGTTTCTCTTACCATTAAAGTATTGTCACTACCCTAATAGATTAAACTAGATCATCGAATTTAGATGAAGGGATAATAAATCACAAAAGCATTTCGATTAAACAACAAGAAATCATAATCAACAGAATATATATATATATATATCAAAGCATCAAGAGTAACAAGGTTTACTGCCTAGCCCCTAAGAAAGGAACTTAGCCGCGGAACGGCATGGTTACAATCACTCATCTCTTTCTTACTTAATCAAATCTAACCCAAATTACAAAGATACTAAACTATTCTGTCTAGGGTGCTTATATAGGAGTGAAGGGACGTCTGGAGTTGAGTGGAGGCCAAGAAACACGATCTGGATACAGCTGTCGGCAGTTATTCCCTAAGAGGCGCCTTGGTTACGGACCGTATCAGCCAATACGATCCGTATTGAGACCATGTCGCAGAAGGGTTTAATGCGTATTGCGCTATCTCCTGGTCCGTATTCGGCTAGGTTCGTATTAGGCAATACGGGCCGTAACAGAGACTTAGTCGATGAGCGTCGCTTATCCGATTGATCCGATTCTTGCTCCATTTGATGTAAAATAGTCCCAAAACCTGTTTTCTGCAATAAAACATAAAGAAGGGTGATAGTAGCCTTTTTCTCTAATTAATTAAACATAAATGCGAGATAATATGCAAAACCTAAGCCAAAACCCTACGTAATTCATCATCATTTTGACTCTGATCAGTGTGTCGCTGATGTTTTTGTAATGAAACATCAATGCACTTCTGCTTTTAAATGACCATAACTTTGGTTAGGAAACTCGATTTGCGCGTACTGACCCCAATTCGGAAAGCTTAGGACGAGACGGGGGAAATGGCGTCCTAGAGGTCATCCCTAAGGGGCCGACAGAATCAGAATTGCAAAAAACATCGTTTAGTGCCTCAAAAATTGAGTTAAAGTTTTTTATCATCGGTAGACACACAACAACCCGTATGCGACTAGTGACAGTGTCGTATGCGGCTAGTGATTAGGAATGATAGGAAACCTGAATCACACTAAAACAACTGGATCAACCTGAACTAGTGAAATTGTTAAAACTTAGTACCTAAAAAAACGTAGTTTAGTATTCGCATGCGGCTAGTGAATTTAATTACTTCAAATTATGTTAGTGGAATTTTGCATATTTTAGTACAATTATTATAATTTTACGTATTTCAATATATTTAGCGTAATTTAATGTAATTTAGTGTAATTCAACGTAATTTAACATAATTTCAAGTAATTTAGCGTATTTTAGTATAAATATGCTAATTATACATCAAAAGAAGTAATCTAACCAATAATTAAAACTAAAAATTCGAATTTTTAGTGTTAGATTTCAGCATCTTGCTCTTCACAATGTCTCTCAAAAAAAAAAAATTAAGGGTATCGGCCATTTAATGGCCAGTAGGCAAATAAATAGAGTACCGGCCAGAAAATGGCCGGTAGGGGTATTTTTATAAATACTCAGGGGATCTGGGTATATTAATTAATGGCCGGTAGGGGTATTTCTATTAAACTTTGAGAGACAATGTCTCTCAAAAAAAAAAAAATTAAGGGTACCGGCCATTTAATGGCCAGTAGGCAAATAAATAGAGTACCGGCCAGAAAATGGCCGGTAGGGGTATTTTTATAAATACTCAGGGGATCTGGGTATATTAATTAATTTCTATTAAACTTTGGATATTAGTAAAAATGTCGGTGTGCTTAGCTACTCCCAATTTCACATTTTTTTACCAAGAGTAGGGTTAAAATGCTCTACTGTATTCTATATTCCAATCATATCTTATATAAATTTTATATTTTTTTAGATATATACAAAATTACTCTTTTTTTATGGTTCATAATCTCCTGGTTTGTATCCATCTAATAAATTGTAAAATATTTTTCAAAAATATAAAATTTGGTATCCAAGCACATTTTAATAAGAAGATCAAATTTTGCGGTTTAGATCGATTGTTTAAATTTTGAAAATGAAGATAAAAACATAGAGTATAATTTGGATAGAAAAATAATATGACATTTTAACTCTAGTCTTTTACGAATTGCCACATTAGTGATCATAAAAATACAATGCAGAAAAATATAAAGTTTTATTACATATGTTGGTCTGGCTTTTATTTAATTTAGAAAAGATGTCATGTATATTCTATATATTACTTCTTTTTTATCAATTATTGTAATATTTATTGTCTATGGTTCTATGCAATTTGTAATTAATTTCGTCTGACTATTTTTACACACTTGCATATTAATACTAGTATTTTGTCCGTACTTTGCTGCGGGTTCAATGTTCAAACTGATAATGCAACAAATAGAAGCAAATTATGTCAAATATTTTCATCTTTAAAAGTTTTTGCTTTTTATAATTTCTATTTATGTGCAATGAAATGAACTATTTTGTCTTTACCACTTCGTTAAATAAGAAGGTAATCAAAAGTGATCAATATTTTAGTGAGCAAACATGTTAATTAATTTCTTATTTTGTTGTCATCAATAATATAAAAAGAAAGAAAGAAATGTTATCAATTAATTGCATTTATGACAACATTTATATGAAAAATTTATAGGAAGAAATCAGTATAGCGAGTGTTTAGAGAAATAACTTCAAACTTTAACACAATAAGAGCCAATACATTGCAACATAAAATCACAACATAATTTTTTTTCATCTTAACTGTTTAAAATCTAACAAATTAAATCACATTCGTTAGCAGATCAGGACACTTACGTGCTTAATATAAGAGAAAGATATCAGTGAATTATATAAGTGAAATTATTTCTTAACATAATTTAACAAATTATTAGTTTTAATTTTTCCTATATTTTTAACACAAAACAAACTTTTTCTACTATATGTGGGAATTCATCAAACTATGTTTAGTTTTATATATTTATATTGTATTATATAAGTAGATTATTTGAGTATAATATTTTATCTTAACATCAATTTTTGACATAAATTTTTTTACAATTTTTTGAATAACTGACCAATCCTCCTCCCATATTTAATCTTCCAAAACTATTGCCCGTTAATTAAAAAATTAAAAGGAGAACTCCGATTCCCGTTTTGAAATTTTTACACTTCAGTTTCGGAGTCCCTTCCCTTTTTTTGGCGGGAAAGCGAGGCGCCGTGCCGCCGTCCCCTACGACGCGCACTTTCAATTTGTCGTTTCGGTTTTAAAAAAGAATAACCCGAAGAAGAAAAAAAATCTCTCCTCTTAAATCCCCTCTTATCCTTGCATTTCCATTTCCCAATCAAGAAAAAAATAAAGATCGGATTAATGGATTATTTAAAGATGTGCAGTCAGGGCTTTGAAGAGAACATCATGGCGCTTCTCGATTCGTCTGGCATCAAGGATTCGCAAGATATCCACGACGATCGTACTAGACTACTGTTCTCTCTTTCAATACGCTATATGTCTTTCCTTTTCTTCAATATATATATATATATATATTTTTTTTTTAATAATTGTAGGAATCGCTTTCTTGGAAGCTGTTCGGTCGATTTCTCTGGACTGTAATTCCAACGGACCTCCTTCTTGGTATGGGAACCCAAATCATATTAATAATACGGTCTCTTTGAGCGATCCTTTCTTTGCAAGTATAAGAAAATTTTGTTCATAAAATGCTAATTTTTGTCTACCATTTTTATACAAGGAATATGTATGATGCGACGTTTAAGATGCTTAGAGGCAGTAAATCTCTCGAACTGGTGATGGCTAGTTTCCAACTCTTAACTGAGTTGAATAAGGTGCATTTTTCCCACCCATATACTATTATATCGCCTTGCATCAATGTTATGCATGTTGCTAGTTAGCCCCTTCTCTTTTGAGAAATGATGTATTTACCTATTCTATGTTTTCACTATGTAACTTTGTATACATTTTTTTTGTCAGCCTTTTTTTCTGGTAATAAACATAGGCACTTGGGTTGTTCATGTAAATATGTCCAGTATAAATCTTTCAAATTAATGGGGGCGTTTTTAGCAGCAATACAAATTGAACGCCTAATTTAACAACATTTTCAAATTCTTACTTTTCCTTCTTAGGTCATTCATTTCTCTAAAAGCTTGTTTTTTCCTGCAGAAATTCCCAACAACTTATTTGGTAAATGCAGCCGAATCTCCAGATATCTTCGTAAACAGTGAGGTAAATAGACTAACTTATGGCATAATTTAGAATTACTGTCTTTTGGATAACAATGTCTGTCATTTCATGAAAATTTGTGGACTTTGTTGTATATTTCATAGGCTTGGTCCCCATTTGTTCTTGGCACTGACAGCATCCGCGTGGAGGGGCAAGACAAAAGCACAAGCTATCTGCTTGATCCTGTAGTAAGTTAAAAGTTGATTTTTGATAAATTGAGTATTTCTTATACCCCCCCCCCCCCCCCCCCCCCAACACACACACACGTGTGCGATGAACAACAGCCCCATCGACTGATTCACTCTCTAGTATCTTCTCCTATTTTTCTGGGAAGGTTGACATTACCGTTAACAGCTACAGGCTGCTCTGCCTCCAGTTAGGAGACAGGGCCCTTGTTGGGTCTAGAAGCTTCTACAGGCTGGCCAGCGTCTCCATCTTTTGGAAGATTTTAATACTGAACATGCTATTAAGCATCTATGAGGGATGGTAAAAGCATGAGAGGGATTCCTTTGAAATAAGCCCTCTGATACTGAGTAGCAAAACAGACAGTTCATCGACTTACTAGTAATATTGACCAAAATCTACAGATGCAGTTTTTTGAAGGTTAGTGGCTTTAATGCCCACTAACAATTTCATTGATAAAAAACGTATTTACAACTAGTCAAGTGACTCTAATTCCTAAATCTACTTTTTTATTCTAACGAAATTTTCTAAATTACTCAAAATTACTCTAATCACTCTTAATCACCCCCTAAATTCCTAGATCTACTCTTTTAATCTACTTATATACACTCATAATCACCCTAATACCTTAATCCCAATCTTGTTCGATGACCGGATCCGCTCTTTCGACTGCCGCCGCTCTCTGATGACCGGATCTACTCATCGTCGCTCTCTGATCGAGATGAGGACTATGTTCCGAGCTCTGAAGATACCGCGCTTTCGGCTCCACTCCCTCCCCTCTCCCTCATTCTCCTCTCCGTTCAAAGAGGTAGAGATGAGAGAAAGGGGAGGATATCGCTTGTCGGAAGTGAGACCTAAAAGAGGTGAGAGAGGCGGAATAGAGTGGAGGAGAGGAATCGACGGCTAGGGTTTGATAGCCTCTTTTTTCTTTCTTTTCTCCGCTGGGAGCTCTTCCCATTGTGTCCCCCTACAGATGCAGTTATTGCTTAGTGAACTGTATCCAATACTCACTATTGCATGTACACCTTTTTTTGGAAGCAGAACAGTTCCTCTTTCGTTTGAACTTATGCTCTACTGATTCCAAGTTTAGCACCTATCATATATGACTTCATTGTTAATTTTAATTAGTGACAAGACTAGGGAAATAAGATGAATGTCGGGTAGGTTTTGAAGTGAATTCAGAGTTACCTCAGTGTCAAACTATATTTTTATTTTTCTTCAGAAAAAGAGACTTACATTTGTCCTTATTATTCAGATGAGAGATGCATTTCCTTGTTTTACTATATTCCTAAAATGATTTGTTAAAATGAATTATGATCTCTAACTGTCTGGTAATAATTTTTCATGTTTACCATTCTGAAGGGTTTTGCTTGCTTGGTGGAGGCCATTGCTCAGGATGTCAGCAGTGTTTATTCTGTGTTGGGAATTGAGGTAAGAACATTGATTATTTCACTTATAATTTTGCCCTTTTTTCATAAACTTTTATGGACTAGCTTCCTTTTCCAAATTAATTCTGTTTCATCTAGCCTTTGCAGAAAATGCTATTGTTTCAGTATGTTGTTGAAGTTCTTGAGACAGATTTTATACCTCGTCAGACTTTATACAAAGGTAAAGAACCATTAAGGCATTAACAATGCAACGACCTCTAACCTAGCAGATGGCGATTGCTATGGGGTATTCTGTGCCTGTGTGATTAATTCCTTTGCGCGGGGTAGGGTGGGATGCTCCAGTGGCCCCCGCAAGGGCATGCATAAGCTCTCAGTCGAACTTTGAGCCCTCAAAGTCAGGTTATTGTGAAAACCTATTACATTAGGCCACCTCAGATCTTGGACCACATGCCACTTGGCCGGAGATTTAATTAGGGTGGCTCTTTATCCACTGATGCTGGACTCAGTAGGCCCCACCTCACTGCTCACTGAACAATTTTCTTGTGCATATTCTTTTTCAATATTATAAGTTTTTTGTCCATGCAATTAGATTCACTGTTCATTATTAGATTTATAAAGGTTGAATCCCTCTATGAACAGTACTTTGGCTTTGATCTGAATTGTGTTTTTTTCCCTTTGGACTTTCAACCTGGACAACCCAAGACTTGAATTCACTGTTCTAACAACACTGATGAACTGTACTGGCTACATTGGGTCGATCTGGATCCTTTAATTTTTTTTCATGTATAATCTCATCTTTTGTCTCTTGGGTTTCTAGCATCTTCTAACCTACTAACCTCCTTTGCCCGCGCTGTTACCCTCCTTCCTCTCCTCATTTGTTATGCTTAAGTGTGGAAGCACTCATGATTGTTGGTATTTTCAAACATAACCGTATCTATTTTGGAGGTAATGTAGTTCTTGTTCTCTGGAATATTGTTTTCCCAGGACAATCTTCCCTTCCTTAATTTTCGCTTGTGTCCTTATTTATAATTATTAATCCTATACTTCTAATTATTGGCCGAATACTCGATATTGTCTTTCTTTAGGGGAAAATGCCTAATATATATAATGCTTTGGTTGTTAAGGGTTGATATCCTGGTATAATATTTGCAAATATTACAGATCGTGTATAAATTTTTTCATACTCCTGAAAAAAAAAGTGGGTACCTTTTGCCAAAATCCCACTTAAAAAAGCTTCTACTTATGTATTGCTAAACTTTCAACAGAGTCGCTGAACTGGATCCTTTTTAGGGAGTCTATGCTCAACATGCTTCTGGTATGTCCTTCTGGTCTGTAGAAGGTATATTGACAGGATTAATAATATTGTTATAACATTTTTATACAGCATTCTTTTTAACCTGTTTTAGGGGTCCAGAAAGATCCACCACAAAAGTTTAACGAAGAATTGCATGGCAATTATGCTCAGAAGATGCTGCCACCAAGTTTTGGAAGAAGATTGTAAAATGTCAACAGATGAGTTTAATGTTCCATTAGCAGCTGCTTTGGCTGAGATACAGAGGAGAACTTTTGGTGCTATGAAGAAGTTCTTGACGCTGGTGAGGTTCATTTTTGTATGCGCCCAAGTATAAATCATCCTTTCATGTTTCAATTTCAATTTCAAGGATTAGTATTTTGTTGTATATTAGGTTATGGACCTTGATTTTGCGAGAAAGGAAGCAGATTCACAAGGAGCAACATCAAGAAATGATGGTTTTAGGTAAGCTTGATCTACTTGAGTTTTTTCTTACACAAAAAAGAAAAGTTTCCACAATTAATTAAACTTAAATGTTTATTCATCTATATTTTATCTTTCTAAAACAGGAGTTCTGCCTTAGAGATCATTTTGGATGAGTTGACTTACAATATTCATGATTTGTCCCCTTTTCTAATGGTTGTTGCTCTATCCATTTGATTATAGCTGGTGTTAAGCTCAGCCATATAAATGTCTTTTATCCATTGCAAATATTTTTAAAAAAGTAGTAATCAAAACTTATTTTATAAGATCTACTCAGTTGCCAAACAATAAGCTTGCTTAGAATTCGACTCCTGATATTTGTTTTACTGTAGGCCTTCTCTGTGCCTAAATGGAAGCTGGAGATCATTTTGCAATACTTGTCGAAGTACTGTATAAAGGTATGCTGACAACAATAAGTTTTGCATATTATGAAAATAGTTATCTAATGCATTGTCTTTATGTGTTCCTGTTTATCTAGGCATCAGTTCGTACTAGGAGAGGAAATGTTCCCAACGAAATAACAGTGGATTATATCTTAACTAACTTTTCTACTACTGCCAACTCAAAAGCTATTGGAAAAAAGATCAGTTCAGGAATCTTGCAGATGCTCTTGGCTCATGTCTTTCAGGTAGTCTTTATACAAATCTGACTTTCTATTTCTACACGCTGTGACCAAATGATCAGACAATATCCTTACAACTTACTTTTGTTTCTTAAAGGCTTGCTTATTGACACAGCAAGATAGCAACAGTTACAGTTCATCTAAAAAGATTGGAGGCACGCTTGCTGAGATATCTGAGAAATTTATTTTCGCTATCCAGAATCTCAGAAAGACTGAAGCGTAAGTACCATTGAAACAAAAATGAAAAAAGTGCTGCATTTTTTGAGTTTTTGTTTTTCCTTAGTATTATCACACATTAATTACTCCTATAGAACTAGAAAATTATACTTTAAAGATTAATTAATCATACATGGTAAGTATCTCCCGAATGGCTGTCAATTCAATCCTTATGGGCACAAGTTATGGTATCGAACTTGTCGGCCACCATTTATGCAAAATGAAAAAAGGAGGAAACATAGGAGTAATTTTTTTTATATATATTAATCTAATTTTGAAATGCTCTTTTAGGGAAATGGAGATGATGCCATTTGTGAGAGAAGCCTTGTTTACTGCTACATTAATGGCTGGACAAATGGAAAAGGATGACATGCAGATCTGATGAAATGTGTATTAGAACTAGGATTATATATATATATTTTTTGTTTTTCTTTTGTCCTTCTATGAAAAATGCCATCTACGGTCTACCTTTTCAAATATAATTTATGCCCACGGGTTATTTTGCCAGAAAATTGGAAAAGTTGTGGTACTGTATCATAGTATGAGGTCGTATCTTGCTAACAACCATAGTTCTTGGCAAAAGCCACATTATTGAAAGAAATATATTTTTCTGAGATAAAGATTGCGGTTAAACCTCTTAATTTTAAATACCACAAGGAATCCTCAGTTTGGATTACAATTGTAATCTTTTACGGAAGATATTGTCATTGGAAGAAATACTTTATGTTGCTTGTGCTATAATTATGATTGTCCTATTAAAAAGGAACTAGTTGGAATTTCTTTGAGGGGCTTGATTGCAAGTAGTTGTTGATTATTTTTGTAGAAACAATGTTCAAATCAATTTTAATTACTAAAAAAAGAAGTCTTGCACCGTTGGAGTTGCGCCTTTGGTAATTGCATTTAGCTGATTTGTAGGAGTATATTTTGATGTATCGTTTTTATTTAATATTAAATTCACAAACAAATATATGATAGAATTTACAAGATACGTATTGGTTTTATAACATAAAAAATGGCCGCAACTATTTTAATCTTGGACGTATACTTACAAGGTCCTGTAAATTCATGAGCATGCATATCACAACATCTGGAGTATATATATATCCATTCTTGTGATTATATGACTTGCATTGTGCCTGCAAATTGATTAAAATCTTGGATAGACACCCAATGACCAATGTCATGCATATTTATTTCAGTAGATTTGGTCCGACTTGATACTTCTTTTTTATTAAGCCCTAAATAATCTAAGATCATGCACATGATGATGTTTCGAAGATATTTGTTGGAGCCGATCGGAGCTGAAAGTGCGGTATCGTCGGAGCTTGAAGCGTAGAGTCCCCATCTTGATTGGAGCGCGACGGTGAGTAGATTCGGCCGTTGTCGAAGAGCAGCGGCGGTCGAAGAAGCGGATCAGGTCGTGGAGCGAAATGGCGATTAAAGTATTACGGTGATCAACATCTCGATTGGAACGCGACGGTAAGTAGATCCGATTGTCGTCGGAGAGTGGCGACGGTTGAAGAAGCGGATCCGGTCGTGAATTTAAGAATTACGGTCATTTGACTTAAATACGTTTTTTATTAATGAAATTATTAGTTGACATTTAAAGTCACTAATCCTTCAAAAAAAAAAGTCCATTTAACTATTTTGTTTAAATGAGTAATAGTGAAGATACTTTATTTTAATCTTTGTAACAAAAAATTTCTTCTATATAGATTTCGAACTCATGACTTGTTACATAAGAGACATGTGCCTTTGTCACTAGATTAAAAGTTGATTTTCAAGTCCATTTAACTTATTTACAAGTATAAATTTTGATGTATCTTTTGGTTTAGCGCAAAAATCATATTTTTTTTATTTAGTGCAAAACATATTGTGCTAAATTTTATCGAGCAAATCTAGGGCGTAATGTGCTCATCAAGAGGGATTGATGAGCATAATTTTAAAAGTCTATCGGATTGGTTTCAAATGACGAATCCATCTACTTCATTTAGTACAAGGTCAATCGGTCAAAAAATAATGAAAAATGAATGCATAAAACAACTTATAAATTTTTTTTTTTTACCGCTTGACTTTGTACTAAATAAATTCGAAACTTCCAAAAAATTTCATGTACATGCATCACTCATGCTCTCCTGCCACTAAGCTTGCTATCCCTTTGATTTCTACCAATTAACCTTCTCTAAAGACATGTATTTCTCTTTTCA